>WPIO01000178.1:232500-327500 GCA_009760855.2 Cristatella mucedo
GGAGTGAAATTCGTACGTCCAACTGGCACTGCCTGAATGCGTGAAAATGTAGTGAGAACCGGGTCATACATAGCTATGTTCCTCAAGATATGTGTATTAGTGAAATATGTATACAAAAGCACACTCATTTTGTTCGTCTAGCAGTAGGACGGTGGCCGTAGTAATCAGTTCCGTACTCTACCGCGATAGGTGAATATCTACGGTCCACGCGTACAGTTTAATGTAGGGGCCATGTACCATTGACTCAGACAATCGAGAGCGCGCTGCATCCATTTTCACCAGCACGATCAATTTTGTAATGAATATATTCGAAGAAACCGCGATGGAGTGAAGCCGCGAAAGTCGAGGTGCAAAGTGGCGAGCGACGACTGCTATCCACGGCTCCGTGACTTCTTGACCTGAACGCGCGCGAAAAAAGCAGAGGGTTCAATGGCGGCGGCGAAACAATTTCCGGCGGCGAAATGCTTGTCCGCCCGCTCGTGGGTCGCCGGTCTGCAGCCCTGGCAGCGAATACGCCAGCGTCCGGAGAACGCGGACGAGATCGCGAGAGATCGCGAGAGTAGCGGCTTCGCGAAGTTCCGCAAGAAGGGCTCGAGCTCTCACGGCCGTCTGCGGCTGCCCCCGACGGACGCCCGACCCAATCGACCTTGAGAGAGTCGACCTTGCTGCCCCAGCAAACGGCTGCGGACGGCGGGCGCAACGGCTCCTTCAGACGGGCCGCGTAGCGGGGGGGGGGGCGGTCGCTGGGGCCTCGCCAGCTAGTGCTGCGAGCAACGCGTGCGCGCCCCCACCCCCTCCACCCCTCTGCGAGCGCCGCCGCCATTTTCCCCGCAGCGGCCGGCTAGCCTCGCTCGCGTAGAGCGTCGCCTGACGACACGTGCTACGAACGTGGTGTGCGGCTACCGAGCCGGACCGAACTTGGCTGCAAGCAGAACGCTCGATCGGTTCTAGAAGGTTCAAGAACGCTCGATCGGTTCTAGTCTCAGCTTGCGACTTGCGACGAACGCTGGCGACGCCTGAACCCTGTAACGCGGCTAGCGACTAAGAGCGCTCTTACCTACGCAACATAACAGGTCCGTATCCACAACGTGGACAAGTCTATTTGAATCGCAACTGCCTGCCTATATCTCGCGACGCCGGCCGGATATGGCCTCGGTCAGAGATTGTCGTCTAGTCGGCTCCTAGCCGTTACAATTCGGGAACCGTGCATACTGATTATCAATCGTAATCTGGTCGACTTGGCTCGCCGCCATTTAACCGCGCTCATCAAAGGCAAAGGTACTTCGCGGCCGGGCGGACGACCGGGTCTCAGCGCCGGCCGCAGCCGCGCGCGCAGCCGCTCTCCGCCACCTTTGTCGACTCGCAGTCTGACTAGACTGTGCGCAGCGTCACTTTGAAGCTCTACATTTCTGCTGGTGCTTGCGACTGAGCTTCATTATGTCGGGCACTTTAAAGCACGCGACATAATGAAGCTCGATCGCGAGCATCAAACTAAATATATATCCTCGCCCGGGCCCACTGCCCCGGGCGACGGTGGCTCTCCAAACACTACTCGGGCCTCGGCGGCGTCCGGCGGCGCAAATGAGCTCCGAACGCCTCGGGGGCCTCGGACCGCCACTCTGGCCACGCCCTGAGATACATCCATGCCTCGCGACAAGCCCCGAGGTAAAAGCGTCAATACTGGGCATAAATGTCGGCGGACCATAAGCTTGCCGCAAAGCGAATAAAAAGAAAAGGCCACAAACGCCAACAGCCCCGTAAACCAGCCGCCGCGAACTCGCAAGATGTCGTCGTCGTCGTTCTATTTCGCCGCCCAGCGAATGCAGCAGACGCGACGGCGATCGGTGACAGCTGCGTCCCGCACGCCGCCCAACGATTCGCCGAGCGGACCGCCTTGCCGCCGCCGCCAAAAGCATGTGCAGCGGCAGCGGCGGCAAGCACGTCGGTCGGACGAGAGCGGCCGTCGACGACTGGTCTTGACCTTGACCGGTGCCGATCGGAGTCGCCGCTCGTCGCGACTCCGCCCGCCGCTTTTGTGCGCGCGCGCGCGCCGACACCGGCCACGCGCGCAACCGCCGGGAACGTAAATATTGCGCGCATATTTATACGCGCGCGTGCATAAGCACACAAGGCCGAATAAAGCCGCGCTCGACGGCTGTTCAAACCGCGCGCGGGAGAGCGCACAAAGGCCGGCCATTGCGGCGCGCCGTGGGAAAACTGAGAGCGCAAACTGTCGGCGAGACGCGAAAAGGCAAATCGCCCGGCCGTCGACGTCAGATAGAGATGCTCGCACGCCCGGCCGCCCGCTGGCCGCCGCATGGCCGCTGCCGGCGGCTTGGAGAGCTCAGTTCGACCTTGACCTCGCGGTCGTTACCTCGTCGAGCTGCTGCTGCCGGCGCTCGGGATCCCGCCGGCCGTCGTTCGGATGAGCGAGCGACGCCGGCTCGACTTCCGCTGGCCGCCATCGCGAGCCAGGCCGCCGCAGCAGCGGCAGCTGCCGCCGCGGCGCACGATGCGTGAAAGCGACGGCGGCAGCTGAACCGCCGCCTATCGGCGGTCCGAAAACTCGCCGCTTTGTCCGAAACTTCGTCCGAAAACTCGAAACTTCGTCCGAAAACTCGAAACTTCGTCCGAAAACTCGAAACTTCGTCCGAAAACTCAAAACTTCGTCCGAAAACTCGAAACTTCGTCCGAAAACTCGCCGCACGAGCGCGAAAGCGACGGCGGCAGCTGAACCGCGACGCGACGGCGACCGACGGTGACTGACGGCGACGGCGGCCGACGAACAGCCGCCGCCGCGGTCCGAAATCTCGTCACTTTATACGCAAAGCGATTCGCGGCCAGTCGGAGCGAGCAAGCTCGCTCGCTTCGTCGCTCGCCTTCGGCCACGAACCGCGCAAAGTCGGCGAGGCGGGAGACGCGAGGGGCCGCGCGCGGTTGCAGCACCGCGGCGCCAGCTCAGCGGCATCCGGCTCAGCGAAGTTGACCAGCAGGAGGTGTGGCGACGCCAGAGGCAGAAGGCGACGCGTCTGACACGCGACATCGAGGGTTGAAGCCGCGCGACCTATGACGCGCGAGAACCTCGCGTCCTCACGGACCGAACGCGTCTCTTCTTATCCCGACGCGACGCGACGCCTCGGCGCCCGCGCCTGCTCGCGGGTTTCCGGAGGGCAGGCGGGCGGGCGGACGCGCGGCCTAGGCTGGCGTGCAACGGAGCGACGCCTTATCAGTCTGAGGGGGCTCGCTGTCCGTGCGGCCCACCGGGAGGAGGGGGAGGAAGAGAGCAGCTGCGCATGCGCAGCCGTGCGAGATCGCTTCGATCGCGTCGAACATCACCCGGGACTCGGGATTTGGCCGGCACTTGGGCGGCCCCCCGCCCGCCCGGCGGCCCCGCAGCGGCGACGGCGCGCTATGCGCGATCTCAGGCTGGGCGCGCACGCTCGGCCCGCACCGCCGTCGGTTGGGGCCCCTCCCCCTCTCGCTGGGACGCTCTCCCTGCCACTGTCCTGTGGCTTGACGTTCGTGCTTTGGCCTTTTCATGGCCATTTGATGTCTGCTTGTGGGCGAGCCTCTGAATGATGCCTTGGACGGTTTTAGCCTTTTTATCCTTTGGTTCTTTTATTCTTTTTATCCTTTGATGTCTTCTTGTGGCGTGGCTCTTGGATTTTCTGTAAGCCCACAGAGCCACAAAGACCAAGTGCGTGTTACTCTTGAGCATTTTGTGTATGCCATTTAAAAACTAAGCGGCTTTCGGCCGCGTTCCGTTGCCGCTTCTTCTTTACTATCAAGCTTCTTTGGCGAATTCACTCGATGAGCTAACTTTTTATCTGGGGTCCCACAAAGTCACCGACTTGTACCTGTCACCAGACAAGTCACGGTGGAAGTTTCACAGGTACTCATCGGGTGCCGACTCTTTATCAAGAGCTGTGGGAAAAGACTAATTTGATGTGCATTAGCGGCGCCACCACCTTCCGGTATTTATGGCATGGTCCTTTGATAAAGATAATAAAGGCCGAGGCAGAAGTGGACAATTGCATGCTGGCCCGAGTGAGGGCGCTTTCAAAATTCACATTTTAGGCATTCGTACACTGCAGATTTGTGCCGGAGCGTTCCGTCGGTTGTAACTCGTTGTGGCATGCTTCATCGGGTTCGTATTCTAGTTACATCTTCCTCTTTCTCCTTCTCTCTCTCTCTCTCTCTCTCTCTCTCTCTCTCTCTCTCTCTCTCTCTCTCTCTATCCCCTCTGTTTCTATCTCTTTCTCTGTCTCTCTCTCCCTTCCCGCGATAATGATAATGTTTTTGATAGCGTCTTGAGAGAGCCAAATCACGATCTTGGAGCTGCACAACTCGCTGGAAGAGAACGAATAACAAAGATTTAATGAGAAGAACGATGTCGTGCTCAGATAAGTATGCAAAAAAAACTCGGGGGCTGGTGGTACCCAGTAGTAGTCAGTAAAATACTCTGAATCATGCCCAGGTAAAATTGCGAAGCACACACACACACACACGCACACGCACACGCACACGCACACGCACACGCACACGCACACGCACACGCACACGCACACGCACACACACACACACACACACACACGCACACGCACACGCACACACCGGAACATAAAAACAGACAAGTTCACTGGTGTCCAGGGAAAGCTGAGAGGAACAGATACATCTTTAGCTGAGACTGGAATGGTGTAAATTCAATGCCGGGAGTGACGCAAGCTGGAAGCGAGTTTCAAGCGGTCAGTGCAGGTGAACTGAAGGACCGATCGTCAAAAGATTTTAGTAAAGTCCGGAGAGGAAGACTGGCCTGAGCACTTGAAGCCGAGGAGCAAGTGATTGGTGCAAGGAAGTTTGGTTGATAGACTGGCGCAAGCAACAGAAGTGATCGCTAGGCGATCGATCGAGAAGATCGTGAAGTCAACTCGATGCTCGATAGGAAGCCAGCGGGACGGAAGCGGAAGCGACATGCGGCAGCTACGCCGATGAAATGCATTATATATAAGACAGAATAGACGATCTGCTCGATTTCGCATGAGCTGCAGACGCTAAAGCGGGAAGCGCAAACCTGGAGTACCAGTGGAGAACATTGCAGCGACTCTCAACGCGACGTTGGTGAACTAGCTTGGCTGTCGTACACTTGTCTAAGCAGGACTTGATTTCGGCAGTGCTACCTCAGTTGAAAGTCGGCCGACTTGAAATCGGAGGCAAGGTAATGTCACTGTATACGACGGGCAGACGTCACTGGATTGATGCTAGATGAACAAATCTTAAAGATGTGACTTGATCCAACTTGAGGCTGACACTAGGCTTGCCCGTGATTATCATGCGTCGACCGCGAGGCAAACGCATCGACTGCTAACCGTTTGATCGCGCTTGCTTTACATTGTGTAAAGCGCCTAGAAAGAGAGCCTCGCTGCGGTCTCGCTGCGGCCTCGCTGCGGCCTCGCTGCGGCCTCGCTGCGGCCTCACTGCGGCCTCACTGCGGCCTCGCTGCGGCCTCGCTGCGGCGTCACTGCGGCCTCGCTGCGGCCTCGCTGCGGCCTCGCTGCGGCCTCGCTGCGGTCTCGCTGCGGTATCGCTGCGGCCTCGCTGCGGCCTCGCTGCGGCCTCGCTGCGGCCTCGCTGCGGCCTCGCTGCGGCCTCGCTGCGGCCTCGCTGCGGCCTCGCTGCGGAGTCGCTGCAGCCTCGCTGCGGCCTCGCTGCGGCGTCACCGCGGCCTCGCTGCGGAGTCGCTGCGGCCTCGCTGCGGCCTCGCTGCGGCCTCGCTGTGGAGTCGCTGCGGAGTCGCTGCGGCCTCGCTGCGGAGTCACTGCGGCCTCGCTGCGGAGTCGCTTCGGAGTCACTGCGGCATCGCTGCGGTCTCGCTGCGGAGTCGCTGCGGTCGTGCTTCGCCCCACACTGCTTCAGCGGCCGTCAGCCGGTGCTGCACTCCAGCCGACAGCCTCGGCGTCGACGCCTTGGCGTGACTCGCCCAAGTTGCTGAACGTCCCGAGTCCCGTCCCGCTTCCGGATTGTCGATGGTCGAAACGCCGCCTCGTCCTGCGCAGCTGCCAGCTGTGCCAGACTGACGAACCGACGAGCCGAGTCGTGGCGCACTCAAGCAGGCAATCGCGAACGCCGGTCCGTCCGCGGACGCTAGGGACAGCGCAGGAGGTGAGGTGCTCTCGCTCTACGCCAGCGTGGATGATCGTGGAAGCGAATCCTGCGGTGGGCGATCCTTTATTGCCAACTGCTGGCGGCGGCGGCGGCGGCGGCGGCGGCGGCGGCGGCGGCGGCGGCGGCGGCGATAGTCTCTCGGGCTCCTCTGCCGCTGCACAAGTGAGGTGCGGTTAAAATCACCTAGTAAATCCTCGCGGTTAAAATCACCTAGTAAATCCTCGCGGTTAAAATCACCTAGTAAATCCTCGCGGTTAAAATCACCCAGTAAATCCTCGCGGTTAAAATCACCTAGTAAATCCTCGCGGTTAAAATCACCCAGTAAATCCTCGCGGTTAAAATCACCTAGTAAACCCTCGCTGTTATAATCACCTAGTAATTCCTCGCTCCTCGCCGTCTCTCTCTGTGCTCTTTATCGGTGGAGCGGCCGACCCGACGCTGGCGATAGTGGCTAGCTACCCGCTTGCACGTTCGCCGCCAGTCTGCCTGCGTGATTGCTGCTGTCGCCGTACGAATCGTGAGCGTTTTCTTCGGGCAACGTCTTTTCTGTCGCGCGCGCGCTCTCACAGCCACACCAATTCCTGCGGCGGAAGTCGTCACCGGGAGCGCGGTAGCAACAGGGAGAGCCGTGATGGCGCACTAGGTAAGGCAGTTGCTTTTCACGACGTTGATCCCGATGTCGTAGGTTCGAATCCTGCGGTGGGCGATCCTCTATCGCCCTTGCAAGTGGTTATGATAGCCATAAAGGCTCTCCTGTCGCTATACAAAAGAGGCTGTTAAATCAGCTAGTATTCAATTTAATTTTTAATTTAATTTAACGAGAGCGCCGCTCCGTCCCCCGCCGCCGCCGCGAGTGCGGCGACGGCGTGAGGCGCTAGGATCTCCAACCGGACGAGTTCAGCGCCGTTCGCGTGAGCCGCGTGGCGCCGGTGCTCAGCGCCCGAAGCGCCTTGCCCAGTCCAGCACGCAGCCGATCGCAGCACGCCAACTCAATAGGCTTCGTAGCATTGATCGTTGCCTCCACGCGTTAGACGTCCGCCATCGAAAGCCTTAGCTTCCCTGGTGGAGCCATGCCTTGGCGGCTGCGGGTTTGCCTATTGCGCCATTTTGCCCCGTTCTGGGGCGGCGGTGATCATGCGGCAAGCCTATTGAGCCTTTTAACCTCCCAGGGCGACTGCTGAAGCCTAACGGCAACAAACACGGCCTCCATCGGGGTCAGACGGCTGCAATTCATTTGGTAGGGATGTTAGACGCGCGTTACTTGGCTGTCGCGGCGAGTGCCTGAGCTACTTCTTCACGCCATTTACGCGCAACGTACTCAAGAGACGCACTGGGCAAGTCGCCTCTACGGCCTCGTTTTCTCTAAAACCTAAATACTAAACCCTAAGACCTAAAGTCAAAACCCAAAAACTTGAACCCGAAAAATTCAAAATCTAACCAGTAAACCATGTGCCAAAACCCAAAAACATACAGCCATTAAACGCTAAGCCCAAAATCTTAAACCCTAACTACAAAAAATAACTAAAACGTCGGTCTCTCTCTGTCCTTGTCTCTCAGTCTTAGTCTCTGGCTCTGTCTCTGTCTGTCTGTCTGTCTGTCTCTTTTTCTCACACACACACACACACACACACACACACACACACACACACACTCTCCTCTCTCTGTGTCTCTGTCTCTCTCTGTCTCTCTCTGTCTCTCTCTGTTTCTGTCTCTGTGTCTATCTTCCTCTCTCTGTCTCTCTCTGTCTCTCTGTGTCTCTCTGTGTCTCTCTGTGTCTCTCTCTGTGTCTCTCTGTCTCTATCTCTCTGTCCCTGTCTCTCTTAGTCTCAGTTTCTGGCTCTGTCTCTCTTTCTCTCTCTCTCTCTCTCTCTCTCTCTCTCTCTCTCTCTCTCTCTCTCTCTCTCTCTCTCTCTCTCTCTGCGTCTCTCGGTCTCTGTCTCTGTCTCTCTGCATCTCTCTCCGCCTCTCTCTCTCTCTCTCTCTCTCTCTCTCTCTCTCTCTCTCTCTCTCTCTCTCTCTCTCTCTCTCTCTCTCTCTCTCTCTCTCTCTCTGTTCCTGTCTCTCTTAGTCCCAGTATCTGACTCTGTCTCTGTCTCACATGTAAAATTATATATGACCATCGTAGGACGCAGCCCCGCGTGGGCGGAGATAATGTGAGCGCGCAGCTCTTTTTTCCCAATCGCCCGACTGGCAAGGCCGCTGGGCAAGGCCGCCGCTGGGGGGTGGAGGCGAGCACACTCTGCTCAGGCTGGTCGCTTCTCCCGTCGCGATCCGGCGGCCGCTCCCAGTGGCGCCGTCTATTGGAATTCTCAGCCAGGATCAGTCGTCGTCGATCTGTTACATCTAAGCGTGTAGCTCGCCGCACCGATCCCGCTTACTTCCGCTGGACATTAGTTTTCAGGACGTGGCGAACGCAGCCCAAGTAAGCTGTCGTAACGGCGAGCCGTTCAGCCGTTTAGCGGTTCCACTCGCACGCTTTCCTCCCCCCCCCCCCCCCCGGCAGCCAAGCATCCGACACGAATTTGCGTCCCGAACTCTCGCGAGCTCGATAGATTACAGCGAGCGAGCTATTTATTCAATTGCAATATTTCCGACAGAAGCGCAGCTCTTTCGCCCGGAAGTGCCAACTGGATAGGCGGAGACGGCTCGTCGAGAATTCGTCCAACTTCCTCAGCCTTCCGCTCTACATCTTTTCTAAGTGGAGTCTCGATAGCTGCCGCCAAGTTCCGCATGCGGACGTCACGAGGCCAAAGGTCGCCGAAAGGACCGCGTCGATCGAGTACTCGCGGACTGTGCTAACTTGGCGAGCGACTGGCTGGTGCGCCGGCCTCTGATGTCAAAGCGAGAAGATCTTCTACGCACTTCACCCGAGGGCGGCGAGACGCGTCCGTCGCACTCTCAGCTTGCGAAGCTACGAAGCCGCTCAGAACAGCGGAAGCAGCTCACAAATTCTGCGATTCGGCCACCGGTCTCGCTTTCATCGTTTTGCCTTCCCCTGGTCAGGTCTCGCCTTGCAGCGGCACGTCTGCACAAGCGGCAGCGGCGACCCTACGTGAGTTGAGCGCTGGTGCCCTCGCGAACGAACTGGCGAACTGGTGGACGCCTCGGCTGCGAGCCAGTGCCGGAATGTGCGGAATGCCTGCGAAATGCGAAGAAAGCCACTTCACTGAACGCAGGGCCAGCGTTATTCCTAGCCCGTACCTTCAGCTGCCGCCCCCGCTCCCCACCCACAGAGCGTACGGCCAGCGTGGCCGCCGCGAGAGACAGCGAGCGCGATACGGCCAGCTATGGACGGCAGAAGGAGCGGTGCTGGGCGCTCGTCTTCCGGTGGTGCGCCTCGCTCACCAATGTCGACACGCGCGTTACAGACCAGGTGGAGGAGGAAGAGTGGCTCGAAAAACGCTTCGGCGGCACCAAGAAGGATGGGCGAGAAGCCGCGAGAAATCACGTCAAACTTTCATGAAGCGGCGAGTCATTAGCGAATGATGCGTCAGAGAGAGAGAGAGAGAGAGAGAGAGAGAGAGAGAGAGAGAGAGAGAGAGAGAGAGAGAGAGAGAGAGAGAGAGAGAGAGAGAGAGAGACAGACAGACAGACAGACAGACAGACAGACAGACAGACAGACAGACAGACAGACAGACAGACAGACAGACAGACAGACAGAGACAGACAGACAGACAGACAGACAGACAGAGACAGAGACAGAGACAGACAGAGAGAGAGAGAGAGACACACACACACACACACACACAAAGAGACACAGAGAGAAAGAGAGAGAGAGAGACAGACCACACACAAAGAGACAGAGAGAGAGAGAGAGAGGGAGGGGAGAGAGAGAGAGAGAGAGAGGAGGGGAGAGAGAGAGAGAGAGAGAGAGAGAGAGAGAGAGAGAGAGAGAGAGAGAGAGAGAGAGAGAGAGAGAGAGAGAGAGAGAGAGAGAGAGAGAGAGAGAGAGACACACACACACACAGATGAGCGAGTCCTTTTGAGGATATTGCGTGCCATTTTGATTACTCCAAAAATCTCGATGCTTTTGTTCTTAGAAGTTCCTGTTCAAAGTAGGCACGCAGCTTTCGGGCACTAATAGAACGCTAAGTTCGCGTCCTTTGCTTTGCCGCGCGCACCTAAACGCGCATTTTCCCGTGTGCAAGTGGAGCCTGCTAATGAGCGCGAAGTAAAAGCCCAAATTGTCGGCGTGCTCTTGTATGAGAGCGCAGCACATTTTCGCGTCCGCGCAACTAAAATAAAATTCGTAAATACAATTCGCTTGTCTAGCTGAGAGAACTTGATCTCTACTCAGGTGCTTCACATGTGCCGCGGGGCTGGAGCCCACGACCTCCTCAATCATCAAATACGATCACCGCGTTCGAGGCGAGCACCTGGCAGGCCGCAGGGCCATACCAGTGCGGCCATCTTCTTTCTAGGATCATTTGAATGAAGCCCGCGTCTGCAGCGATGAGATGATTGCTGCACTTTCGTGCAGCCGCTGCATCGGCATCGAGGGTGACTCAACGACGCGGTCAACGACCCCGCCCTGTTGCGAAATAAGTCGGCACCGATGCGACGACGACGCGAGCTGCGTGCCGCGGCTTCGCCGGCAAGTGTGTGTAGCTCAGCTCTCGGGAACACCTGCGACCGACGTCTGCATCGCTAGACGGCAGCTGCCTCCTTCCACGCCTATATAGACATAGATATAAACGCGTAGCTCGAGAGCGAGAACGTGTCGCATACCGGGGCGGCGGCAGCGGTGCCAGCTTATATATAAATCATTTAAGCGCCTAGGAAGAGATTGAGTTGTCTGAGGGCGCTTTATCAAGTGCATTATTATTATTATTATTATTATTATTATTTGTATAGCTTCCCTAAAGAAATTGATCTCTACTCAGGTGCTTTGCGTATGCCGCGGGGCTCCGCCCCGCGACCTCGGTAAGACTCCGGTCGGGCGAGCACCTTAGACATTGCCGTCGCTCGAGCTTGCTGTACACGTCACTTTCGTCGAGCTTGCGAATGCGCGACGGCCCCGCGGGGCTCCGCTATCGCAAATTGCGGAATTTTCGAGGCTCGTTGGATCGTGCCGTCGTTTGCTTTTCTCGTTGCTGTTGCCCGCGGCGATGGCTACGCAGATACGGGCATCTACGCGCATTGCTTCCTCTTACTCCGAATCCATTGACGTTAAAGACGTTAAAGTTCGGCTCTCTCTCTCATCCTGTATAATTTACGTCTTTAATCCTGTTCAAATGAAATTTGGCTGCTAATTGTGAGAGTGCATTTTGCCGTTTAACACTCTTTTCAATCGAGCGGACCGTCTTCCCATTGGTCAACAGTGAATCAGTCACGACTTTTGTTTATTGAACGTACGTAGGGAACGTACATCCAGAATTACAGTTTGGTCGTCGGTGACGCCACACGTATAGTCACCAAGTCAAGCCCGCCACGATGGCATGTCAGTATCGTTGATACTGAAATGATTTGTAGCAGACGAGCTAAGTAATCCCCTTCGTACCTAGCTGAACTGCTGCACCAGTTTGCAGCCTGTTCGCGCCCACAGGTCTCGCTCCTGTGTGGACAATAAATTAGCTGTTCCATTCCTCCGCTTAAAGACCGTTGGCGACAGAAGCTTTAGCTCTGCAGGTACTAGACTGTGGAACTCGCTTCCACAATTCTTACGCAACGACAACTATTCTCCTACTGCCAACTATGGCACATCCTTTTTAGCTGTCCTGAACTGCTACTTCCATGCTACTCACTACCTCAACTGCTCTCCTAACTCAGCTATGCTTCCCACTTTCTCTTTTTTTCGTGAGACGAAGTCTGTTGGCTACCGAATGCGTACCGAAAGCCGCTTAGGCTGTGAGTGCGCTATACAAAACCCTCCTGCGTAACACCCACCTGGTCTTTATGACTTTGTGGAGTCACTGACGGAGATACATTCATTCATTCATGTCAGAACTTTAATCCTAGTAAGCAAAATTCCGCTATTCATGCTTTAGAGCAAATCGCTTCGTGGAAATACGTCCTCGCCTATGCAGCCCTTGGCGTGTTCAAAATCGCCAGAGCTGTTACAGCGTACGATCCGTTCATTGGAAGCCGATCTTTGTGTGCCTCTGCACGAGCTGACGCGCTACACTGTATCGCTTGGACTGCAAGTCAACGGTTTCGGTCCGATCTCAGTGGAGTACCCAATTTACGTGCTTCCATTCCAGCATAAGTAAAGTGCCTAGAAACATACGTAGTTCTCCTGGGCGGTTACTGGGCGTCTCTCTCGGGATGTTACGGGGCGGTCCTCTGGCGCTTCACGACCACTGTCCGCGAGCACTGTCGCCGTCGGCCACGAGCGCGCACCGCGGGCCAACGGCTGCTCCTCGCTCGAACGCGCCAATAAGCGGAGCCCAGCGCTACCGCAAGAGTCACGTGCAGCGGTGTCGCGTGCCCGCTCTAGCAGCGCACACCGCCAGATCGGCGTCTGATAATACTATAACAATTAATTTGCATTGCGCCCTCAGAGAGAACTGAATCTCTCTCTCTCTCTCTCTCTCTCTCTCTCTCTCTCTCTCTCTCTCTCTCTCTCTCTCTCTCTCTCTCTCTCTCTCTCTCTCTCTCTCTCTCTTTCTCTCTCTCTCTCTCTCTCTAGGCACTCTCACAGACCCGCTGCTGCATAGAAAGCATCGCCAAATGTTTGGTGATAATATCCATAAGCAGCAGGCATAGTGTAAGCAGATGCGTGCACGCGAAGGAATAATCGCAAAGACCCGCGTTTCGCCATCAGATGGCGCCGACGGGCGCCATCTGACGCCGGCCGAAGCGACCAGCTGAATCCGGCCGGCGACCGTCGAACGCGCAATGGCTGCGGCGCCCCTGCTACTCGGTCGCTAGGTCTCGGCCGCGCCGTCCGTTTCCGGCTCCGTCGAGCAGCGGCGGGCGGCGTCGCTGCTCGTCTCCGCGCCTGCGAGAGTCGCAGGTCGCAGCCAAGGTCCCAGAGTCAGCGCTCAGAGCGCTCGGAGCGCGGGGCTCTCTCTCCTCCCCCTGAAGCTGCGGAAGCTCGACGCTCCGCTCTGCCCTCCCTCCCCCCGCCCGCCTGCGTACTGCCGTCGTCAGGCATCGCAGCCCCTCCCCCCCCGGGGCCCGCGTCCTGCGCCCCGCGCCACGCCGCTCCAGCCTCGGTAGGACTAAACGCTCTCTCGTCTCACGTAATGGCCGTCTAGGCAAGAAGCTCCCGATCTCCGCGATCTCCGATCGGCCGCCGCGCGCTTTCGCCCGGCACGCGCCGGGCGAGAGCACGTGGGCTCGGCGCGACGAGGCCGCCCCGCGGATCTGCTGAGTTAGCGCGTAATGCTGCCTCGTCTAATCGCGCAAGCCTCGCCCTTCCCGCTAAAATGGCGGCCAATCTTGCGGAGAGCGAAAATCAGCCAATCGTCGAAGTGTTTCGGGTGCCGCAAGAACGGCGTGTAATTCTACGCCTCTTTTTAGGCGGAAGCTACCGGCAAGAAAAAAGGTGAGCTGATTTAACAGCCTCCTATATATGGCGGCCAAAGAGCTTTCAGGGTATTACCGCCGATCGCAGAGGTCAATACAGGATAGACCAGATTAAGACTCGAACCCGCGACCCGGGTCGTGAGGAGCGAATGCCTTAGCCCTGGGCTAAAACCTAAGGGCTATGACCTCTCCCTCTTACTTTCTGCGACTACATGAGCTGCCGCCGCCTTCGCCGCCGCCGCCGCCGCCGCCGCCGCCGCCTTCGCCGCCGCCGCCGCCGCCTTCACCGCCTTCGCCGCCGCCGCCTTCGCCGCCGCCTTCGCCGCCGCCTTCGCCTTCGCCTTCGCCGCCGCCGCCTTCGCCTTCGCCTTCGCCGCCGCCGCCGCCGCCTCCGCCGCCGCCGTAGCCCTTGGGAACGGGGTGGGGGCGGGAACGGGAACGGCGCCCTAGGGAACGGGAACGCAGCAGGGCTGGCCGCGCGCGAGGGGGCGGGACAGATGGCATCCAATCATTAGCTGCCGCATGCGCACGCGCGCTCGAACCGTTGGTCCGGCCGGTTTGCTTTGTGGCGCAGTCAATAGCGGCGCTTCAATGGCGAGACCACTCGAAGTTATTTTAAGTCGGCGCAAGCTCTTCTCCTCCGCATAGTCGCCGACACCTGCCAGTGTGAGAGTCGCTCTCCCGCTGTCGCTCACGCACCCGCCACGCCGCAGCGAGCAGCCATGCTGGGCGCCACGCCGCTAGCAGTCGCCGCCAGCGCGTATCTGCCGAACGCCGTCTTCTCTCCGAGGTAAGGTGACAGTCGCGCCGGCGTTCAAAGTAAGACCAAAAAGCAGAAAGACAGACAGAGAGACAGAAAAAGTGAATGAGATGTAGAGCAGGGAGAGAAAGAATGAGAACAAGCAGAGAGTAAGCAAGAAAGAGAGGGGAGAGAGGGGAGAGAGAGAGGGGGTGAGAGAGTGGGGAGAGAGGGGGGAGAGAAAGAGAGGGGAGAGAGAGACTGAGAGAAAGAGGGAGAGGAGAGAGCAAGAGACAAAGATAGAGAGAGAGAGAGAGAGAGAGAGAGAGAGAGAGAGAGAGAGAGAGAGGGGGAGAGAGAGATAGATAGATTAGATAGATAGTTCGATTGATAGAGAGATATATAGAGATAGATAGAGATATATTATATATATATATATAGATAGATATATATATAGATATATATATGATAGACATATATATATATATATATATATATATATATATATATATATATATATATATATATATATATATAGAGAGAGAGAGAGAGAGAGAGAGAGAGAGATGAAGTAGTGAATATTTCGCCTTAATTGACTAAGACCGAACGCTCTTTCACGAGCAAAAAGAGGGCTCAGTGATTGAAAAAGAAGACAGGCAAACAAAAGGCGGGATACCGACAAGGTGAAGGCCAATGCGAAAATGGGAGAGACTTAGGACGATGGACTCTCTAAAGGCTAGGCAGTTGTGCACGGAATGTCACTTGTGTGCATCTTTGATGATTACGTAGTTCCCATTCGGTTACCGCTGATTGTTCTACTACGCTCATGAAATCCGTACTAATCGCCTTTACCTAAGTGAATTGAAAGCGTAGAAATGCCAAAAACAAAAACGTGCGATTTTAATCGCGATCTGAGGCCTGCAATGGCCTTCGATGACCCGACCAACGGCGACACTGGACGCGGCCGACGCCCGCAGGTGCGCGCACTGCACGCATTGCAACCGTCCGAAAGCTGTCGCCTCCGCGACCTGTGGGCATAGATCAAAGGTGGATCGCGTACGCGAATGGCTGCTGACGTACAAGCAGCGCGTCTATCGGGATTCCAGAGCTCGCGCCGCCGACGTGCGCTTCGCGCGTGCATTTAAACCTCCGCAGCCCGAGCGAGCGCAGCGCCCTGGTCGCGGACGCAGAATCAGCGATTGCCGGCTGCCAAGGCGGCGGAGTCCTAGTCCAGCAGCAGCAGTGAGCGAGCGACGGCGCAAAGGCGCACAGGCGATGGCGGCGAGTCGCTCCTCCGATTTGTTCATCTGCTCTTTCCACTCGCGCCTCTGCGCTTCTCGCATGAGCTCCATTCAAAATGTGACTCTCGACAAAGATGAGGCGAAAAAAATAATAGTGCGAGCAAGCAGAGGTGCAGGCGCCCGCCGGTCGAGTCGCTCGGCGCCGAAAAACGCCGTGCCTTCTGCGCCTTCCGCCGCCCGAACGCCAGACGCCGATTGCTCTGCTACCGCTGCTGCTGCTGTAGGCTTCACGCCGATGGCGCAGCAGCCATGCTGCCGTTCACGCACGCCGGAGCGGCAGCTGCCGCAGCGGCTGCTGCGCTCTGCGGCTGCGCAGTCGGACCGACGGCGTTCGGCGGCGTCTCGCCGTCGTACTGCATCGGGCACGCCACGATGACGCCCCTGCACGGCGACCTGCTGGCCAAGTACCTCGACTACATCAAGCAGCGAGCCGGTGAGAGCGAGAGCGAGCGATCGGCGCGGCGCGGCGACGCCTGCCCGCGCGCTGTGCGGCGGCCCGCGCCGCAGACGCCGAGCCGCTGGCCTGCCTGAGGCTGCCAGCGGCTCGTGCATTGCGGAGGAGGAGGACGGCTTGCGGCGGCGGCGGCGGCGGCGGAGGCGGAGGCGGCGGAGGCGGCGGCGCTCCGACCGCCTAGTCTCGCCGCCGCCTCCGTCCGTCCTTCAGCTGCGGTGCGCATGTGATACATTACGCACGGTGGTGCCCTATCCGCCAGCGATGATTCACGTCTAATTCCCGTGAGCTAACAGTAATTACCCCCTAATAGGGTGCCGGGGTGTGCCCCCTTTCAAGTCTTTGGCGCAGTGGTACGCGAGAGCACATGCGCATTGTTTAGCCCTGTATATACTTACAGTCAAAACAGCGGCGATTATTTTTCTTTTTCCCCTGTACAAGTCTTGTATGAAAACACGGCGTTTATTAGCGACCGTTTTGTCGCGGCGAGTGAACCGATGTAGTAACAACACAGCCCGATTCCAACAACACCGCCGCGATGTTTACGTACAGACGGCGTACGGACAAAGTCCGACAAAGAGTCCATTTTCACGGAGCGCTAAACGAGAGAGAGTCGGCCATTGTGGTGTTTCCAGCTCACAATGGAACCCGACTGCACAATGTTGCGGTACCCTCTGTGAAAGTGGACAAGAAAACTTCGCAGGGGTGAAAGAGTCGCCTGGCCAATTACGGAGCTGATGAAAGATGCCGCCGCCGTCTTTCGCAAACAAATAGTACGCGGGAAAATAGCTGCGTCCTGCGCCGCCGCCGCCGCATCGGGACCGCGAGCGCGCCTGCCCCACTACCCTGGGCGTCAGCGGCTGGGCTGCTGGTGCGAAAGTGGCGTCGAGGCGGCGGCGGCAACGGTCGGCGGCCGCCGCGCATGGCTCGCCGCCGTCGGCTGCTCGTCGTCGAGTCGCGTCGCATTCGCCGCGGGTCGATCGGCCACCGAGTGGCGCGCGCATGCGCCCTCCCCAAATGCAATTTCGTCGCGTCGCGCCATCGACCTGCCGAGCCCATACGCCCGTCGTCAGGCAGACGACTTGCAACGGCGACTCTCGCCAGAATTGGGCGCGCGCTGCTGACTATTTACGAGCAAACGGTCGACGAGCCTTCAGAGTGCACGCTCGTGCGTAGTCGGATCGTCGTCTGCCCTCCCCCGTCCGCCCGGAGTTTAGCTGCGCATTCCGGCAAGCGCTCCGCGCCTGCTGGATTTCGTCGGAAGCGGCGAAGCCGCGGGCTGGGCAGCGGAGCGATACACCGGGGGCCGCGCAGCCAGCCCCAGCTCGCTGCATCGGTAGCTCCGAGTCGCGCATGTAACGACGAAGCGTCCATGAAAACTTACGGCCTATCTAATGCGACTATTCCGACGGACATTGGGAACCGGACGCGTGACCCGGAAGAAAGCGGCCGCCGGAGCTTACGACGAAAACGAACGAAATTGCTTCCTCAAAAGGAAGTACCTTTTGCGAGCGCACCTGCAGTATTAGGTTCAACTCTATCCGCTTCTCAGCAATCGAGAGATGAAGGCGAGACGCTCGCACAGCACACCGCTCTAGGATTTCGGGTTCAAATCCTGAAGGTGTTTCTTTTTTACCGTCCTCCGGGTGGTGGTAAAGAGGCCCTAAAGCTTTTCAGCCCTATACCGCGGCGACCGTGGAATTTGCCTTCATTCGCTTTACTTAATCGCAGTTCTACGCACGACTTATAAGTATTTCTCAGTCTCGGCTTAGCCTCCGTCCAGCCTGCTAGCCCAAGACGCTGCCGCAGATATGGCTTCAGCGGCCGCTGGCTGCGGGTAGCGTCGTCTGACGTCATTAGGCATTTGATATCGCTGCGCGGAAGTAGTGCAGCTGTAGTAGTGCGCGGAAGTAGTGCGGCATTTCAAGAGACAGCGACGAGCCGCGCACCGCGCACCGAGCGCTGGCCCCTCGCGACGATCTGGGGACGCGAGTCCGGCCGTCATTATGGCGCGAGCGCGCGTGGACACCGGCTATTCAGCTGCGGAGTTGCGTGTGCAGGCGCGTCAGCCGCAGCGCGTGGAGCGGAAACGATCGCCGCCGCGGCGGCTGCGGCGGCTGCGGCGGCTGCGGCGGCTGCGGCGGCTGCGGCGGCTGCGGCGGCTGCGGCGGCTGCGGCGGCTGCGGCGGCTGCGGCGGCTGCGGCGGCTGCGGCGGCTGCGGCGGCGAGTGAGCTCTCGCCAGTCCGCGTGCTGCTCGTCCGTCTGCCGCTGTTTGGGTTTATAAAGTACAAAGTAATTTATAATAATAATGGTAGTAATACATTTGTTATAGCACCCTCAGAGAATTTTCAAGTGGAGCAGCTGTTAGTAATCGGTTGTAGCAACCCGCTGGCGCGGCCGCGTACCGCGTGATGCTTCTTCTGCGACCTTTGTGTCCGACGATAAGTTTAATTTTTCTCTAATTTCCTGGATGTGCTGGGAGAAACTGGTCATACGACATTACGACATGTACTGCGGAAATACTCGCGCCGTTTCCCTACCGATCCTATCCGTAGTGTCCTGGATGGTGGCAGCGGCGGCGGCGTCGGCGGCGATGGCGGCAATGGCGGCTGGCCAAGGGTCGCTTCGTTTGCAGCTCAGTGGCTCGTTCTCAATTTGCGCTCACGCCTGCGCAGCGGATGCTCCTTTGCAGACGCGGCCTTTCATTACGCGTTTGCGCTCACGCCTGCGCAGCGGATGCTCGTTTGCAGACGCGGCCTTTCATTACGCGGCCACTCATCCGTCGAATTTTCTCACGAGCTTCGCTCCAGAAAAGATTGGCAACTCTGTCGACGCATCTCCTTCCGCCGGTGAGCGTAGCCGGCGGTCGCCCTGTGCCAGAGCGAGGCAGCTCGAGGCGCCCAGTGCATGCGCGACGCCCCCCCGCGCGACAACGCCAGAGAGCCCCGCGCCTTACTGAGAGCGCGGCTCGCCGATGCGTAGTCCCGCGGGCGGCGTCACCGCCGCACAGCGGCGACGAGCGCGCAAAGATCTCCCGCTGCGCTGCTCTCTCCGCGCTGCTCTCTCCGCGCTGCTCTCTCCGCCTGCCGTCAACCGCACGGCCGGTCACATTCTAATTGCGAGTTGGTGTTTGAGCGAGCGTGTTTGTTTGTTTTCCCGAATGTTGTATTATTTTCTTATCGGGCTTGCACAGCTCAGCAAGGCTTCATCGCCGCGCTGGCTCAACAAAGGCTAGCCATTGGCTTCGCGCTGTTGTCTCTCACAATTACAGACCAGCGCCGCCGCGGGCATTATTTTTGCACGGCAAATTCCGCCGATAGGCCAGTCCTCCTCCAGCGGCAGCAGCTGCTGCCGTTCTCCCGCTCGCTCGCTCGCGTCTCGCGCATCGGGCAGGTGGTCGCGTGGCGTCCCTAAGCTTCGCTCCTCCCCACCTGCGCAGGTGCGTGCCCGTCCGGTGCGGTGCAGGAGGGGGAGAGGGCGAGGAGCGACCTCCGAGCAGCGTCGCTCGCGCACAGGCTCCGCCACTCCGCCATCTTGCCCGACGGACGCGATGGATTGCCGCCGCTTTCCTCGATCTGCAGTCACACGCTCATCTCTGCTCGCGTGATCTCGTGGGCTGCGCACATTGCTCGCATTAGCGGCTGACCGCGCTACACTCTCTCACTCTCTCCCTCTTAATTATCTCGAGTATGACCCGCCCAAATATCTCCATAGATATCTCAAATATCGAGCGTCTCTATCCGTAATTTCCGTCGTGGCGGCCGCCTCGCTGAGCGCCTCCTGCGGCGTCCTTACTGCGCGCGCCATCTGGCGAAGAGAGTGCACGGCGCCGCCGGCGCCCTGCAGCCCAAGCAGTCTTCGCCTTTTACAGACTTCGTCGTCGTGCAGAGCGACTCTTCGCACGCCGGCTCGCGAGCCGGAGTGCTCTGCGCCAGCGCGTTCCTCCGACCGGGCGACGTGTACGGCCCGATGCCGCAGCAGCGGTCGGCCGACGGACAGAAGCGCAACGTGAGTACACGTCGCACAGCGCCGCCGCCGCCTTGATGGCGTATGCCGAGAACGCCGCGACGGCGTCGGCTGCAGCAGAGCGCTCGGCGGCCGCGCTGACGCACGCGCACCCGCGACCTTTCAGCTCGACGCGGCCGAGCCGAGCTTTCAGCTCCAGCCGCCGCCGCCGAGCGTCACCTGCAGCAGCAGCAGCAGCAGCAGCGAGCCTGGAGGAGGCAGAAATGCGTGGATGCTGAGCGTGCGCACCACCGCCAAAGCCGAAGAGGCGAACATGAGCGCTCTGCAGCGCAGCGGCGGCATCGTCTACTTCCGGACGACGAAGGGCGTCTGGAGGGGCGAGGAGATCGTTGTCCTCGTCGACGACTTCCCCGCTGCTGCCGCGATCGGCGGCGGCGGCGGCGCTGCAGCGGCGGCGGCCGTGGACGACCGACTCGACGCGAGAAAGGGTGAGTGTGCCGTTGCAAGGAATCGCTCGTCGCGACGTCGGCCCTGCGCGGCACGAGTCTCGGCGCTGCTCGGTCCGGCGAGCGACGGGACGGGAGAGCCCGCTCCGCGGCGCCGCCACCACGAAAAACAGGCGACGGAGCACGCAGCTGCCGCTGCCGCGAGGCGCGCGGTCGCCTTCGCAGTGACGGCGAGCGTGGGTCGCGTGGAAGCGCGGTCGCGCGGTCGCGCGGTCGCGTGGGCCACGGCGAAGCGACTTTTCTTCGCGCGCACGAACACTCGCGCACGCAGCACGAAGCACCGCGAGACCACGAGCGTCCATCCGCGGTCTCCGTCCATTGCAGCAGACGAAGGGTTCCAGTGCGATCGATGCGGGAAAATGTTCGCGTACAAGTATTACCGAGACAAGCACCTCAAGTACACGAGATGCGTCGACAAAGGCGACCGAAAGTTCCCGTGCAGTCTCTGCGACAGGTGCGCGTCCGCGCGCACGCAGCAGAGCGCTCGCGAGCTCGCGCGGCGGAAGAGCGTCTACGCGCGCGCGCTCGCTCTCCGACAGTTTCGGCGCCCCAGCGCGCGCTCGCTCGCCTACGAAACGCCGGGCATCGCGCCGACGGAGGCGCCATCTGGCGACGTCGATCTCCGCGCCCGCGGGGACTCGCCGAAAAACCTCCGACCTGGGCGACTTTGCGTGACGCAGGCGCGCGCGCTCGCCGCACGCAGGTCGTTCGAGAAGAGGGACCGACTGCGCATCCACGTGCTGCACGTACACGAGAAGCACCGGCCGCACCAGTGCGCCGCCTGCGGCAAGCGCTTCTCGCAGTCATCCAGCCTCAACAAGCACGCGCGCGTGCACAGCGGCGAGCGGCCGTACAAGTGCATGTTCTGCACCAAGGCCTTCACGGCCTCCAGTATCCTGCGCACGCACATACGTCAGCACTCGGGCGAGAAGCCCTTTAAGGTACGCAGGCCGCGCGGGCGCGCGCGGGAGAGAGAGAGAGAGAGCCGCCGGCGTGCCGCGTGCTGCCCGATAACTTTGAGCTCACTCATGCTGCCGAGCCGTCCAATCGTCTAATTTGCGAGCGTCTTGCGAAGGAAAGTGCAAAGCACCGTAGGACGCCCACTGTAGGGTGCTGGGGCTCCCTGGCTGGCGACCGCTGTACTCGACTGTCGGATTACCCAAACGTTAAGCTACCCGGAGGTTAGGTTACCTGGGCGTTAGGCTACCCAGATGTGTCGCACGACTGCGGTTTCCTTGCCGCTCGTCACGCCAGCCGCAGACGAAAGCTCAGCCGAGCGTCGCGCGTGCGACCGGGCGCGCGGCGCCGTTTGCGCGGCGTCAAGCTGATTAATCGGCGTCGTTCGCGCGCGGCGCCCGCCACACCTGGCGCGTCGCTAAGCGGGCGCTCGTCGGGCATTGACTTCACGTGTCGGTCGCCGGCTACTGTTTAAAAAGAAAGCTCGCCGTGTGTTCGTCGCGTCCGCCGGACCTGCGCCTGGACTAACAGCTTTTTCGATTTTTCCAGTGCAAACACTGCGGCAAGGCGTTCGCCTCTCACGCGGCGCACGACAGTCACGTGCGCCGAACACACAAGGAAGCCTCGCTGGCGAAGAAAGCCACTGCCGACTGCCGTTCGGGCAGCTTCAGTCACCAGTCGGACGTCGACGACGACGGCGGCGGCGCCACTTCGGCGGCCGGCGCGCTTGATAGGGAGGAGGACATCGACGTCGTGCAATGACGAAAGCGCGGCACCGGCCGGAAGTCGGTTCGAGTACGATGAAGCGTCGGACGACTCGGACGCTCGCGTCTCGTCGCGTCGCGTCGCGTCTCGCTGCGCGCACAGTCGCGCGCACGACGCGACGCTCGGCTTCGCCGCTCGCACGGCGGGCGCTTCCGTGCGTACGTACGTGTGTACATATATTTAAGTATTTCGCGGCGCGCCGCTGCAGCAGCGGCGCGCCGCGCGCGCGCGCGCGAGTCGACGTTTGCTCAGGCGGTGCGGTAGAGGACGCGAGCGCTGTGCTGGTGTATATGCTTTGCCTAAGCAAATAAATCCGGCTGCTCAGCAAAAGCGATTGCGGCATCACGTGCCTGCCGATGGATAGAAACCGTCTATTGACGACGGCTCGCTCTTTCTCGAGGGAAGTTAGCTCGCCGACGCTCGGTCGCGCGAGGGAGCGGAAGGAAACCCCAGCGCGATGCGCGGCGTCGAAAGTCAACTGCAGAAGAACGGCGCGGCAGACTGCTCGTCGCCATTCTCGCCGCCACCGACAGACAGCGGCGTCCATTGTGTCCTGCTGCGCGCGCGAGCCCTTTCACGTCAGCCGGCGCTGACGCACAGCCTCAGCTCTAAATAGCTGCAGCCTCGCAGAGCTGCTGGTGGCAGCCGCGGCAACGTCGCGGCCGCCACCACCGCCGCTCTCTCTTTCTCTCTCTTTCTCTCTCTCCCTCTCTCTCTCTCTCCCTAGATCGGGGCCGCCGGGGCGTCGGTGAATGCCAAGGTCGTAGGCTTGGGGGCGGGCGAGATTTTCAGAAACGTCTAGCCCCCTCTAAACCTAAGAATTCGTACTTCGTTCCCCGTTTGCGATTCGACGGCTTTCGCTGTTGGACGGCGTCGGCAGCTTTCCTGGCAGCGCTTTCCTTTGACACGCGGACGCCGCGGTCAGTTTCAACTGGCTACGGGTGCAGCGGTTTCTACGCACGGAAAACACAAGGCCGCACGCGCAGTGCTCGTACCGGTGCTGGTCTCAGCCGATGTGCGACGAATACTGGTCGCATTCTAAGCCTCGGCCAATTCGAATCGACATTTGTAGGTGCCGCGCCTTTTTCAGGTGCCGACGCGAGCAGATAGCAGATAGCAGATAGCAGGCGGTGTTAGCGGGAAACGGCAGCGATGAAGAGAACTCAAGAAGCTTTTGCAGGACAAGTCCGTATCCGTAGCGCAAAGAAGTCTACGTGACAACGATGGAGGGTTGCAGGCATTACACAGTGGCCGTGACCTGCAATCATTATGATAATAATAATAATAATAATAATGATAATGCACTTTATTCTTTGGCTCCAGCCTATATCTCAGATATACTCCCCCATCAGGCCAAGCATCGTACCACCCGCTTTTCGGAATCCAACAGTCTACAAATGCCCCTTACAAACCTCAAATCATTTGGAGACCGTGCATTTAGTTCGTATGCTCCCAAAGCCTGGAACTTCCTGCCGACCTGCGTCAGAACATCCCCTGACCTGACCACATTTAAAAAGAATTTAAAAAAACACCTATTTAGGACAGCATTTAGTGGGTCCCTGTGATTCGTCCTTGATGTGCTTATGCGTGCTGACACTGTGCATGCTGCCACTAACCACATTTGCATGCTGACCCTGTGCATGTCACCCCTAACCATGTTATTCATTTTGTTTGTTTATCAAGCATGATTTTACTCACCATTCAATTGCACTTCCCTTTGCAGCAAATGTAAAGCGCCTAAAGAGAGATTAAGCTCTCTGAGGGCGCTTTATCAAGTGCATTATTATATTATATAAAGCGCTCTCAGAGAACTTAATCCCTTTCTAGGCACTTTATAGATGCTGTAAGAAAAGCACGATCGAATGTATAGCGGTAAAATGCACGGTGTCAACAGGCATAGCATGGTTAGGGTGACATGCACAGAATCAACTTGTAAATCCTGGTTAGTGGTAGCATGCACAGTGTCAGCACGCATAAGCACACAGAGGACAAATCGCGAGGACCCACCAAAACAGGTTGGCTTCTAGCTTCTTTTACATGCTGTCAATTAGGGGACGTCGTGACGTCGGTAAGAAGTCAGCTCCGGGCTATGGGAGCGTACGAAACGAATCAAAGGACGGTCTCCAAAGAAGTTGAGGTTCGTACGAGGTGTAGCTAAACGATTTGATTCAGAAAAACTGATAGCACGATACCTAAGGTGGTTGGGGAGTAGTCCACATTGTTAGAGCCAGAGAATGAAGGGACCTAAAGTGAGTGACAGAACCTTGAAATCGATGCCCTGCTTGATTGGAAGCCAGTGAAGGTCAGCAAGAAGTGGTGTGATGTGACAACTGCGATCGATGCTCACGACAGACAAGCCTAGCTGCAGAGCTGTGTACCAGCTGTAAGTGCCTGATTGCACGGCACACCAGCAAGCAGTGAGTTACAGAAGTCAAGACGGGATGTCACAAATGTATGGACCAACTAAGGTGTGGTATCACTGTGTAGACAAGCCCAAATTTTTGCCATGTTATGTAGCTGAAAGTAGGCACACTTGACTTTAGAGCTGATGTGGTCATCTAGCGAAAGGTCACTGTGGAACAGGACGCCCAGATATCGTGCAGATGAAACCGGGATACTCTGGCTGAGCTGATCTTGAGCACTGAGCTCTCTAATTTGAGTTACGCTTGGTTACGCCCATAAATAATAAGTTGGTTTTATCTTCATTTAATTTGAGAGATTGTTCTGCCATTTGTATGCGGATGTCAGCAGGACCAGCAGCAAGTGAGTTGAGAGAATTGAATGCGCTGGAGGGCTGAGAGGGATCGAAGCCAACTTACAACTGAGTGCCATCTGCATTGAAGTGAAACCTTGGATTTTGCCTGGTAATCACATCGGCAAGAGGGAGAGTGTGTATCAAGAGTGTGAAAAGGACCGCTGCGTAGGACGCTGAGACTGTACCCTATACTTCAGTGGTTCTTCGGATGATATCTTTCCATTCACATCAGTACTCTTAAGTCTCCCTCTGAGATAGGACCTAAACCATTGTAGTGCAGCACCATTGATGCCCAGGCAGTTAGATGAGAGGTGCTCGAGAAGGAAGGCTGCCATGGTCTCGAGGAAAGCTAAAATCATAATCTCTGCTTGAATTTGCCGTTCGACAATAAGCCACTGCAAAGACTGTCTGTCCAAGGACAAACTTTGTAGCCTGGATGCTGCGCGCTTGGGTAGTCAAGGCGCAAAACAATGGTCCGACGGGGCTCAAGATTCAGAAAAGATGGCAAGAGCCTTTGTCTACGGCGATGAACTATAGCCCCTCAGTCCAAAACGAATCGAATATGATCAACACGTACACAGGCTGGGTGTCTGAACGGGAGCTGTGAAACCCAGGTGGTTTGATGGGTCTCCGTTAGAATGAGCGAGAGCGAGAGAGAGAGAGAGAGAGAGAGAGAGAGAGAGAGAGAGAGAGAGAGAGAGAGAGAGAGAGAGAGAGAGAGAGAGAGAGCGAGAGGGAGAATAGGCCTCTACAACCGGGCAGCTGTTCAGCGAGTAATAACTCTCGTACCGTGGCCTACTTCACGGCCTGGAACCACAGTTCGGCTCAAATGCCAAGGCTCAATACTCCGGGAGTGCATCTTCCAACAACAGTAGAGCTTAGGCGGCCCTGGCCAAAAGATCATTGAATAATCGGTTCCTAGCCTTTATAATTTAGGAATCACGACATGCGAATATCGGTCGTAATCTATCCGCTTTAGCATGCCGCCACACCAAGACATCGAGTTTACTTTTGTAAAAATAGACTGAATGTGCATAGCGCCCCGAGAAAACTTGATCTCTAGTCAGGCGCTTTGCACATGCCACGATGCTTGAGCCCAAGACCTCGGCCAGACCTTAGTCTAGGCGAGAACCATAATCACTGGGCCGAGCCAGCTCTATTTACCCGGAGTCGACGCAGGTGTCGAGTCTATAAGCGGGTCCCTCATCCGTGAAGTTATGAAACGCCACAGTGGAGCAGCAGCTTTTAATAAGCGGTCCACGCGAATGCGGCAGCAGCGGCGGCAGTGGCGGCGGCGGCGGCAGTGAGCTGCTCAGAACCGCCGAGGCGTCCGTCCGCTTCGAGAGGCCAGCACAGCAGCGCGACGCGCAGCTAACGGTCAATAAAGCTGCGTCACCCACGGTCGGACGTCTTTAGCGTGCGGAGGCGGCGCAGCCGCCGCGCGGCGACCGCTCTCCTTCGGGGCGACCGCTCCTCTCTCCTTCGTGGCGACCGCTCTCTCCTTCGGGGCGACCGCGCCTCTCTCCTTCGGGGCGACCGCTCTCTCTTCGCGGCGACCGCTCTCCTTCGGGGCGACCGCTCCTCTCTCCTTCGGGGCGACCGCTCTCTCCTTCGGGGCGACCGCTCTCTTCTTCGGGGCGACCGCTCTCTCCTTCGGGGCGACCGCTCTCCTTCGGGGCGACCGCTCTCCTTCGGGGCGACCGCTCTCTCCTTCGGGGCGACCGCTCTCTCTTCGCGGCGACCGCTCTCCTTCGGGGCGACCGCTCTCCTTCGGGGCGACCGCTCTCTTCTTCGGGGCGACCGCTCTCTCCTTCGGGGCGACCGCTCTCCTTCGGGGCGACCGCTCTCTCCTTCGGGGCGACCGCTCTCTCCTTCGGGGCGACCGCTCTCTCTTCGCGGCGACCGCTCTCCTTCGGGGCGACCGCTCTCTCCTTCGTGGCGACCGCTCTCTTCTTCGGGGCGACCGCTCTCCTTCGGGGCGACCGCTCTCTCTTTCGTGGCGACCGCTCTCTCCTTCGTGGCGACCGCTCTCTCCTTCGGGGCGACCGCTCTCTCCTTCGTGGCGACCGCTCTCTTCTTCGGGGCGACCGCTCTCTCCTTCGGGGCGACCGCTCTCTAGCGTGCGGAGGCGACCTCTCTCTCCTTCGGGGTCGATGCGCGAGCGCGACACTCATCGTCTCGGCGGTTGAACCCTGACGCCGGACGGAGTAGATGATCGTTCCAACGTCTCGAAGCATTGAAGCGGTGCACAAGGAAGGCGGGCGCTTTCGCGGGCTCGGCAAGTTGCGAGCACCCGAACTGACATTGAGGTGAGGCGCACTCAAAGTGACGGCGAAACTGACCACTTTCTGACTGCGACGTGGCGTGCTGAACACTGCGCAGAGGGGACAGCTGACAGACGGCCTCGTTATTTTCGAACGGTAACGTCAGATATGCTGTGCGCCCAGTGCTCATAGCAGGCGGTTCAGCATGGTCGCCGGCGTTTGCTTATATTTACGTTTAAAAAAAACCTTTTTTTTTAGCTATCTTTACCGTTTAGAGTCTTTATGTAATACCGAAATACTAAACCCCAAGACCTAAGCTCGAAACCCAAAAACGCAAACCAAAAGAAAATATAAAATCTAACCAGCAAACTATAAACCGTAAGCCAAAAAAGGTACAGCCATTAAATTGTAAACGTTAAACTAACAAAGCATCGCGGGGCTATGCTGCTGAGCCGTTTTGGCGCTGACGCGGAGCTACTTAGCAGTCGCCTTAGTTTATTTATGGTAGAGTGCTGGACCGGTTATGCAAAGGTGCCGGGCTCGCCAGCCGCTCGAGGTGAAAATCTCGCTTCGCCGAGACATTGTAGAAAAAATACTGTAAATGAATTTGCACTAATACTAACTCTTGGCGCACTGTCTTTGTTGTCGTCGTAGATTGTGGATAGTGTTTGAGCGCGAAGCAAATGCTATCCGGATTAGTGACCCTTGAAGCGGCCACATACAGCTCCCCGCGAGCGAAAATATCCTCCCCTAGAAAGACGCATTCGAGCGTCTGACCTTGCGATGTGTTGGTTGCCATGGCGAACGATATTCGCGCTGGAAATTGTCGTCTACGCCACTCGAACGGGAAGTCAGCGTTCTTAGAGCAGAGAGCTTCCTGCGCCAGATGAAGGCAACAATGCCGTGGAATTGGTCGCCAATGACGGAGGCTTCCAAAACACGACCGCGATGCACATTGCGGGCTATGAGCCTCGTGTGCCGTTGCAATGCTCTTTCCTCGGGTTTAGATTGCGCAACAACATAATGGGCGTGCCAGGTTTGAGCGAAAGCTTGTGAGGCGGATGCCCGGACGGGATGAGAGTGTCACACTCGATACTCTGGAGCAAACGCCAGCATCGGCGCCGCTCGGCGCGCGTGCTGCTTCGCGTTGCGCTGTTGAATCTTACGCCTCCGCTCGCCCGAAAGTCGAGCGGCGCGCGCCGCCATTGCTGTCGACGCACGCTCGCTGTCGGCACGCACGCGCGCACACGTCACTAAAGCATCGGCGTTCCCTCCCTTCGGCCTTCGTGGGCAGCTCTCGGCGCGCTGCTGCGCGCTGCGCTGTTGCTCCTCGTGCCGGTACTCCTCTTCTAAGCGACGGGCTCTGGCTCCGGAAGTACTGGTCGCGGAAGACAACGCTGCGGCATCTGGCCGCGCGACGTACGTGCGCCAGCTCGCCACGTGACGGACGAACTTGTTCACTTTAATTAGTAGGGAATTAATAGGGATGAAAAATAAAATGCACATCGAGTGAGCCCGTGGACTCGCTTTGCTGGGTCGTAGTAGAAGAAGTACCTTACCGTACGTAAGCCGCGAGACGTAAGTGCGCCATCTTGCCGCTTGACGTCAGTACGCGACAGCGACGGACGTAAGGGACGTGACGGACGGATGTGACAGACTTTTTCGCTGTAATATATAGGGAATCACTGGGCTGGCCTAAAAGCTCATTGCTATTTTTTGAAGAGCCCGTAATAAATGGCACCATGAGCCGCAGGACCATCTTCGCCGAATCCTTCATGATATCACGAGACAGCGGCTACATTCTTCGCATAAAAAATCCTCAAATCGTTCAATCTCAAGCGCCGACTACGTAAGTGACTGATCGTTTGTTAATCTGGAGATGCAAAAGATTTCCGCTCCAGAGAGAGAGAGAGAGAGAGAAAGAGAGAGAGAGAGAGAGAGAGAGAGAGGAGAGAGAGAGAGGGCGAGAGCTCTTAGCGCAATTCGTATTACGAATACGCTAAGAATACGCTAAGAGCTTCGAATACGCTATTCGAATACGCTAATTTCGTATATATAAATTATCGAGCGTATTCGAATAGCGTTCGATGGCTGCTTTCTGCAGTCGATTAACTATTTAAGGCCGTCGCGAGAATTAGACCAAAGATAACATTATAAAAATACAATTCATTTCTACAGTGTTGTATAACAGCAACTCCAGCGGCGGCAGCTCTTGTGGTAGTCTCACGGAGAAACAGCTCGCGGACGTTTTCGGTCAATGTGACTCTCCTTTATTACTCTCAACGTGTACATATATGAGAGCGTGATCAATCGCAGCAGACAACACGAAATAGATGGCAGACAACACGAAATAGAGCGTGCACGGTGTCCATGAGCTTTCGCTAAATACAACACCAGAAGCCGCAGGCGCACAAAACAATGGCACCCTAAGAAAACTCACTCTATCCAGGCATCCACATTTGCCGAAAGGCTCTAGCCCACGACATCAGTCGTCAAATGCATTCACTTGTGAGCACCTTAATGGGGAATAGCCATAGGCTTTGGGAGTTGTGCCCACTCTTCTAAGATTTAGCTTCCCCTGACAGCACATTCTATTAATAATTCTCAAGGACTAACGAAACGATCGGCATGCACATTGACCAAACCAACAAAAGTAACATTGGAGATTTTTTGATGCAACCATAGCTGTCATTTTGACCTTCCGATGACGTGTAAGAGTAAAGATCGCTTTTTCAAAAGTCTTCGCCGTAACGTGGTCAGCTTGAAAAATCAACTGATCCAATACCCTGCACTTTACAAATACACCAACCTCCAGAATATGCGATATAATAAGATAGAATAAATAGAATAGAATTTAGATAGAATAAGACACTTAGCTTGTTAGAATTCACATTACAAACTAAAATCCATTATGACTTCAGTGCCTTAGGAATGCAGTTGAAAGTGCAAGCGCCGCTCTGGGCACGCGAGTTAGGCTGAGCCGTTAACGCACAGCTGCTGTTTAATGCGACACTGAAGTCCAAAATTGTTTCCCCTTCGACCACCACGCTCAAACAATGCTCGGATTGGTGGCGGCATAGTTATGTAGCACGTGCCTGTCATTATATATAGTCCGTTCAGTTTGACCGTTGTGCTTATGCAATGCCTCTTCATACAGGTGGTTCTTTAGCGTATATCGCAAAGCCTGGCACTATAATTGAACTACGAATCTTCCATGCTTGATTCTATGCATCATCTTCTTAGGATGCTGCCCGTTGACGGAGAATGACTTAAAAATATGATAATGACCCATCCTTAGCTCCACGAGATAATTAAATATATATTTATATTTATAAAATTAATTTGTATAGCGCCCTAAGAGAACTTAATCTTAATTCTGGTGCTTCAAGTATCTAATGTAATGTATCTCCGTCTGTAATTCATCAAAGTCACAAAGACTATGTGGGTGTTACGCAGGAGAGGTTTTTATAGCTCACTCACAGCCTAAGCGGCTTTCGGTACGCATTCGGTGGCCAACAGACTTCATCACACGCAGCACAGAGAAAGTGGGCAGCATAGCAGAGTCAGGAGAGCAGTTGAGGTGTGAGTAGCATGGAAGTAGCAGATCAGGACCGCTGAAAAGGATGAGCCATAGTCGGCAGCAGGAGAGTAGTTGTCGTTGCGTTAGAATTCTGGAAGTGAGTTCCACAGTCTAGGACTTGCAGATCTAAAGCTTCTGTCGCCGATGGTCTTTAAGCGGAAGAATAGAACAGCTAATTTATTGTCCATACAGGACCTGAGGGCACGAGGAGGCTGAAACTGGTGAACCAGTTCAGCTAGGTACGAAGGAGCCAAGCCGTGGCGGGCCTTGTGGGTCAGCGTAAAAACTTGGCTCTGTATCTGTTGATTAACCGGCAGCCATCCTAGCTGTTTAAGCCGAGGAGACACGTGCTCAAACCTCTGGGACTTGAAAACTAACCTCGCAGCCATATGCATAGCCAGCTGCAGTGGCCCAGTTGCTTTCTTTGGTGGCCCAGCCAAAAAGAAATTACAATAATCAAGCTTAGACAGAACTAAGGAGCTAGTTAAATGCTTTGCAAGCCACTGTGGAAGACAGCTCATAATCTTAAATAAGAATCGGGCGTGATGGCTAGCTGTAGAAGCAGTCTTCTGAGTGAAGCGGCAGCTGTCGGGAACGACACATAGATTTCGAGCACGTGGTGATGGTCGCACGACAGCATCACCTATTAAAAGAGCGAAGCCTTTTAATCCAGCCACTCACTTGGGGTGTCCTGAGAGCAGCAGTTCGGTTTTATCATCATTTAGTTTCAATAAGTTTTCCGACATCCAGTATCGAATATCGGCAAGGCAAGCATTCAGTTGATCAGTTGCTGCAGCAGATTCTGGTGGTTTGAATGACAAATACAGCTGAGTATTGTCAGCATAAAAGTAATATCCTATGCCACAGGGTGGGGGCTCAAGCCCACGACCACGGTCATCAAATGCATTCACCTCAACCTCGGTCAGGGTGAGCACCTTAACCTGACTTCACATGTGCTGCAAAGGAAGCAAGTCAATCGATTAACTAAATAATAATAACTGTACCTCGTTCATGCTTGGCCCAATTTATGAACCTTTAATGTTTGCTTAATAATAATAATAATAATGTACTTGATAAAGCGCCCTCAGAGAACTTAATCTCTTTCTAGGCGCTTTACATTTGCTGCAAAGGGAAATGCAATTGAATGGTAAGTAAAATCATGCTTGAAAAACAAACAAAATGAATTACATGGTTAGGGGTGACATGCACAGGGTCAGCATCCAAATGTGGTTAGAGGCAGCGTGCACAGTGTCAGCACGCATAAGCACATTAAGGACGAATCACAGGGACCCACTAAATGCTGTCCTAAATAGGTGTGTTTTTAAGTTCCTTTTAAATGTGGTCAGGTCAGGGGATGTTCTGACGCAGGTCGGGAGGGAGTTCCAGGCTTTGGGAACATACGAACTAAATGCATGGTCTCCAAAGGATTTAAGGTTTGTACGAGGTATTTCTAGACTTTTGGATTCCGAAAAGCGGGTGGTACGATGCTTGGCCTGATGGGGGAGTATGTCGGAGAGATAGGCTGGAGCCATAGAATGAAGGGACCTAAAAGTGAGCGACAAAACCTTGAAGTCAATCCGTTGCTTGACTGGTAGCCAGTGCAGGTCGGCGAGAAGTGGAGTAATGTGGCAACTGCGACGCTCACGACAGACAAGCCTAGCTGCAGAGTTTTGCACCAGCTGCAATCGCCTGATCGCACATGCTGGGAGGCCAGTAAGCAGTGAGTTGCAGAAGTCGAGACGAGATGTCACAAATGCATGGACCAACTTAGACGTGGTATCCTTATCTAAACAAGCCCGAATTTGAGCAATCTTATCAAGCTGAAAATAGGCGGATTTGACTGTGGAGCTGATATGGTCGTCTAAAGAGAGGTCGCTTTGGAATAGGACACCTATATTTCGAGCAGATTTAACAGGAGATATGATGGCAGAGCCAATTTTGAGAGACAGCCTTTCCAATCTCTGAATCACACTGGGTTTGCTCATAACTAGTTAGTTAGTTTGATCATCTTTCAATTTAAGAAAGTTTATTGCCATTCATGTGCGGATGTCGTCAATACATGCAGCAAGGGAGTTGAGCTAATTCAAAGTGCTCGAAGGCTGAGAGGGATCAAAGCAAAGGTAAAACTGAGTGTCATCCGCATAGAAGTGAAAGCCTAGATTTTGCTTGGCAATCACGTCGGAAAAAGGGAGAGTATAAACCGTGAAAGGAACCGGACCAAGTGCGGAGCCCTGAGGTACCCTATCATATTTAATAGGTACCTCAGATGATCTTTGTCCATTCACGTCAATACTCTGCAGTCTCCCACTGAGATAGGACCTGAACCATTGCAGAGCAGTGCCAGTGATGCCCAGGCGAGATGAGAGGCGCTCTAGAAGAACTTTGTGATCGATGGTATCAAAAGCTGCCGAAAGATCGAGCAAAACGAGCAGAGATACTCTACCCATGTCTGCATTGCTCATTAAATCGTTGTGCACCCTAAGCAATGCTGATTCTGTGGAGTGATTAGCTCTAAAGCCAGACTGGAACTTACTAGCAAGGTTTGAAGTTTCAATCTATGAGTTCAGCTGGTCTCTGCCACGACTCGTTCCTCAGAGTTGTTTTCAATGTATTGGTTTAACCAGTCTCTCTGAGTGAACTCTGACATCCTATGAACTGAATTTATGCAAATCATATCCAGGTTCTAGAAAAAACTGCAAATTAAATAATGAATTAAATACCTAGTCTTTGGAGTTATGTCTAACAAATGCTTCTCTGTCTTGTAAATCTCTGTAGTAAAAGAGCGCTGATATTTAGAGCAATCTTCGTTTTTAGCAATCTGCTCGTTTGGAAGTAGTGGATAATCAGAAAATTGTTAGTGCCAATCCTCTGTACAACTAATATCTACCTTTAAGGAATAAATTTTAGTATAATCTTCTCCTAACTTTAATATATTTATTCAATTTCTTAGTTATTCCTTCTAGATAAGAACTTGAATCCACCAGTAGATAGATATAGAGATATTGCCCATCCTTTAAGATTAGTAGCATAGAAGTATAAAAGCCATGACTTTAACTTTTAATTGTGATAGTCATGGCAATATTCGTTATTAACTTTAGCATGCCTAGTTGAAGCTTTCCACAGGCCTACTCTAATAGCCTTCTCAACAAAATTATGTACTCAACAAAATTTATGTTCTCAACAAAATTATTAGCTCAGCATTGGTAAATAGTTCTAGAAAAACCTTGCTATACCTTACACCAGCTACCCAAGTCGTGTGAGGAGTTTCTGCAAAGTGAGCTCTAATCGACATATCTATGAGCTCTAATCGATAGTGCGAATGCATCAAGTTTTTGAACACTTGTAATACATCATCTAGCAACAACACATCTAAAGTTAAATATAAATCATAATAACTACCCCTATATTTAATATTGAATGCGTTTCAAACCTTTTGAGCATGCTTATGTTCATCCTCACTAATCTCTTTCCATTCAAAGATGGATCAAACGATTTTCTATCTTCCAACTTTTCTTCTTTAAACCTCTTGTATCCAGTCATAGACTCATATGGGTATATTCCTTTTCTAGTTGGCAACTGAAACTTTGATTCTTCGTAGTTATTAAACTTATATCTATTTACTGATAAGTTAGTGCATAATCTAAGATTCTTTACGTGATCATCTAAGGAACCATTCACCGTCTGCTTTGATTCCTAAAAATTAAGATACTTAGATACTCCTTAGATACTTCTTAGATACTCCATGCTGTTAGCGATAACATTCTTTTACAGCTCAGTATTTCCTAACTCTTGAAAAATCTAATGAGAGTAATGGGCGCGAGATTGGGAATACACATTGGCAACTTAAATCTTTCTATCTCAACTTTATTGCTAAGGTTACAAGAGGTATTAGAAGCTCCACGGTACTTGCCAGCTAAGTAACAGCGATCTAAAATTGTTTCGCAATTCAACTTCTCTTCACATATGTGGCACACTTTACTCTCTTAATATGACTCCCTTTCTTCTGGATTCATAGATCTTTTATTGAATATCCCATACTTCTCGTGTAGCTCAGTAAGCTCTTACTTAATTTTTTCACTTACCTCTATAAGGCTAACTAAGATTTTCTTAATGCTACCAGATTCCCTAAATAACTCAGTCTTTCTTTCTTCAGAATGAACTAAAACGTATGAACTAGAACATGGAACATGCTGATAGGAAGTCCTCAACTATTCTTTTGCTCTTATCAGATTTATCTTATTTCCTTACTGCTGAAAATAAACATTTAAAATCTGCGTAAGCCCATAAGCGACACGTGGAGCTATCAAAATGTTTGAATATTCTCTAAACTTTACTAAATCTCAAGTACCATCTTTCTTATCAGCACCTTTTGGCATCTTAACTGCTACGCTGATATCATTCTCTGTCTTCACCATCAGCATGGTGAGATTCTAAAGCGGAAAATAAGTGAACTAATAAAAATAATAACACACTTGATGAAGCGCCCTCAGAGAACTCAAGTCTCTTTCTATGCGCTTTACATTTGCTGCAAAGGGAGACGCAATTGAATGGTGAGTAATAGCATGCCTAATAAACAACATGAATAACATGGTTAGCGGTGACATGTACAGGGTCAGCATGCAAGTGTGGTTAGTGGCGGCGTGCAACAGTGTCAGCACGCATAAGCACACAGAGGTCACGTAACCAGACACTTTTTATAGAAATTTCTTGTTCCTCTAGTACTTACTTTCACATCCCTTCTCAAAGTAACAAAGTTAACGATTAAAGCGAAGTGAGATTTACTGCAATCTCCATTTTGGTAAAGTAGCCAGTCATTACGGTGCTCCTTCTCTTGCATAACAAGCTCAGGCGATAGACCATTACGGTGCTCCTTCTCTTGCATAACAAGCTCAGGCGATAGACCATTACGGTGCTCCTTCTCTTGCATAACAAGCTCAGGCGATAGACCATTACGGTGCTCCTTCTCTTGCATAACAAGCTCAGGCGATAGACCATTACGGTGCTCCTTCTCTTGCATAACAAGCTCAGGCGATAGACCATTACGGTGCTCCTTCTCTTGCATAACAAGCTCAGGCGATAGACCATTACGGTGCTCCTTCTCTTGCATAACAAGCTCAGGCGATAGACCATTACGACGAGTATGCTTATTCAGCTAACTTATAAATATCTTTAATTTTAGGAGATCTATCATTTCTATTCTCTACAAATAATAACTTATCTAAAGCGGGTTTCAGATGAGAATATTTATTATCTAATACATTTCAAGTTCTGCTATAATCTTTTCATAATTATCTCTCGATTAAAGGCTCTAAGAATATAACCACAAAACACATCAATTATCATTTAGATTCTTAAGATTAATGGCTGCCTTCTTACTTTCTAAAGCAGCAGGTATCGTTAGCCAACTACTTCCAGAGTGATAATGCAACGGAGTAAACCTAGCATGAAGGCCATTAATACCAACCATAGTGCAATTAGAACCCTTTTCATTCCACTGTTCAATCCTACAATCTAGCACTTCAAAATGTCTATAAATTGCTAGCTTAAAGTTGGAATTACAATTTAAGATAACTGATAGCTTACCATGCAACTTTTTATTAAATGAACCTACATTACTTACAATGGCAGTGAAATCAATAAACAATGAAAAGCGTAGCACTTATAGCTCAATGGCAACCGACTCGACGGTTTTAACCAGAGAACTAACTTTACCTTTTTTCTGTTAGAGACTAAAATTGCTAAAGTCTACATCGCTGCGTGTAAAACCTCTATAGATACACAGCCAATCCCGTTAATTCGATTATTAGTCTCTGTATCTAAGAAGCCACCAACAGCATCTTTCTTTTTTTATTTTTCTAGTCTCTGGTTTTAAGATGAATCACTTGCAGTCTTTGAAGTTGGGTCGCTAGAAGCACTAAGGGATCTTAGTTTAATTGACAACTTATCTAAATCAGATTGTGACTTTGGATATGCTGGTAAAATACCAGGTGCTATTCAAACGTCTTTCATGCCTCTCTTTGCAAAGTCAGAAAACTTCTCATCAACGTTTCTCTTTGTAAGACTCATGCCTGCATAACTATGCAACTGGAAAAATTTCCTTTTGAACGAAAATAATTATCGTACTTCTGCTGTTTAACCTTGTTTTTTTTTCGCAATCAAACGTCTACTTTCTGCTGCAACACCTTGTAATATGTTTGTCATATAAAAACGTGTATTTTACCCGACAATGGAGGTTCCCCAAATACCGGTTTAAACTGATTTTTAATATGGCGAAGGGCAAACTGATGTTTATAATAATAATAATAATAATGCACTTGATAAAACGCCCTCAGAGAACTCAATCTCTTTCTAGGCGCTTTACATTTGCTGCAAAGAGAAACCGTTTTGAGGTTCAGCCACCATCCGGTAAAACACGCGCGAGCGCGTGTGTGCGCCCGTGTGCATGAATTTGTGCGTGTGTGTGTGTGCGCGCGCGCGTGAGCGTGCGTTCGCGCGAGCGTGTGTGCGTATGTGCGCGTGCCTGCACGTTTGGGTGCATATATACAGTTATACATGCGAATTTATGGTGCCGAAAATTTGTTGGACATGCCAAGGTCACTCTTATAACCAAAAGACTTGCAGATGGGGGATGCCTTCGTAATACATTCCTGTCCGAACACACTCCTGGCCATTATCTGTTGTACTCAGGCTTGGAACTTGCAATCGAACTAATCAGCGTACTCACGCCCCACCGTTTTGAAAAAAGCAAAACAATTTAAAAGCCATGCGATAAATAATAAATCTTATACAAAATTCCTATTGCGTTTATAAAACATTCCAATGATAATCGTTTCGACAACAGGACCAATCTAACGAGCTGCAGGTTCGTAAGCGCCGCTAATTAGAATATGCAGCGTATAGTGAATGCAGCAACACAATTTGTTGCGAAACTGTAATCAAAAGCCTAGATTTGTTGTTCCCTTTTATATTACATGGTAGGTATTCCTCCTTGACTTCTGCGAACATTTGTTGCCGGTACGGTAGCCAGCAGGAGGCTTTCTCTGAGAAACAATATGGCTTCCAAGCGATACCATACCACAATTCGCCGGCCGGTGGCCTTAGGAGTGCACGTACGAGTCCAGCACGAATTTAGAGAAATATTTATGCAATAAAAAATTTCTATAAGTTATATTTTGAAAATATTTACGTTATGTCACTGAAATTCTTATAAATCTTCAGTATTGTTTCCATTTGAGTTCCGTTGCTTGCTGCGGTGCTGCCATTGGAGGGCGTCCTTAGCGAACTTCCTGGCCGTTGGTAGGGACGTGCCCACATGGGGCTTCGGTGAAAATTAACTCCAGTTTCCGGCACGAGTGGATCCTATGGAAGACGTCAAGGAAGACGTAGATGAGCGTACTCTTCAGGACCTCTACGCATGGGTTGATACGATCCCCTTTACACGGCCCAAGCGAAACCTTAGCAGGGATTTCTCGGACGGCGGTAAGTCGGCCGCTGTCCCATCGAATGGACCGCGATCGCTGCACAGGCTGGCTGTGGCTGTAAACTTACGCTGCTATCCAGCATAGCGGAGCTTAGCATTGAATGTGCAAAGGAGTTTGAATACTCGAAGAGATGGCATGCGTGTAGGCGGTGAATGGAGCGTGAGCGAGGGTGAGCTTGCGGCCGGCGAGTGAAGTGACGCCGGCTCGGGGACCCTCGGGCTTTCTCGTCTCAGGCACGCAGCGTGGTAGCCCGCGTTCTAAGTCTCGGGAACCTAGGATGGTATGACAGAAGCTTCGCCTGAGGTTATTTCATTCATTCAGCTGGGCGTTCGTGCAGTCGCGACCGCCGTAGCGTTCCATTATATCGAGTAGTCCTGTGCTGCCCAGCTGTGCAGCAGCGTTTCAGTTTTGGCCGCGTTTTTGGAGATTACCGGCAGCATCGAGGCGGACGCTTCAAGTCGGCTCAGAAAGACGACGAATCAGAAACATCCTTTTTTCTCGACGCAGATTTTAGTTTGGTTCTGGCTTATCGTGAGCTCAAGAAATCAGTCTCCAAGACATTTTCTCGGTGAACTCCTGTGTGCTGAGCCGACTCCACAAGGCTGGCTCGCAAAGAGGACAGAGGCCTTGCTTGCTAGAAGTTACTCGAAGATGTCTATTTCGCTGGAAGAGCGAGTTTTGAGCTTAAGAGCTGAGAATTAGCTGTTAAGACTCGCTGTTCGGGTTCGTGTAAGCTGCGGATGTGCTCGCTGCTGCTGGTCGAGTCACCGACGAATGGCGTGACGCGGACGAAGAAAAAGGAAAGCGTCTTTACAGGCCGCCGCCGGGCGAGCAGAACTCTTGAGCAAGCGAAGCAGATGATCACATGACTCGTCCTCAGCATCTAGCCATCTCGCTGTCTCTAGTACCAAATTAATCGGGAATTCGGTTCGTATGCACCGAGTGTCAGTGGAACGCACTTCCTGCTTTGGTCGCTGCTTTCAAAGATCTTGGCATCATGTAAACTGATAGTAAGTTCTCTGAGGGCGCTATAAAAATGCAGTTTTATCCTTACTATCAACTCAAACGCAAAATTATCGTATTTTACCGTGTATAAGCCCCCCTTTTGAAAAATTTAGGGTCAGATAATGGAGCGGTGGCTTATACATGGTTGGCTACTTTTTTTGCTTTAATATTGCACTAGACAACGTACCTGCTTTGAATGCATTTCCGGCATTTGAATGCATTTTTGGAATTTCAAATGCGTCGCTCGACTTCATTACACACATGCTCGTTTTGGGTTAAGTTCATGAGACGGACTTGGCCAGTTCATAACCGTCACGAGAGGGTGACCGAATTCTGATAAATTGTTAAGAACGATACTCAGATTTGGCGTTGGCGTGTTTGAGGTCGTTGTCGTGCTCTAAATGTAATTTAGTTCCCGAAATGACATCGAACTTGGGAGGATTTGGTTTTGAAGAATGTCTAAATTGGACGTCTTGGGTCATGTTGTATTCGATATTCGGTGCTGGGCTCCGAAGCCATTTCTGTGGAAGCACCCCACACCACGACATCTTTTCCTCCGAATTTGACCGTTGGCTGCAGGCAATTCGATGAGTCGGCTTTGTTGGGTCGCCGAAACGTCTTACGCCTTCTTTTGAAGTTCCAAAAGAGCGTGATTGTGCTTTTGTCACTCCGTGCAGTTCTACCACAATCGTCAGCAGTCCAGTGGATTCTTAGCTGACTGTAAAAGACTTGGCATATTCTTTGCCGACAGCAAAGTCGGGCTTTGTCTTTGCAACTCGAGAATGCAGACAAGTCTCGTGTAATCGTCTTCTGACAGCATTACGCTAGCTCGCTTCCCAGACGATGCATGCAGACTTGTAACATGAGCTTTTGCCGAAGCAAAGCGTACTTTAATGCCTCCTACTTTAGGATAGTGTTTTCTGCCTAGAGGGAGGCACAGGGCCACCGACCCGACCGCGTAGCATTTGCAGCAATGCAGCTCCCGGTGGTTCTCTCTAGCTTCTCGGCGTTATAGGAAACCGCTCTCTTTGGAATTGATAAAGTTGCAGAAGTTTGACCACAAGAATGTCCAGCCTTGTACAGTGCCATGATTTTACCTCTCACGAAGCTCGACAGTCTGGCGAACTTCAGCATGACTGGTGGGCTTTTCCAGGCGAAATGAATAATCCTCGACGGGTTCTTTATACGGTTCCGGCTCGTGTGCAGCCTTTCGATTCCAGCACGAAGTTATTTCTCGAGGCTCTATTCTGGCCAGAACAGCCATTTTTAAAGGAGTAAAGGGTTTTGGCTAATTTTGGACATATTAACCATAAATTGCCCAACTATCATGGCAGTTCATACTTGGGTATCCAATAGTTAGCAGACAGAACCAGCATTCCAGCTCCAGTCCAATCGGGGGCTTAGAAAAAGATGGTAGTCAAGCAAATCTGGACCGTGTAAATACTTTTGCTTTTGAGTGTAAGTCTCAGCTAAATAGGCATCTTCTCCGGTCAGCTTTTCTTTTGCCACAGTGAACAACGTGCATTTAGTTCGTATGCTCCCATAGCCTGGAACTTGTGCATGTCTGTGCATGTCACCCCTAACCACGCTGTTCGTGTTGCTTATCAAGCATGATATTACTCACGATTTAATCGTGTTTCGCTTTGCAGCAAATGTAAAACGCATAGGAAGAGATTGAATTATCTGAGGGTTCTTTATCAAGTTCATTATTATTATTATTATTATTATTATTATTATTATAACTCACTCCCGACTTGCATCAAAACATCCCCTGACTTGACCACATTTAAAAAGAACTTAAAACACACCTATTTAGGACAGCATTTAGTGGGTCCCTGTTATTCGTCCTTGATGTGCTTATGCGTGCTGACACTGTGCATGCTGCCACTAACCGTGCTTGCATGCTGACCCTGTGCATGTCACCCCTAACCATGTTATTCATGTTGTTTATCAAGCATGATATCACTCACCATTCAATCGCGTTTCCCTTTGCAGAAAATGTGAAGCGCCTAGAAAGAGATTGAGTTTTATGAGGCGCTTTATCAAGTGCATTATTATTATTATTATTATTAACAAGTCTTTTTTGTTCGTATGTTTATTTGCCTGATTTCTTTGCGTACAATTCAGTGCAAGTTATTTGCCAGAAGTCTTACTAGCCTGTTGCCACGAGTATCCTTATGTGTGCTGCAACCTACTGGTCTAAGAATGATACTTCTTTGCTTTTGCATTCTTTATGCCATGCATATCACTAACCTTTGGGTATCGATTCTCTCGGAGCGAGTTGTAAACTGCATGAATAGAGATTAAGTTGCTTAAGGTACTACGAGCAGCTCTCTCTCTCTCTCTCTCTCTCTCTCTCTCTCTCTCTCTCTCTCTCTCTCTCCTCTCTCTCTCCTCTCTCTCTCTCTCTCTCCTCTCTCTCGCTCTCTCTCTCTCTCTCTCTCTCTCTCTCTCTCTCTCTCTCTCTCTCTCTCTCTCTCTCTCTCTCTCTCTCTCTCTCTCTCTCTCTCTCTCTCTCTCTCTCTCTCTCTCTCTCTCTCCTCTCTCTCTCTCTCTCTCTCTCTCTCTCGTCTCTCTCTCTCTTCTCTCTCTCTTCTCTCTCTCTCTCCTCTCTCTCTGCCTGTGGACTCGCTTGGCTGAGTCATAATAATTCCGTCACAGAAGACAATGCTGTGCCATCTTGTCGCTCGACTGAAGTGCACCATGTTGCCACGGGACGCAAGTGTGCCATCTCGTGGCATGACAGACTTTCTCGCTTTAATTTGGAGAGATACAAACGAACAATTTCCGTTACTACTGGCGTGTTTCTGGCTGCCCGCAGGGGAGCAAAGTTCGGCCACACGGCGTTCTACCCACCTGCGTCCAGTCGTGCCTGACCCTGGACAGATAGACATGCTGAGTGCGCCCTCGTATGCCTGTCAGCCTTGACGACTGCTCACCGTTGCAGTGCTCATGGCCGAGGTCGTGGCGCACCACTATCCGAGAATGGTCGACATGCACAACTACAGCCCTGCGAACAGCATCAAGCAGAAAGTAGACAACTGGAGGGTCCTCAACAGGTGACTGGCGGCACGTGACCAGCACGTGACCGCACGTGCTCAGGCTGCTGCCGCTTGCCAAGAGGCCTGGCTCTCTGTCGTGCCTGCACACGCGTCGGGATCGCGTGACGATGATGCAACAGCTGCGCCGCGCTCAGGTCAGCTTCCTTGGCAGCAGCTCAGGCATGCAGTGGGTAAGTGGGCGAATCAGCAGTCGTCCGTGAAGAATGAGTCCGAGGCTGCCTGGTCCCCTTTCCCAGCCATTCCTCTCGGTGCACCGTGCAGCGGGGCGCTCGTGATTCTGTGAGTCAACTCTCAAGCCCTCCTCACACTCCACCGTTTGCCGTCGGTTGTACTGAGAAGCTGGTCATCGAGGCAGTGCTGCCCAGTATCGCGCCTCACTTTCAGGTGCTCCGCGTCAGCTGCCAGAGGTCGGGGGTTCAGGAGGAGTATGCCCTGCCGCCGAGGGCCGAGCCGACTCCACGAGGTCCTAGCTGCTGCTGCTGCTGCTGCACGGCTTGCCACCGGGCACGCCCTCTTCCTCATAAAAACGATAAAATAAAAGTGGATGGGTCGTAAAGAGCAAGCACCTCCTGTGCCATCAAGGCCCGTAGTCCTCCTACCGGCTGCCATAGGCACGATCGCTGATTTCCCCTTAGCTTAAAGCTTTGTCGGCTCCGGCGGACGTCCAGAGTCGAGACAGCACCCGTGACCTTGTCTCGGATGCAAGCCAGCCATGTCTGCACTGTGCAACCGTTCGAAGTCGATACTTGCCTCGGTTGTCGGGCTGTAGCTGATACAGCCACTCTCACTTGGCAACAAGAGATATCTCGGAAGTGTGGAGATTGGAAAGTGTCTCGTTTGGTTGCATGTGGAAATGGAGCAGCGGCTATTTGCAGACATGCATCTGCTGCCACCTACCCAAAAGGAACTGCTTGCTGTTCGCTGTTGCGACAGTAGTAGTGGAAGACAGTGCAAAAAAGGAAGCTGAGCTCTTGAAGTTCTCTCTGACTGGTCTCCCCATGCATCGCATCTTCGAAGGTGGTATCCATAATGTTTAATGTGTCTGTTCCTGATTGGTCGGCTGCCTCGGCAGAGGTGTCCAATCGAGTGCCGATCAGTAGACTGCGCCCAGCTTATTTTCCGAGCCCGGACGGCGAGACTCCAGGATCCGTCTTGTCGGCTTCCGTGTCGTTCCGTCCGCCCTTGGGCAGACGAATCAAACTGCCGCGGCAGCGGAGTACCTCCCCCATGTTGCTGCTGCAATGGTGGCCGCATTCGGTTGCTGCTCCGTGCCACGTGCTCCGTGCCACGACCCATTCGCCAACAAGCGAACCGCTTGCCGCCCTCTAGGAAGGTGTTCCGGAGGCTGGAGTTTGAGCTGTCCGAGGACGTGCTGACGCAGATAACGAACTGCAAGCCGATGGTGATCGAGCGAGTCCTTCTGCTGGTGCGCTCCAAGCTCGAGCATGACCATCTGCCACCTGCAGAAGGGGCAGCCATTGCAGCGGCCAGAAACGACGGCGGCGGAGGTGGTGACAGCAGCTACGCAAGCAGCGGTAGCCATTACGGTCCTGTGCTGCCCGAGTCTCTCGCGTCGCCTCAAGGCCAGCAGCTCTTTTATGCGATGGAAGCAGCGGCCAGTGCATACAATCAAGATACTAGCTACAAAGGTGAGTACCAGCCAGCGTTGGCTGCCTAATTTGTGCACGAGTTTACTTGCCTGTTAGAATGGGGGGGGGCTGGTGAGGTGCACGCCTTCTGCTCCTGAGGCGCATTCGACCAATGAGACCCAAAACTCTCTTGGAGCACTATACAAACGAATTATTATTGTTATTATATTATACAAGCAGCTAAACTGTGGAACTCGCTTCCACAATTCTTACGCAACGACAACTACTCTCATACTGCCGACTATGGCTCATCCTTTTCAGCATCCTGAGCTGCTACTTCCATGCTACTCACTACCTCAACTGCTCTCATGACTGTGCTATGCTTCCCACTTTCTCTTTGTTGCGTGAGACAAAGTCGGTTGGCTACCGAATGTGTACTGAAAGCCGCTTAGGCTATGAGTGCGCTAGACAAAACTCTCCTGCGCAACACCCACTTAGTCTTTATGGCATTGCGGAGTTACAGAGATACATTACATTACATTACTGCTCACCGCCATTGAACTCACTTCGCTGAGTCATAGCTGTTCTGTCATGGAAGACAACGTTGTTGCACCATCTTGCGGCTTGACGAAAGTTTGCCATCTTGCCAAGTGCCACAAGTTTTCCGGCTTGCGGCATGACGGACTTTCTTGCTTTAAATAGTAGAGATACAACCTAGCTTGCAGATACGCAGTGTCGTTCCTCGGTCTGAGGACGACATATAGACATCTTCAAGCAGCACCCTAAGCAAGCACCTTACATAACCGGGTCACGCTGGTTCAGCCTTGCTCATATAGAGCAGACTCTAGAGCAGACTCGTTGGTACACTAAGCAGGCAGCACTGACCGTGCTGCCTGCTTATGAGCAGACTTACTGAGGGAGGAGTCAGTGAACAGCTCACAGCTCACTACTGCTCGTCCCTTAGAGCACCATACCAGCAGACAGGCAGCGTCGGCGTCCACAGGCTTGCCGCAGGAGCCACCTATGGGGCTCAAAGGTGGCCCTTTTCGCATCCTGCAGGCCCATGTCCGACTCTTTGGCACAAATGCTACTTGTAGGCCGTCTCGACCAAGTCGATTCGGGGTCGCCCAGGAAAGGCGCTGCAAAGGCGGCAGCAGGTAACACAGGTCAGTTGGGCACCGGTCGCCAGGCAGCCAAGCGACACTGCAGCCACAAAAGCCGACTCGCCGATGGTTACTGCGCGAACCGTGGTCGCTGCTGCGAAGCGTGTGCGCACGGCTGACTTCTTGCAGTACAGCGCAAGCCCGAGTCGTCCAGGCCGTCGTTTGGCGGCGGTCCGACCGTGATCCTTTCTAGTGGCACAGGTCAGATCAGCAGACCGGGAGGTTCTCTTTGCAGCCGTGTAGCCGTGCCGCTAGAGGCGACGCGGCTGCAGACGAACAGAATACCGCGTCCGGTCGCTACTTTTCCTACTCTAACGAGTTGCTTTAGCAAAAGCGCTTCGGCAATGAGCACTCGACTCATCTTCAGTCGGTGTTTTTTTCTTTCTGCACTGCTTATGCTCTCGCATTTTGGTCCAGTTTTGGGGAAGTAGTTCCCCCCCCCCCCCGAAGCCTGTGCGTTCGTCGAGACGATCGCCTATTTTCTTCGGCTCGAATTGCTTCTTTACGCGAATTGGCTCTTAACTTTTCTACCAGCCACGTTCACGTACGGTTCGTTTTCATAGACGAGACCTTGACGAGTTCGCTTGCAGCGCTCCCTGCTCGCTGCTGCTTGCTCGCTGCTTGTGCTGTTGGCACGTGCTCGGTGAGTGCTTGCTGGCAGGCGTCCTCGTCTCTTGGTGGCGCATCGAGGCTCGTGCGAAAGCAGGTAAAGCAGCTAAAACAGGCGGTCGCGCATAGATAGCACACTAACGGCGCTTCGCAGTGCATCGAGGTGCTCTCGCGGCTGCGAGAGCACCTCATTGTGGCCTCATTCGCAGGTGATTCGTGTTGGGCTCCCTCCACCTGTCAGACTCCTGCCCAGAAGACGAGAAATGGAACCGACACTGAGCCAGGCACGAAGAGACATGGCTAAAGTCGAGACGAAGCGAGAGCTGAGACTAAGACTGAGGGGGAGAGGTCCCGATTGCTCCGCCGTCTGAGCAGGCCGAAGGTGTTCGCTAATCGGAGCTGGTTTGGTCCAGCGGTTAAGGTGCTCTCGCCCTGACCAAGGTCTGGCCGAGGTCGTCGGCTCGAGCCCCGAGGCGTATGCGAAGCGCCAGAATAGAGATTAAGTTCTCTTGGGGTTCTATACAAATGAATAATATTTATCGTTTCGTCTGGCGTGTAGCCTGCTAGGGCGCTCAGCAAAAGGAAGGGGAAAGCTTTGTGGGGAGGTGAGCCGTGAAGGAGAATCTGCTGAATTGATCTGAGGCAGACGATTGATTTATTTGGATCCGAGATTTTGAATTGATTTAAATTTTGAATTGAATTGATCCGAGATTTGGCAGCATTTTCTGAGAACTTTTGCCTTCGTGTCGTGAGAGCGTGGCTGGGGCATGCAGTAAGCTGCCCAGCTGCTGCAGTCGCTGTCGATTGGCCGGCGACAGAAAATATCAAAGCCGACGACAGAAAATATGCTATCAAAGCGATTCGAATCGAGCGATGCTTCCGGGAGCAGCAGCTGGCTCGCTGTTCCTGGCTGCTGTGCTGTCTGCCCTGCTGTCTGCATGAGCAGACCTGTTGCGTTTGCAGTCACGCAGCTGTAGCAGCTCAGTGCGTCTAGATAGCCCACAAGGCTGTCATGTTTATCGCGAGTCTCGTGCAGCGATTTCAGAGATGGGCCCTCAGCTTATGTATTTGGTGCCGTTGCTCCTGAATCACGCAAATTCGCCGTGCATCGGGCTGTGTCAGTTCATCTCATCGTCTCCTTGCGCACCTAGGACCTTCATCAACAAAGAAGCCTGCGGCCGTGGTGGCAGCAGCCGCTGGAACAGCAGCAGCCACGCAGCAGCAGCAGCAGCAGTCTTCCAGAGGCGCTGCAGCCGTTCAGCGCAACTCTGTAGACTCGGTTGGGTAGGCATAAAGTCGTGGCATGCTGCCGTCTGCTACCGCAGTTTAGAGTCACTTTCGCATCCACAGCTGGCTTCCACTGCCGCGGTGCGCTCTACACTTTGAATGCTGCCAGCTGCTGTCACAAAATGCCTGGTGGCAGCAAGCTGTCATGCTCAGGCATGCTTGCACTGCTCCTGCCTGCACCACTCTTGTAGCCTCACTGCTCTGTCACTGTGGCAGGCCAGCTGATGCCGTGGCTGCGCCAGCATTGCGCACAGGCGCTTGCCTTTCCTGTTTTCTCCTTGTCGAGTGAACATCCTTTGGTTGACTTTCGGGTTAGTTGTTCTTGTTGGCATTCGGAAGGTGTACCCTGAGACTATTCTATGTCTTCACTCACGATGATGCTCTGTTGACTTAGCTAAACGAACATTTTGGGGGACACGGTGGCTTGTGTTACTAGCCTCGTGGGTGGTCTAGGACGTAGCTGCTCACAAGGTAGAATCCAGGATCTCACGTGGAATGTGCAGATAATCGCCACACAGACATGGCTGCAGTTTACTCTGCTGCAGGGGTTGAATTCTCAATCATACCACCGATAGCACAGGCAAGGCAAGTGAGAGAATCAGAAAAGCATGTTTGTATGAAGGGTTTGGTGCACGGATGGTGTGCTCAAAAAATCAGGCCCGTGCACTACATCTTAAATCAACCAAAAAAGTTATCGTCATCAGCAATGCAATAACGTGCCGATTAACGGAGAGCGGTGCCTTGCTTTATATAGCATTCTATAAACAAAAGCTTCACGTTCAGCATCGGTGGACTGCATCCGGCGCTGAGAGGCAGCCGAAAGGTGTCGATCGCGACAGGCAATGCCCCAAGTGGCCAGCCATTGTGACATTGCTACTTAGAGTAGCAGCTTTCTTGTCCAGGTAGAACTGGGCCACAAACATAACTATGCTCGTAACGATGCTAATCTCTCAGCCGATTGCGATCGTTGAAGCCCTGCTAATCGCGGCTATCGATCACGTGCCGTGGAAGCACGACAGACGAGACTTCTTCGGTGAAGGCAGCACTGCAGCACGCCGACAGTAACTGAACCAGGCAGCCATGGAGTCCCTAGCTTAACACAACCAGTCAGTATCCATAGCCTCGAAAACTCTATTGGACAGCCATGGAGGACTACAGGCGTTCAATAGTGGCCATGGCATTCACCAAACTCGCTCGTACGGCTCAGTTGCCTAGAGCACAACTGAGCTCCAACTCTCCAATGAGCAACAACTCCTGGTGCACAACTGACTGCCTATTGTAGAGCTTGGGCTTTAATGAGGCCTCAGACACGGATTGTCGCATAACCAGTTCATAGCCGTTATAATTCAGGAAACGTGGCAGGTTTAGAATGCCGCCGCTTCACTGTCGCTGGTCAGTCAGGAACAGCTGCATTAAATATATTATATATTAACATGGCATCATATTTAATGTTGAATATAAAAATAAAATATAATATAATCCATGTACATAGCACTGTAAGAGAGGTAGATCACTATCCAGGCGCTTACACATATGCTACTTATGCCGGCCATTTCCTCTCGTTCTTTCAGGGCTGCTGGAAAACATGCTGCTGCTGCCAAGATTGCAGCCCCTGCGGCTGCAGCGCCACCGCCGGTCCACGGGGAGCTCGTGCCGAGGATAATGCTCGAGGAGAAAGAACAGCAGTGTCTTTCGCAGGAGGAGACAATCCAGGTTTGTGGGTGCTGATGGATGAGATGCGCTTTCATGCTCATCGACATGTGCACGTGCACGTGTAGCGCTAATCTTTTAAAGGTTGCTGCTCCAGCTGCTTCAATCAGCCAAATCTGTTTTTCTGGACTATATCCGTTACATAATAAGCCCACCGGCTCTTTGGACTAGTGGCTATCGGAGTAGCACTTGAGGGGTAAGGAAGGAAGGAAGGAATGAGGTCACTAGGTTAAGCATCCGATGGTCCTCCCTATGGGCAGGTCGACACGTCAGTTTGACCTCCCAGTGCGATTGGCTGCCACCGGCAGGCAATCAAGATCTAGCCCACCCTTGGCTTAATCTTGGCTGCGGCACCTGAGTGCCGGTCTGCATACTGCAGCGATCAGTCGCTGCAGACATGTGACTCGCCGTGTGCAGACATGTGACATGTGACTCGACATGCGTCCTGCTGTCGCTCGGTGGCCATCTTCTCTTGAGGGGGTTGTCACATGCGTAACCAGAAACATTTTAAGGAGGCTTTTAAGGGTAATTAGCAAAGCATTTACGTCTCTCGGCGTATTAGTCTAAAATCTAACCCGGTTCAGCATAAGGGTTGGTTTGATTACGCATTCCCCTTTGTAAACCTACCATCCAGTTGCAAGAGGAAAGGCAAAAGTGACCCGGCGGCTGGCCCATCACTGATGCAGACAACATTTGTCGTTTCCCTTACGACTAGGTGGTAGGTTAACCAAAGGACAAGCATAGTACTCTACCTAAAGCCTAAATGGGTTTGCATTTTAATTGGTCGTGTCCTTGTAGCTTAGGCATGGGGTCTTCCTACTGGGTCGTCTTCATAAGAGGGATGCAGCCCAAGAGCGCCCTTGCCAAGGGTACCCTGCCCTGGCCATTGTGGGCCATCTACGGGCATGCTGCTGTCAATATGCCCTGCTGCAGTTGCTTGCAGTAGATCCACTAGTCTGGCTGATGCCAAGCTGGCAGCAGTTAAATCAGTCACAGTCTATTAAATCATCTATCTCACGCTGGATTTCGATCTGTTCATAAATTGCTCCCTGGCTTCTCTATTTCTCTCCCTGCCCTGCCCTGCCGCCTCTCTCTCTCTCTCCTTGTCTCTGCCTCTCTCTGTGCCTCTCTCTCTCTCTCTCTCTCTCTCTCTCTTTCTCTCTCTCTCACGCTCTCTCTTCCTCTCTCACTTCTCAAACCTTTTGTGTAACACGGAAGTCCCTGACCCTGTGCTATTCCTAGTCTGCTTGCATACCCCAGAGCGCCCTTGGAAGATTGCTGCTGAAGGTTCACTTGTCCATACTTTTCTACACACGCTAGGTGGATGCACGACTCTCTTTGCCCCTATCACTTCCGGCTCTCCTCCATCTTCCAGTGAATGCTCCCGTGCGACATCAATCATGGAGCCGCATAGGCAGTGCACCGCGAAACCACACTCACTGAGGATGGATGAAGTGCCCAAGGCGCTGCTGCTAGGAGGAGCTCGAATGCAGTGGCAGTGAATGGCGTGCGCAGCAGAGTACATGTCTGTGTCGGTAGGCAGTCTATGATTCGTTAGCAATTTATAATGGTCTCTCTTTTGTGGAAATGGGCTTAAAGAAGGCAGGCCATGTGTGCTATCGAGAAAAGCACAATTCCGATGCTGCATGCAGGGAATGCCTCATAGGACAGCAAATGTGGCTCAAACCTGATACACAGGTGCTGCTGCTGCTGCTACTCGTTGGGCAGACTGCCCGTCTTGTAAAGCTAGGTTGCCAGATCCGGCGCTTAGCCTCGCCACTCGCTCGAGACCTGTCGAGAGGCATGCTCAACGATGTCACGTGGCTTTGCCGACAGATTCTTCAGGCCAAGGTGCGACGGCTCGAGCACCTCCTCCAGCTGAAGGATGTGCGCATCAACGACATACAGGCTCAGTTGGATTCGCTGCGGCTGCCAGGAAATAGGCGTTAAATGGAGGCGGCTAGCCCCGTGAGCCCAGGCTGACGTGCCAAGGGAACATAGGAGCACGGGCACATGCCAAGAAGCGGTGCACAATCATCGACAGCAGCGAGGCGACAGCGAGGCGACAGCGAGGCGACAGCGAGGCTACGCTGCCTTTCAGACGCCTCCAGATGCACGCTGCCAGCTGCTGGCGCAGCGATGCTTTTTCGAAAGTGCGAGAACTCTGAAAACTTGCCCAACTTGCCTCAACTGGCTGCGAGCTCGCAAACCAGTAGCGCCGGCTGCCAAGCTGAAGGCCGCGGCCGGCTGCTGGCTTCGGTTCAGTGCTTCCGGTGCATGCATCTGTCCGGATGCGAGGGGCGGGTGACTAGCTGGGGTCTCAGCCAGCAGCAGCTGCTGGGACGTCGAGTCTCTAGCGCTGTGCCGATAGTGCAGAGCCCCAAAACCGTATAGTGACAGTCTCACACAGGAAACTGCCGCCGGAAGTTCGGGGGACGAGGCTCAAAGCAGCGAGTCTTGTTGCACGCGATTCGTGCCAGAGATGTGCCACAGGGCACCAAAGCCCGGCCTGACGCTGGCCCGACGGGTCGCATTCACCCAGCGCCATGCTTTGCGGCCAGGCCTGGCACCACATGGTCATCCACGGGCCTTCACTGCAGAGCCAGTCGGCGCAGCAGGTCGCTGCTAAGACTTCACCACTAGCTCGGCGGCTCGCACGACCGGGCACGGCTAGAAATCGTGCATGCGCACGATGACGGCACGGATTCCATGTGGACACCGCTAGCGGCCAGAAGGACGGCTTGGGGCGCCGGCAGCGCTGGAATCAATCGCCGACACCGTTTATTGTTCAGAATAGCCCACGACAGCACAGGCACTCTGGTTACAGCGAGACAGAGGCAAAGCGGCGTGCCTCTGCTGCACTGCATCAGGCGACGGCACCCAAGTCGCAGCGGCTGCATCACATGCGGCTGCAGCTTGAGCGGCGCACAGGCGATCTGGCGCAGCGCTAGCGGCAAAGTGCCGATGCTGCTGCTGCTGCGTGGCCGCAGCAGCAAACCGGAGCGTGCAGCCGAGGGCTCGCCACACCGACCTCCAAGCTTGCAGTGCGGCACTAATTTATCAATGGGATGACACTGAAAACCATGTACGAAAAGCAGCCATCGTCCACCGGCCAGCGGGGGGGGGGGCACAGAGCATATTTTTCGAAGGCCGATATTGCCTGGCGCCGCAAGCGACCCAGTGGGGCAGCGGCACTATTCGGCTGGATACGCTGGCAGCGCTGGCTTTTGCTGCCAGTGCTGCTTCTGTCACTGCCTCCTCTCGTCATGGCAACAACACTGTTAGCACGGCTGATGCCGCCGGCGATGGAGGCAATAGAGCAAGGCGGGAGGGAGCAAGGGAGCGATTGAGCTCGAAAAAGAGGGTGGAAAAGTCACAGGGAAGGAGAGAAGGCACGAGAGAGAGAGAGAGAGAGAGAGAGAGAGAGTGAGAGACAGACAGAGCAGAGAATGAGAGAGAATCCGGGAGATAGAGGGAGAGTACGCTAAAGTATGCGCACGTGCATGCATACTACGAGGGGAAGAGACAGCAGTTGCAGTCAGCAAAAGTACACTACAGCAAAGAAGCAAAACGAAACAGAAGGCGCAAACGATGCATGATCGCAGGACGATGCATGACCGAACGATCTGCACGAGGACGATAGAGCACATGAAATGGACCGGTGCACCCGAGAGACAAAGCTTTGCAGAAAGTGGCCCACCGATGCTGCGGCGGTAACACATCCTGGCCCACGCACCTGCCATCACGAGGCAGAAAAACGAGCGGTTCGCATGCAGTGCACGCATTTAAAGTGGCCCGAGGCCACTCAAATCTGCTCACCCAAAAAAACAAACGAACCCGACTAGACGACGACGACGTCCGGCACAGCGCGCTAGAGCCCAGTGCTGCAGTTGAGCGTCTCAGCAAACATACAAAATGGCTCCCACGAGCGCACGCTCGTGGGAGCGAGAGGAGGCGGCCTTTGCCCTCGGCGGTCGGCTGCTGGGCAAGAGCGCCTGCCGCTGCCTGCAACAGCTGCTGCTGCACTCGCAGCGACTGCAGCAACAGCTGCAGTCCACGGCCTAAGAGGCACCGGCGTGGCTGAGACTTCCGAATGGCCGGCTGGACAACGACGAAGGTCAGGCAACCGGATGCACACACGTTTCTCTGGTGGCTCACGGCGCAGCCGACACGACGAGCTCAAGCCTCGCGCGTGCGTGCATCCAGTCGCGTGCTGGAGCTCTGCCGACTGCGTATTGACATTGACCCCTGCCCCATTCACCCACCCCCCCCCGGCGGCCCTCCGAGCGCACGGCCGGACGTGCGTGCAGCGGCACGCACGCCTCTGGCGGAAGGCCGCGCAGTCTCCTCAGTTTTGCCTCCGCTCTGCCGAAGCTGCCACGTGGTTCTGCGAGCGATGGAAGTGCACGTTGAGCCAGTGCTGCTCCCGGCGCTGCCACACGCGAGTCTCCTCATAGCGGAGCACCGCCGGCATTCCATCCCTGCGAGCCGTGCCGAGGCATGTCACGTGGTCAGCGGCAAGGTCGAGGTCAGCTTCCGGCGCCTCAGCACGGACTATGCGAGCGGTGGGAAGGCTGCACGCTGGCCGCACTCGCAGCAGGCTGCTTGCTACAGGGCGCCGAGCAGTGCGAGCTGCATGCCACGCCCCAAGGAGGCGAGCCGATAAAGCAAGTGTCTGGAGTCAGTGGAGCAGACAGAGGATGCGGGAGAATTTCGTGCGAATTTATTACACACACGCACAGGCACACACACACTGGCACGTACACGGCGATGCACGATTACGGAGCTCGTACGATGAGCACGGTACGATGGGGCGATGGATACGATCTCGGGTACCGTGGTGTGGCCACGTCGTGCGGTGGCCATAGCTATAGTTTGTTGTCGATGAGGTCGCGAATTCAGAAGAAAAAACCATGCTCGCACTCTGCGCACATGTTTCACAGGGTGTAGCACACCCAGAAGTGTTTGCTCAAGCAGGGCTGCTACAGGTGCTATTTGCAAATGCTGGCATTTGCTTTGTGGTTTCTTTACACTATGGCCGAATGACTCGCTCGAAATCCAGAAAATCGTTACGGAGCAGGTGCGAGTTCTGTGAAGAAACATGACTCAGCAGCCTGCGAGCACTGGGCAAAGGCCCTACGTGGGCTACGACTGCTCAAGTAGCCGCAGGCTTTCTCTCTCTCTCTCTCTCTCTCTCTCTCTCTCTCTCTCTCTCTCTCTCTCTCTCTCTCTCTCTCTCTCTCTCTCTCTATCCGTAGACACTATGGAGAAGGGCTGGAAGTACGCATTAAAAAGCTGGCATGCTACACCAGCCAGATTCCGATAGCCCATGAGATTGTAAGCGGTTCCTAAATGAGAATCTATAAGTGGAGCAGCAAATATCACCCGTTCCTTTCAGATTGTTAAGTCTCTTGCAGCCCCTCGAGAAAATCCCTCAGCTCTGTCATAGAAAATATTCTTCATTGGCATCGCACCCTAAGAGAACCTGATCTCTATGCAGGCGCTTCACAGATGCCGAAAAGCTTGAATCCTCGAGGACATCCAGAAGCTGCATTCAATCCTTCGCTGCCTACAGGTACCTTTAACTCTTTTTGCTCTATTACAGCGCGAATCGCTGGCATTGGCACTTGAATGATAGAAAGACCTTCTGAAGTTGAATGACGACAAAAACCAGTCTACTAATTATGAGAGCCACTCAGAACCTGGAAAGCCTGGCAGTCAAACTGGAGAGAGATCCGGATGTACTTTTCCGAAATGAGAGAGACGGACAAGTCCGCCTACGAGTTTCACCTCGCTACTCGATCGCGAGAGAGAGGACTCTTTCGATTAAAGCAAAACTCGGTAGCTCGAATTAGAGAGAGCACCTTCACAGAGAGAGAGAGAGACGGATCGGGTGAGTTAAAGACACTCACCTTTGCATGACTTCGGCAGTCCTGTTTCACATCAGGCATCCCAAAACCATGCACTAGTGACATCTGTGGGGATATCCATCTACCACAAACTGCAGCCAGCTGTCGGCGGGTTCGGAACGAGCAAAGGCTCGACAGTGCAAAAATACGCTTGCTTGGAATATAAGGGCTGCCGAAATAGTGCGACGGGAAGGTAGGGCTAGATCCCTCTATGCCGGCCGGCGTCTAGTGTGTAGACTGGGCTTGGCCGGTGTTGTTTGCAGAATAAGGTGCTTGGTTTTGGAGCCGGCAGCAGACTTGCTGCTCGGTCGAGCTACCCAGCCCGACGACAGCTCGTGCTGAGGGCTGTCACACCTTTCATCTACAAGGCAGCACACTGCAAGCAAGTTACCGTAATTCGCTACAAAATGATGAATTTCTTAGATGAATTTCACAACACGTGGGCGTCTATTGCATCTCTGCAGCCCTCGAAAGCCGCCGAAAGACGGGCAAATTCAGTGACCGAGGTTATATAGCAGGTAGGAACTGGGGCGAGGGGGGGAGGTGATCTCCACTCCTGCGCCATTCCTAAGGCATTGCCGGCAACCAGCAAAATCGCGTAACTAGTCGGACGAGAGAAAAGAAAAAAGAAGGAACGCTGCGAAGCAAAGCAAGCAGCAGCGGTACAAGCAAGCTCTGCCCGGCAAGCAGCAGCGGCAGCAGCTGTGCGGTGGCAGCGGCGCTTCGAGGGGCGCCTCGCTCACTTGTCGATGAACTGCGTCCGCCGTATGTAGGCGATCACAGCAGCGTCGTCGCCGAGCAGATGCACGTGCGGGCGCACGACCGTCACGAGCGTCGTCTTGCTGCACTTTGCCATGACTGCAGCGAAAGCCGATTGCCCAACTGCAACGGCTGCCACTGGGCAGCGCAAGAAAGCGGCCGTGGCCGGCGCCGCCACCACCCACGGTGTGCACTGCACACCTTGGCTCCCCCACCCCGCGAGACCGAGATAAGGCAAGAAACGGTTAACTGGTTCGCGGCACCCACAGCCTAGGTCTCCGAGGTGAAGGAACCGGTCTACCCAGCCACCGGGAGTGGCTGCCGAACCGGATTTCAAGATTCTGCCAGGGACGAGGGTCAGCAGCGACTTGGAACCTGGCGACCGAAGACTATCTTGGCCGACTCTTTGACGAAGTTATCCCACGTAAGGATGACGCTAGAGCAGGCTGACGCAGACGGCCGCATCGGAGATCTGCATGTGACAGGCAAGGGTGGCTCGAAGGCAAGGTCATCAGAGGGCAATGTCAGCAGAGAGCGAGACCAGGGCAAAACGCCCCCACGACATGCCTGTCCTCGGAGGTATGCCGACGAATCAACCTGCATCGATCAGCCACTCCCCCAGAGGCACAGCTCTGAGGGGTGGGCGATGGCACAGAGGCATGACCCGGCAGCTGCTGACGGCAGCCTGAAGGCGTGCCAGGATAAACAGACGGGCCTGGGCGACTGGTCGAGGCGGTGGCTTGCAGCCACCTCCTCCCAGAAGCCACTGCCTCGTCGAGGCAGCTTCCCCCTGCCAGCAACCGGATTTTTGTCGCACGGAGAGATGCGGTGGACGCTCGAGGACTCTGCTGCTGGCAGGACTGCTCTCGACGAAGCCAACGCTCGCTCAATGCCACTGCTGGGACTCGGACGCGGCACCTGCGCAGCTGAGCACGGCAGCTGCTCAGCAAAGCGTGTCGGTGGCAGACCGGCACCTGAGAACACGGCGAGAGTGCAGGCATCCGCGACGACAGAGCTGCCGTTGCCGGCTGCTCGCTCCAACGGGGACAGTGCAGCAGCTGGCAGCAGTGCAGCACTCGTGCCGGATGCTTCGCTGCTGGGCAGCCACCGCCAAGCACTGGTGGAGACGGAGGCCACATCATCGCAGGCTAGAGGCGGGCCTGCGCTTGCATGCATATAAATATATTTTTAGGACGCAGTTTCAAATTTTACTTAGCATGGCGCCTGACCGTAAGCTGAAGGATCAGGGGTGCATGCAGAACGCTGATACCCAACACCATTATGGAAGCATTTTGCAAAGGAGTGTGACCTCTCCAGCAAATATAAATAAATAAACGCTAGCTGATTTAACAGCCTCTTTCGTACAGTGACAGAAGGGCCCATACGGCTATCACAACCGTTTCATATTTACTATAGCTTGATGCAGCTCCAATGGTAGAGCACAGAACTAGTAATCCCGGGTTTCATGGTCGTTTCCGATTGAGACGAAATTCTATTTCCAACGGTTAGTTAGTTCCACGGCCTCTGGCCTCAGCTGGCTCTCAGCTTCGTAATTAATGCAACTGCAGGCAGTTGCTCTATTTGCCCAGCTATCTCTGAAACTATATGCCATCGCTCATACATGTATAGGCCCTTGCTCAAAATTGCGGCCATGGGCAATGCAGAGTGTACGACTGTTCTGTCATCATCAAATCATATTTATACGACTGGCTATAGCAACAGCAACGCGGAAAACTAATGCATAGCAAACTTTCCGATGAGATCAGCAGTCCGAGAAACCACCATCATCCAATGCAGCACACATCGAGAGAGTGGAAGACGCTGCGCATGCATGCGCATGCGCACTCGAGGAATTTTCTGCCGATGGCTTTTTTCCTACTATCGGGTGCTCTGCCCTGCCAGCTACTCACCTCTAGTGCCAGCCTACACGCAGCACCCACTACTGCTGCCGCAGGCAGCATTAACCACCATCCCAGCCCCAACCGAAGCGACAAGGCTGACACGAGCAAAGCCCATATGAGCACACGGTGACCCGCTTCTGTGCTCACAGGTCAAGCTTGACCTGTGAGCACAGAAGCTCAGGGGTCACTTCCAAAAACCCAACACAGCTACAGCCTCCTGGAGCAAGCCTCTCTCAGCTGAACGCAAGGCCAATATTTGTAGAGCTACAACTGCTGCACTTTTCTAGGAGTACGGTGCCTTCGCAGCCTGTTCTGATGGAGCCATGCGGCTTCCTAGTAGGGGGAAGGCAAGATGGCAGCATGACATTGACCTTGATCGAAGAAGAATTTGTGGAATTCCAGTCCCTCGACCATGTCACCGCAGGCCTCTGGCTCGAAGCATGTGATGCTCGGGTCCACCATGCTCCTGAAATTCAACCGCAGCACAAGTGGGTACACATCAACAGCTCTCGGTTTCAGCTCAGTCAGGCAAGTGTGGCTTTTAAGCTCAGACGTTTTTACAGACGAGGGCCAAACAAAAGTGAGCCCCGTTCATGCTTGCACAGCAACACCTGCTAGCTGAACAATTCTGGCACAGTAAGAACGCAAACTCCTGAATGGTCCTCAAAGATAAGCTACTCATCAATCTACGCATGTTCGTCACAGCATTTGCTCAGTCACCCTTAACTCTCCCTTGAGTTCTTATCGATGCTGAAATTGTGTGTGCTACCACTAAGAAATCGACAAACTATCTTTCAAGCATGTGTAAAAGAGGTCTCAAGGTGCGGTAAATAAATAAAATTCATTTTTATAGCGCCCTAAAGAACTTAATCTCTATCTAGGCACCTCAGGGCTCGAGCTCATGCACTCGGCCTCAAATCCATTCACCTCGACCTCGGTCATCGAAAGCAAGCACCTTAACCACAGGGCCAGACCAGTGGGGCTATGTAATGTAATGTATCTCCGTCTGTAATTCCACAAAGTCATAAAGACCATGTGGGTGTTACGCAGGAGAGTTTTGTATAGCGCACTCACAGCCTAAGCGGCTTTCGGTACGCATTCGGTAGCCAACAGACTTCGTCTCACGCAACAAAGAGAAACTGAGAGGCATAGCTGAGTCAGGCAGACAGTTGAGCATGGTAGCATGGATGTGGCAGCTCAGTGTGGCTAGAAAGGATGCACCACAGTCGGCAGCAGGAGAGCAGTTGTCGTGGCCTGAGCATTGTGGAAGCGAGTTCCATAGTCTAGGACCTGCAGAGCTAAAGCTTCTGTAGCAACGGTCTTTAATAGGAAGAATAGAACAGCTAATTTATCGTCCATACAGGACGTGAGGGAACGAAGAGGCTGAAACAGGTGCAGCAGTTCAGCTAGGTACGGAGGGGCCAAGCCGTGGCCTTGGCCTTGTGGGTCAGCGCGTAATCGTTTGATCGCTAAACTAAGAATAGCATAACTGGACGAAAGCATGAATTCGGCTATGGCTGGCGAGTGTACAACCTTGGCCGTTCAAGGAGGCAGCAAAGTTCTTGCAACACTGGACCATGCAAACTTTGCAGTCAAGCTCTCGTGCAAAAGAACTCAAAACGCAACTCACGTGTACGTGGCGAAGTCGTTGTTAGCCACGGCATTGACTAGAGTCTCAGTAAGCTTCACGATCTCTGCTTTTCGGCTCGAGTCTGCAAAGGAATATCAACCGGCGGCTGTGAGCTGAGCGTGCACGTGTCACGTGGCCACTGCGACTACACGCGACTGCTCGACAAGGCTCGACAGCCAAGGACGGTGCTCAGCACTGCAAACACGGAAACTACAGTCACACCGGATACATGTAAGTGCACACGCCGCACACACGCTCGACGGTATGTGCGCTCGTAGTGCAGTCAAAGGCCCAGTGTGCGGACAAGCTAGCGCATGATTGGGCTGCAACGCTCCATGTTCAGTAGACAGGCTTGCGTTGCCCTCTGTAGCTTACACTTACCTGTGCACACTAACACTTCCATCATGTAATAACATGTCACCGTCTGCCTACCCCTGGAGGAGAGGCTGGTAATACAACAGGCGTCTGGCTGGGGGGTCCACGGCTCGCGGACAGCTGCTTAACTTTGGAGTGCGCTACAGAACACTCTGTACAGCTTTGCTTAGTTATTGGCTGAGGTAGATACACATTGGAGCACTGGCGAACGGTAGGGGGAGACAACCTAGCCCAGTGGCCTTTCCTTCACAAGCCCGAACCTTCCAATGATTGGCCACCACTGGAAAGGTCAAGGCCCGGTCCCTTCGTTAGTTTATTAGCTGTCGCTATTCCTGTGGTTAGCACATTAGGCATGCCTGTGCCCCCCCCCCCCGACACTCATACTTTACAGTGGCACGAATTCAAAAAAGATGCAGAAAAGTCTAAAGAGGAATCAACTGCCAAAACTTAGGCCTACTGCCTGCCTGCCTGACCCGGAACCAGGCGTCCCTCCATTTCTCTTACCCTACGAATCATGCCATTTGCTCACGACTAGCAGCGTTAACGCAGCTCCCGCTATTCCATGAACGCTCGAGCTGATGTCATCCACAGCGCGTGCACTGAGCCTGTGCCGGCAGAGCTCCAGAGGGTCGGGACTAGTCACACTAGAAGAGCGGTTCGACAAAAAGCTTGCACGACCAGCAGTGAGCGAGCACAGACTGGGGAAGAGCTCTGGTCTATCTAGTGGCCAGCATATCTGCCGCAGCCTGCAAATAACAACTGAGGTGTCTGCTACAAAGGAAACTCCAGACGTGACGATGACGATGCGCCTGGGAATCGAAGTCGAGTGCGACCACCATATTGTCACATCTACAACTGCAGCTAGCGAGTCAATCTCAGGGAGCCTTTCTCTCTTACTTCGGCAGTGTAATACATCTCCATCTGTAACTCCACAAAGTCACAAAGACTAAGTGGGTGCTACGCAGGAGAGCTGTGTGTAGCGCATTTGCAGCCTAAGCGGCTTTCGGTACGCATTCGGTAGCCAACAGACTTCATCTCACGCAACAAAGAGAAACTGAGAGGCATAGCTGAGTCAGGCAGGCAGTTGAGCATGGTAGCATGGATGTGGCAGCTCAGTGTGGCTAGAAAGGATGCACCATAGTCGGCAGCAGGAGAGCAGTTGTCGTGGCCTGAGCATTGTGGAAGCGAGTTCCACAGTCTAGGACCTGCAGAGCTAAAGCTTCTGTAGCCAACGGTCTTTAATAGGAAGAATAGAACAGCTAATTCATTGTCCATATAGGTCCTGAGCGCACGAGGAGGCTGAAACATGTGCAGCAGTTCAGCTAGGTATGGAGAGCCAGGCCGTGGCAGGCCTTGTGGGTCAGTGTAAGAACGTTGCTGTGTATCAGTTGATCAACCGGCAGCTATCCCAGCTCTTTCAGCAAAAGAGACACACAGTCAAACCTATGAGATTTGCAAACTAGCCTTGCAGCCATATTGGTAACCAGCTGCAGTGGCCTAGTGGCTTTTTTGGTAGCCCAGCCACAACGGAATTACAATAATCTAGCCAAAACAGGACTAAGGATCTAGTCCAATTCTTTGCAGGCCACTGTGGAAGGCAGTTCCTAATCTTAGATAGGTATCAGACGTGATGGCTAGTTGTGGAAGCAGTCTTCATAACGAGGCTTTCACATTTTAGGCAGCTGTCGAAGACACCGTCTAAATTCTGAGCACATGGTAATGGTCACACAACAGCATCACCTATTGGAAGAACAAAGCCTTCTAGTCCAGCCATGGGCTATGGGAGTCCTATAAGCAGTAGTTCATTTGCCGACATCCATGATCGAATGTCTGCAAGGCAAGCACTCAGTAGTCGCTGCAGCAGATTCCGACGGTTTACATGACAAATACAGCTGAGTATCGGCAGCATAAAAGTGATATCCCATTTCATGGGCCTGAATCACTCTTCCCAGAGTTCGAGTATAAATGGAGGACAGCAAGAGACCGAGGATGGACCCTTGAGGAACTCCACAGTTAACTGGTCTGGTGGATGAGACCTGACCCCCATTTGACACGGATTGAACTAAATCAGACAAGTATGATCTCAATTATACCAGCGCCTCGTCTGCCAGACCGATCGTTACTCTCAATCGTTCAAGTAGGATATCGTGATCAATGGTCGGCACCTGTGTTCACATGGCCACATTCAAGACCGAGCGAGAGAGAGACAGACAGAGACAGAGACAGACAGACAGAGACAGACAGACAGAGACAGAGACGGACAAACAGAGAGAGAGAGAGAGAGAGAGAGAGACAGAGACAGGGAGAGAGAGAGAAATAGAGCAGAGAAAGAGCAGGGAGAGGAGATATGAACAACTAAGAGAAGAGAGGGGAGAGTTAGAAGAGACACGAGAGCAGAGAGCAGAGAGCAGAGAGAGAGAGAGAGAGAGAGAGAGAGAGAGAGAGAGAGAGAGAGAGAGAGAGGAGACCGAAGAGGCAACGGTATTCGACGGCCACCGAAGGCGCACTAGATTTCCGCCCTCATATAGCGACTCTGTTCCCCTGCTCTCAAGAAAAGGCGATCAGGTTCAGGCATGCAGGAGCTTCGACTACATCATGTAGGAGCTACCTGTGCTCCCTTTTATTTCAAAGGATCGTCGGATTGTCACTGTGCCTGTCCCCCCCCACCGGGGGGGGGGGCGCCAAACCGTAGGCAGCACTGTCCAGAAGGCGGAGCATCGACTACTTAGCTCAAGAGCAAATCTGAGCAAAAAGCGATTGCTTACTAACTCTTTAGCTTATTAGAACATGCACTAGCATGGAGGGTAGGCAGGCACACAGTCGGACAGTCTTCCACATGGATGGTCCCAAGCATGCATGCACTCAGGTGCACATACTACACACCTCGACAGGCAGAAAGAGAATGCCGGAGAGCAACAGAAAACAATGTAACGACAGACGTATTAGAAAGATATTGAGTTTTGTGAGGGTGTTCTATCAAATGCATAATTATTATTATTGTTAAGCCAGACGAGACAGCAGCAAGCACCTGTTGACACCAGCAAGTTGGCAGCTGTCGCTTTGCCAGTTGCCTTAACGATACGCAGGAGTCACCATCTACTCACTGTCCGTGACAGGTTGGCAGACTGTGCCTCCGCTGCCAATGCCGCTGCTGCTACCACCTCTGGACACTGTGGCGGCTGCAGACGTGGGGCTGCAGTTCCCATTCAGCAGGCGTGGGGAACTGGCACCAATCACGGTATCCGACTTGCTCACTATGGTGTCCGCTTTCTCCACGACTCCTTGGGCATCACAGAGAAATGAGAATAACTTAGCAACTCTGGGTAGCGTGCCAGCAGCCACAGAATGCACACAGCCGGACATGGCTGCACGCTGCGACACGAGCGGCCGCGATCGCCTGCCTCAGCGCTGGCATCGTCAGAGGGAAGCGCTGCAGGCCGGCTGCTGACACGTGGCGCAGCTAGCAGCCGCTGAGCGACGGAGCACAGGGAGGCATGCTAGAAGCTCAGCCCCGTGCTATCTTGCAGCAGTTGCAGCTGCTGCTGCCACATCGTCAAGAGGACAAGCACTGACAGGCAGCCGCGACAGGCAGCAGTGGTACAAGTGCTGCTGGAGGGCCGGCAGCACTTGTGACTGTGGCATCGCTTGCGGCTGGCTAAACGTGGGGCAGCTGTACCCTTGCAATCCTCGGTGACGTCGTCAGCTGCCGTGCTGCCGTCGGAGCTGCCCTTCTCGCTGTTCTTCTTTGCATTCGACGAGGACGAGCTCTTCCCTAAGGCGACAGAGTGGTGAACTGCTGCTATCACCACAGTGATAGCAGCCACCAGCGGCTGGGGGAGGGAAGGGAATTATGCTCTCTATTCAAGCCAGCCACGAGAGCTGCTTAGCCTGCTCATCGGGGGGCGCTCTCGTCTGCCAGAGGGCAAGATCACACAAAAGCGCCGACCGATCGAGTTAAGCTGCGTTTAGACTACCGACTTTCCTCCTAACTGGTTGCCGATTTCCCTCTTTGTTTGGATCGCTACCTCTGCTACATCTTGGGGTGTGGAACCAATCGGCCGGCTGCCACAGAGCAGGCGGTGCTCCTACTTTAAAGCTGCATTGACACGCTCCGTCTTTCTTACGTCCTGCATAGGTCTTAGAAGTTTCCATGATAAATTTCCTTCAGTCTTGTTTCCAACTAACTCCACCCCTAGAGAGGCCATGGGAAAATTGCTTTTGTTAAGTAGGTAGGAAATGACCCACCGGCATGCACCATCAGGCTTTTTTTCCCCGGAGCCTCGTGATTCGATTCCCATAAGAATAGCAAGTAGCGTCCGATAAACAGGGACTCTCGGAAAACGCATCGACTATTTTGCCGGTCGCGTCGTCCCTCGTACTTATCAAAATGAAGAAGGCGTGCCCTTGACAGCACCTAGTCGCTAGTCTAGACTAGTCGCTTGTCCAGCATGCGAGCCTTAGTCAAGAAGCATAGCCGGGCTCAGCTTTGCTCCGTCTTTGTCCTCAACTTTTGTTTAGTCCTCCTCAATTCTTGGACCATCTCCAATTTCGGTGACATGTGCACTAAAGACTGAATCGAGACTAGAGCAAGACAGAAGAAAGACGGACCGAGTAAACACGCTCAGGCCTCACCGTACCAGCCGACCCATCAAAACCCAGGGAAGTGTCACACACACTCCTCCTTCGAGTACAACAGTAACCGCTGACGACTGAACGCTTGATTTAGGCGCTCAGGGATAGTCCCGTTAATGGAAAGTGTATCCTTGGTAGCCACAGCTTTGCTCACTCACACAAAGACCATCAACGATGCGCCTTCATTAACTGTCTAGGCTTCTCGAAAAATAATCTTTCTTATATGCTTACCTTCCTTTGATTCTTCCAGTTTATTCACATACTCGCCTGCAATCAATGATGACTGCAGCAACAAACTCAGTTTCTGCAAGTGCTCCCCCCCCCACTCCGTTCAATGGGGAAGCCTCTCGTGCTGTCTAACATCCCCTGCATTTGAGCAGGGGGTTGTGGGCCGAATTAAGACGACCAGTGTTAACGACAGTGTAAACGAAGCTTAAAGCTGGATTGATGCTAGCTAATTTCTTCCTGATTTGGTTCCGATTTCCCTCTGGTTTTTGGGCTATTGCATCACCACATCTTGATGAAGGAGTCAAATCAGCCGACTGTCAAGAAGGAGAAGCCGCTTCTACTTTTCCGGTTGATCGGCGGATACAGAGCAAAGCTCATACGCTGACCCACAAGGCCAAGGCCACAGGTTGGCTCCTCTATACCTAGCTGAACTGCTGCACCAATTATAACCTCTTGATGCCCTCAGGTCCTGTATAGACAATAAATTAGCTGTTCCATTCCTCAGCTTAATGACCGTTGGCAACAGAAGCTTTAGCTCTTCAAGTTCTAGGCTGTGGAACTCACTTCCACGATATTTACGCAACGACATCTAGTCTCCTGCTGCCGACTATGGCTCATCCTTTTTAGTGGTCCTGAGCTGCTACATCCATGCTACACACTATCTCAATTGCTCTCCTGACTCTGCTGTGCTTCCCACCTTCTCTTTGTTGTGTGAGATGAAGTTTGCTGGCTACCGAATGTCGCTTAGGCTGTGAGTGTGCTAATATACGAAATTATCCTGCGTAACACCCACACAGTCTGTGTTGCTTTGTGGAGTTACAGAGATACATAAATACATACACACATAAATACTTTAAGCCTCCAGTTGTACCAGCCGACCAATCAAAATCCCGGGGCAAGTCACATACACTCACAAGTAAAGAAAATAATGGCTAGCGTTTGCATGGGTAAGTCCTTGAACATGAGATATTAATACGCTGCAGCCACGGTTTCACTCTCTTCTACAAAGGAGATGCCGTGCGTCTGTATATGAAGTGCACCAACATACTGTTAGCAGCACGCATCACTTGGCATTCAACACTTTCCCAAAAAAACATGTCTTACATAGGTAAGACATGTTTTTCTTTACCTTCCTTTTCTTTTACCCACTCACATACTCTTCACCAAAGATGACTGCAGCTACGAAGACCGCCAATTCTTTGGAATTAGGTCTGGCGGTTTCCCCAAAGAATCCTCTACCTTATCCGGCCTCCCGAATTAGAGCAGGCATTGTGGGTGGGGAAAAGTTGGCCATCAATTTTTTCTGCATAGGTAGAGTAAACCCTGCGGTAACAATGGATAAGTTCGGAGTCACCAGGGAGGAAAGTCGACAGTGTAAATGCAGCTTTAGGCGGCAGACTCGGGTAATCGTGCCACCAGGGTTTCAATGGCCGCTGCTGCCGCTGCTGCTGCTGCATTGAGCGACGCTCGGCAGCCGCCGCAGCCGAAATCGAACCAACTGCGCCCCACGGTCAAGCGAACGCTAGAAAGACAGTCTCGAGCCGCACTCGGCCATTCAAAGGCAATTGGTGCATGCCGGCGCTAAGTGAGACTAAGCTGTGAGACTAAGGAGACTCGGCTGTTTAGACGCCAGAGCAGCGTGCGCGACGACAGCAGCTCTCCATGCATAGCCTGCATTCGGCCACACTGAGCAGACGCTTGCTTCCTGTTTGGCTGGCGCGGCTTGCGGCCTTGCCATCGAAGTTCCGGAAGCGCGGAGCGCGAGGCTGGAAGCCTAACCGGAAGCTGCCTAGGTACCGAGCCGCACGACATGCCGGGGGGGGGGACAAGTCGCTCTCCTGGGGTGGCCAAGCTGCATGCACTGTCAGACACTCGGGTCAAGGCTGAACTGCTGCAGCAGCTTCTGGCCGCAGGGTAGTCCTCCGCCAAGGGGAGCCAGGCGTCGTCTGGGTGTCAGGAGCACGAGTTCAGAGGAGCGGCCGGTGCTGGTCAGGAAGAACGACTCTACGTGTTGTAGTCGGTGGCGGTGTTGAGGGCAGGGCGCATGCCCACGACGATGGGTTTGTCCTCTCTCTGTCTCTCTTCTCTACCGACTTCCGAGCAGGCACGGACAGCGAGCGCAGGGCCACTTACCGGCTGCTGGCAGTGCCGCAGCAGCAGCGGCGAGGTGTGGCTGCAGTGGCGCAGGCGGCGGCAGAGCAGAGACTGGCTGGAGAGCAGATGCTGCAGCGACTGCGGCAGTGCCAGCTGCCTGGCTGCTGCTGCTGCCGCTGCAGCCGTGCGCGCCCTCTTTATCGGGGCCGCCAGCGACCGGACCTGTTTCAACAACCGCGGAGTGCAGCGATGCTCGCAAAGTGCCGAGCGGAAGGCTGCCGCTGCCGCCGCAGCGCCCGCTTCGCTGGCGCTGCAAACTCGGCGCCTTCCTCTGCGATGGGATAGCAAGGGAGAGCAGCACCTCAGAATTACTTCCGGCTAGCCCACTTTCCCATAGTGTGCCTGGGAAGTCGGCATCTACCGATTAGCAATGCAAGAATTCGGCTCAAGTAAGCTGTCAAAGGATTCGAGCGGAGGTTTGTGCACAGGAAGCAGCAACATTTAGCCATCGGCGAATCCTAGATGTGCGCAGGCGCATTAAGAAGAAACTATCAATAAACGTCACGCCGACAGCAGCTGCAGCGGCAAAGCCAAACGTTGGTGCTGCAAGTGACAAGACTATGTCAGTGCCGAATGCCCGATGCTGCTGGTAAGAAAACTGCCCGATATATGCACAGCTGCTCGAAGGTTGGAATGTGGTTTGGTAGCAAACAAGCAGCTGACCCTAAATGCAGTAACAACTCATTCGCAATGGCTCTTGAGGTCAGAGGGCACGGCAGGCATGCAGCATCGGCTCTGGGGCACCTGCAGCTCGAGGACAAGCAAACTGCAGCGGGTCGGAGGGGCAGTCGCTGCCGGCCCTGGCAGGGCCACGCGTCTCCTCACCTCAGGCAGCAGGGTGCTGCTTACCTGCAAAGTTTCGCGTTGCCAGGAGTGTGGTGAGAATGGCACCCTGCAAGACGGAAGCTGTGTAGCGCAGCCAGCGCCAGGCAGTGCAGCACGGCTGCTAGCTCCATTTGCACACCGAGGCAGAGCAAGCGCCGGGGGCGGGGCTGGACAGGCAGGGGGGAGGGCAGTACTAGCTCGACGGCCACGTGTGCAAGTGGCCAGCCGGGGGAGGCGAAGGTACAGGAACCCCTCCCCCTCACGCACGCACGCACACACGCGCACACACACACACACACACACACACACACACACACACACACACACACACACACACACACATGCACGCACACACGCAGACAGGGGTGGAACATGGCAGTCTCGTTTGGCGATGCCTCGTTGCAAGCCCTCGAGGCGTTCGTACCTTCAGCTTTCTACGTGCGTTGAACTTCCTCAGGCACTCGACCGTCTCCTGCCGGTGAATGACAGAGGCGATGCGCTCTCTCTGCTACAAGGTGACAAGGCAGCGAGTGACGCAAGCGGTCGCTTGACGCTGCAGGTGACACACTCAAGCAGCCTCAGGTCAGTGCCTGCTCGTGACTGTGAGCTAGAGACCAAGAAATGGCAGGCCGTCACTAGCACGCAGAAAGAGTAGAAGCCTGCGCCGCGCCACCGGGGTCGCCCTAATGATGTACTTTGCTTTTTTACTTTTCCGGCACCGAATACCCATTCAAATGCATAACTAAAGAAAGCACTGCTACTTATTTCCCCACTGCGATATCCAATGCACGAAGGACAAATGTACACGACGAAAAGTATTTCCATACGTCCATAGTCAAGCAGCTGCCAAGTTCACATGTCGAGCCGGCGAAGGAGGAGAGGCAAAGTCTGAGTGGAAAAATTGCACGCGGGCGATTGCACACTGCGACTGCCACTGCTTCCAGGCAGACACGGGAGACAGCAACAAAGAGCTGCCAGTGACGATGATGCGCACACAACGAGCAGCTCACGAAAGGCGAGCCAGCACCCATTCCAGCGGCCGCCTTCGAAACCGCCAGGTACCGAAGCCTTCGTCAGCAGCAGCAGCCAGCGATGCAAGCCAGTGCCGCTTACGCAGACCCACGGATGCTTCAGCGCCTCGGTGGACGTGATTCTCTTGGCTGGGTTGACGGTGAGCATGCAGTTGATCAGATTCTTTGCATCCGGCGTCACTGTGTCCCACTCCGGCGACGGGTACTGCAAGGCGATACGGTTAGACGATCGAGCTGCAGCTAGCATCGATGCAGTCAGCCAGCAATCTAGCAAACTAGTGCACGGCCGCGTCCTGCAGCAGCAGCAGGACCGGCCCGAAAGGAGTCAAATGTAAAGACTAATTAGCTAATTTAAAAAGCCTCGCTCATGTAGCAGCAGAAGAGCCTCAATCGCTGTCACTACTGCTTGCAGACAGCTATAAAAGATTGCTCACTACAGGACTCAAACCCGCGACCTAGGTCACGAAGAGTGAGCACCGTAACCCCTGAGCTAAGGTTCGACGGGCCTGGCTGCTAGCACCAGTGCCAGGGTAACCTCGGGAGGGAGAGGAGGCTCGTGTGACAGCTGCACAGACACGACTGGAACGTCGTAGAGCAATCGCATCGACTGCCTCTCTGGCTCTTGAGTGCTCAACGAAAAACACTCATTTGCCACATCCACTCGGGCCTAGTGGCTTTGTGGACTCACAGATGGTTGTACATTGGAGGTACATAGATGGACGGCAAGCTACACACCAGAAAACATCACGCAGTAAAAGAGCCGGTGCTGTTTGGTCACCTGCCCCCCCCCCCCAGCTTTACATCTGCAGCTGTTGCAAGCTCGAATTGCGATCTGTACCAGGGCAGCAGCTGAGCACAGGGCAGCTGCTGTACAGCATGAAGTACAAGTATAACACATGGAGCGTGGCTCTCACAGCTGGTGCTCTGGTCACTGCTAGCTATGGTTGCAATGTTGCAAGATCGGTGGCTTCAACTGGACAGTCGCAGCCGCTGCCCTACAATCAAGCGATGGGGAGGGGGGCAGAAGCAGCAGCTTGCATTTATGAGGCCGTTTGATTGAGGCACACGAGGCCCGCGGGAGCTTCGCTCGGCAAGCTCCGTCGAGGAGCGTAGCTAGTGAATGAAGCCTTGCGAAATCGCTTTGCCACCGGAATAAGCAGCTCACATCGAACGCTCCGGCCTTGATCTGTGCATAAAGCTTCTGCTGGTCCTCGTCCCAGAACGGTGGGTAGCCGACGAGCAGAATGTATAGCACGACACCTGCAAAAAGAGATCAACTTTAACTATGACAGCGCAGCGAATGCTCTGGCCAGTGCACCGAATCTCACTTGCCGTGGGCACATCCGGGGTGGGGGCGACCAGGCTTTCATACAGTACAGGGCCAACCGCGACTTGGACAGTGGCAGCCAATCCTGGGAGAGGGGTGCTAAGGGGGCTTATATACATATACAATGCATTTCTCACTGGCTATCGTGAGCAACAATACATGCACATCGTAAGTGGCAGCTTCATTTCTATGCTGACGATACTCAGTTGTATTTGCCATTCAAACCGTCGGAATCTGCTTCGGCAACTGAGAAACTGAATGCTTGCCTTGCCGATATTCGATCCTGGATGTCGGAAAACTTCCTGAAATTAAATGATGATAAAACCGAACTGCTGCTCATAGGACTACCTAAGCGTGTGGCTGGATTAAAAGGCTTTGCCATCCTAATAGGTGACGCCATTGTGCGGCCATCACCACTTGCTCGAAATTTAGGTGTCGTGTTCGACAGCTGCCTCAATTTCAAAAGCTTCATTCAGAAGACTGCCTCTACAGCTAGCCATCACATCCGATCCCTGTCCAAGATTAGGAGCTGTCTCCCACAGTGGCTTGTAAAAAATTAAACTAGCTCTTTAGTTCTGTCTCGGCTTGATTACTGTAATTCCCTTTTGGCTAGGCTGCCAAAGAAAGCTATTATGCCACTACAGTGGACTATGAATATGGCTGCAAGGCTGGTCTTCAAGTCCCAGCGGTTTGAGCACGTGTCACCTCTGCTGAAAGAGCTAGGATGGTTGCCGGTTGAGCAAAGGATACAGAGCAAAGTTCTTATGCTGACCCACAAGGCCCGCCACGGCTTGGCTCCTTCGTAGCTAGCTGAACTGCTGCATCAGTTTCAGCCTGTTCGCGCCCTCAGGTCCTGTGTGGACAATAAATTAGCTGTCCCATTCCTCCGCCTAAAGACAGTTGGTGACAGAAGCTTTAGCTCTGCAGGTCCTAGACTGTGGAACTCACTTCCACAGTTCTTACGCAACGACAACTACTCTCCAACTGCCGACTATGGCACATCTTTTTCAGCGGTCCTGAGCTGCTACTTTCATGCTACTCACTACCTCAACTGCTCTCCTAACTCAGCTATGCTTCCCACTTTCTCTTTGTTTCGTGAGACGAAGTCTGTTGGCTATCGAATGCGTACCGAAAGCCACTTAGGCTGTGAGTGCGCTATACAAAACCCTCCTGCGTAACACCCACATGGTCTTTATGACTTTGTGGAATTACAGACGGAGATACATTACATTACTCCGTCAGCTCACATTTCGCTCCGAATGGATTTAGACATTCAACATTTTGCCGGCCAGCTAATCATAATATACAAAGCATATGCATTGACAGCAACAGGCTCACGATTGCCCGCCGTGATATCAATGGCTCATCTCGTCTTGCTGAGCTTCACAAGTTCATTCATTTATTCGCCCAGCTCATATTCGTCCGTGTTGATATCTTCAGCTTTCTGTTATCCAGCGATTAAAAATGAGTCAGCTACTGTTGACCTGCTGCAAGGTTTGGACAGCGATGCAATCTTGCAAGATCCTACAATCATTTCTATTGCCATTTTCCCCCCATGCCCACGCATCATATGTAAAGTGCCTAGAAAATAATATAGTTCTTTAATGGCGCTATATAAATGTCTCATTATTATCATCATTGTAATTAGTATCCTAATTATAACTATTCTTATTATGCCAGCTATCAAATGACTTTGGTGGTATCGACACATCTGCCCGATTTTAACTGCATAGAGGTGGATTTATGGCTGACCAATGACAACTCGTGATAGAAGTCAACTGCCGGTTGCATTTTAGAAGTACACTGCCGGGCTGCCAACAAGGAAAGGGCGAGCCTGAGAGCTTGCCGTAGGGCACGCCCACAGCCCGCCCAGGACTGGTCTGATGAGGCTGGGCCGACTAGTCTGCCTTCGCCAAGCCTAGGACCATATGTAATGTAATGTAATGTATCTCCGTCTGTAACTCCACAAAGTCATAAAGACCATGTGGGTGTTACGCAGGAGAGTTTTGTATAGCGCACTCACAGCCTAAGCGGCTTTCGGTACCCATTCGGTAGCCAACAGACTTTGTCTCACGAAGCAAAGAGAAAGTGGGAAGCATAGCTGAGTTAGGAGAGCAGTTGAGGTAGTGGGTATCATGAAAGTAGCAGTTCAGGACCGCTGAAAAAGATGTGCCATAGTCGGCAGTTGGAGAGTAGATGTCGTTGTGTAAGAATTGTGGAAGCGAGTTCCACAGTCTAGGACCTGCAGAGCTAAAGCTTCTGTAGCCAACGGTATTTAATAGGAAGAATAGAACAGCTAATTTATTGTCCATACAGGACCTGAGGGAACGAAGAGGCTGAAAGCTTCTGTCGCCAAAGCTTCTGTCGCCAACAGTCTTTAAGCGGAGAAATGGAACAGCTAATTTATTGTCCGCATAGGACCTGAGGGCGCGAACAGGCTGAAACTGATGCAGCAGTTCAGCTAGCTACGAAGGAGCCAAGCCGTGGTGGGCCTTGTGGGTCAGCGAGAGAACTTTGCTCTGTATCCTTTGCTCAACCGACCAAAGATGTTAACTACAAAGGCAACATTTACAGTGGAAAAATGTGTACCCGAAGGTGACTTGCATCATGGAAACGACTTGTTTGCACGATCTCGAACCGGCTAAGCGACCGGGTGTGTGACAGAGAGCATCCAAGACGATGTCGATGGCCTGTATCCAGGAAGACGCTGTCAGCTAGCTACATTACGGCCCCGATCAACCAAGCGCACTCGCCCCCTGCTCGAAGCGATTAGCCGGAGAGGAGGAGGAGAGAGGGCTGTGGCTAGGGCTGCATGCCTCTCTGCAGGACAGCAGCAGCAGCCCTGGACGACATTTCGCGGCCCGAGAACTCCCCCCAGAACCCAGTCCCCACGAGGCAGCTCGGGCTCCGATGGCAGCAGAAGCAGCCACTCGGCCACAGCACACAGGATGTAGTCAGATTAAAAAAAATCCACATTACATAGGAAGCTGCACGATTCGCTGCCGTGGATGAGCAGCCTGCGGCAATCGAGTCCCATCGCCACTCTACTCACCGCATGCCCAAATGTCGACGGGCTTTCCATATGACTCCTTCCTAAGCACTTCCGGTGAGAGGTAGCCAGGCGTGCCTGCAAAGCCTGCAACGACCAAGGCAACGACGGCACTTGAGCCACGGCTGTCCGGGACACTTGCACAATGGTGCGCACCCGTATGCTGGCCAAAGCGAGCTCTGTCTGCAAGGTTTGAGAGGAGCGTTCTGAGGGCTGACTCTATCTAGACTCTCAGCTGACTGCGAGCGCATTGCCAGCATGCGAACGAAGTGAAGATTCTTCAGCTGATCGAGCAGCAGCCTCGTTTATATAGGGGCAGCAGAAGAGCCTTGACTGACTATAGAGCCACTTACAGTGTGGACAGCTAAGGACCGCCTCCTGCAAGAGTAGAACCCGTGACCTGGGCTTGTCATGTGAGCTAAGAGTAGTAGCCAGCCACAAGTCAAGTGAAGGAACAAAGGCCTTTGCATCACGAGGTGTCAGCATTGAGCGCCCACATCCAGCAGGCCGGTTGCCCACGATATCTAGTGCCTCCCTTCTGTGCAGAAGCCTGCAGCTTGCGCATGCGCACAGGCACACACTTGGTGGCATATGCATCCGCAAGGTTGTATGGCAATGCAGCTCCGGGAGTCGCCCTAGAATTACCGCGGCTTTTTTCACTCCACTTCCTCTTCTCCATCTTGTTCTCTTGGCAAGCCACTGTCATCTTTTTCGTGCAAACTTTCGTCTGCTCACTCCTTTCTACTACTCATACATTTAACTTATGATCGTGATGTTCATTTACAATTGCTAGTGGCAGCCTTTAATGTCAGCCACGTCGGCACTTACGTGATCAATTGGCTGGACGACATGAGACATGGATGACAGTGAACGACACAGTTCTCTTTGCAAAGTGCATCTTGCCCGACTCACCGCAAGGTGCTGCAACCGGTGCTCTGCTCGATGCATTCGATGCATTCGATGCTCGCACACGCATGTGCGCGCGTGCACACACACACACACACACACAGGTTCATGCGATACCCTGCGTACTAATACAGAAGAGAGAGGAAGGAGAGAGACCATCAAAGTCAAGCCTTGTTTACACGGTTTGTGCTTCAGTACGGCTTTGGTCCTGCTTCTTGAAGGAAGCATCCACGGTCCTGATTTGGTCCTGCTTCTTAGAGAAAACATACAAGGCCTGTGTGAATTATGTCACGATCGGTGATCTTGCTTATTTATAAATGCAAGGGAGCTCCACCACCAGAGTGATCATCGGAAAAATTACTTTCGTTAGGGAGGTAGGACAGGCACTCCGTGATGCACCTCCCGACGAGCTTGAACTTGTCATAGACTGCCTTTACCATCCGTTGCCCCATGATCTTGTTCCTACATGAAGAGAGTCCGATAGTGTCCCATAAACTCATGGATCTCGCCATCGATGCTCTCGAAGGTCATATCCTCGAAGGTCATATCCTCGAAGGTCATATCCTCGAAGGTCATATCCTCGAAGGTCATATCCTCGAAGGTCATATCCTCGAAGGTCATATCCTCGAAGGTCATATCCTCGAAGGTCATATCCTCCGCAAAGCATTTCAAAGCAATGAGAGAAGGCGCGCCCTTGACGGCACTTATGCCTGGTTGCTCACTTGCATCGTCTGTCGGTATTGCCTCCGTCTTGGCCAAAAAGTATAACCAAGTTCAGCTGCTGCTCCGTCTTTGTTCGGTCTTCAACTGGCCTCTGACCGTCTGTCTGCCCCCACCCCCAGTCTCGGTGACTGACATACGAAGCAAAGACTGAATGAAGCAGGACCGAAGGCACAGACGGGCCATGCAAACGCAGCTTGCCTTAGTCGCAGGTGTGCCGTCCTGCCGGCAACGACAGATCGCCAGCCGCTACGCCTTTGCTGAGGCAAAATAAATGGGTCGCTCCAGACCCGGCGCTCGAAGAGCTGAGGCAAGCTTAGGCCGGAGGATGGTAGCCGTACGGGCGGGCAGGGGCGGGCGCAAGCCGCTCACCGAACCAAGACTGCTGTTCGCCCTGCACCTCGACTGCAAGACCGAAGTCGGCCAACTTTACCGATGCACTCTTGTTCTTGCTGGCCAGCAGCAAATTCTCGGGCTACAACGGGCAGCTCACCGCAGTTGCCATCGACCTTTGGCAGCGAGCGGAAGCAGCGCAACAGCATAGCAACGGCCGAGCAGGCAGAGCCAGGCATTCTTTCAGGGAGAGTCTAACATGCTTGACCTAAAGTCAAAGACGCCTGCAGTCTTGCAACCTACGTTCAAGCCGTAATTGCTCAGCCACCCGACAGCTGACTTTTTTTATTCGAGATGCCCTAATTTACGTAAGGCACATGAGTGGTTAAGTATCGACGGTCTGATAATTTGCAATTTCACTATTGCAGCTATGCCACGGATGAACAATGATAATTATTATTATTGTTAGCGTAATTATAATTATCGGCTGGCAGCACTCACAGTATTCCCAATACATATTATTTGGAAACAGTGGGCCGCTGCAGGGAAGCCGAGGCTGTGAGCAATCGAAGAGGGCTCTAATAGCTTAATGAAAAGGCATTGGCGGTCAGCGCTCGGGCTCAACAGCCGGGCATTTCCGGGGCTGCTACGCGTGGGGGCGTTTCCGGGGCAGCTACGTCGCACGCCCGGGAGTTGCTTCACCCAGGGTCATCTTCAATGAGGCTAAAGCAGCTTAATCCTGCTTCCATCCCCGATTTGACCGTCGGCACGCTGACTGGACAGCCCAGTGAGAGCAGCCACCTGAAATCATCGGCAGCCTCGACTTGCTGCCTCAGCTGCTGCGTAAGCAGCGCTGTCAGAGCTCCTGCATTAATGACGTGCAGCAGCTGCACGCGAAACCTGGGATGCAGCGTGCTGTGGCTTTGAAGGCTACAATACCCGGCGTTCTGCACCTATTGCTACCCCCCCTAGCAGATTCAGTATCCTCTTTTTGCATAGTGACAGAAAAGCCTTACAGGCTATCACCACCGCTTGCAGCGGCAATACAGAATTGCCTGCAGCAGGATTCGAGCCCACGCCCTCGGGAGCGAGGTCGGAGAGTCAAGGTCGAAGAGTCGAGGTCGAAGAGTCGAGGTCGAAGAGCAACCGCCTTACCTGGTGTGCCATCATGGCTCCACCCTACCGGCCCTCTGCCAAGTTATACAGGTCTCAAACTATCTATCAAACAATTTGCTAACAAAATTGTGCTCGATTAGTACAGCTCTCGACTGCTACCTCCCTTTGCAGCAAATGTAAAGCGCCTAGAAAGAGATTGAGTTCTCTGAGGGTGCTTTATCAGGTGCATTATTATTATTATCATTATTATTATATTACCCTCGACAAGACTTCGGGGAGCTAAATCAGCCACCATAATGACTGATAATCCTTATTCGTGCGATTCCTGAAATGTAATGGCTATATGGGCCGACTGCGCTATAATCTATGGCCGATGCAGCATTAAAGCCAAAGCCGTGAGATAGATAGGCAGTAAGTTGTGCTTCTAAATTTGGCCTGGCATTTGAGCTCTAGGCCACTGAGCTGTTAATGCAATGGCAGCTGTTGAATGCTTGCAACCCTCCAGCGCTATCAAAGTTACTTCTCTACGCAATGGATAAGGACTTGCTATGTTGAGGTATAAGCACTCTCTGTTACTGCAGTTACCGCCTTATTCTGTCGGCATACCTGCGTGCATTGGTGCTGTACCTACAGGTCGCTAGCCATGATACAAGGTTCAGGCATCGCCGGTATTCATAGTGCATCGGCTGGGACTAGCAGTGTTAAGAGCACTGTGTTTTCGGACTAAAATAAATAAATACAAATCTTGTGTATAGTTCTCTCCAGATGTAACTAAGGTATCTCACGATATAGCCCTCCATTCATCATCACAGCTTACAAGGGCCAGACTGCAGGAAATGTGGTTTAGGCAACCAACCACTTTACGAGACGACCTAGTTTTCCGGAAAGATGCCTTAGTGGAGCCTTTGGGCACTTGCAACATTGGAAAAATGACCGGGCAATGTAGGTCCTAGATGAGAGTACGGAATGTGTGCGCACATGCCTGAGTGATGTTTACAGAGCACGAGCTTCGGTGCCACACACGAAGCCTCATTGCCAGAGTTTCTAGCTGCACGATGAAGGGCAACGAAAGTACGCCTGACCTTTGGTCCTATTCAAAAACAACAGGAAATCACGTGTTCTTAGGGAAGAGTTATTCAATGGGAGACAAATGCACAACGCTCCTTTCGAAACAGGGCCTAGGCTAATACAAGTGTGAGAGCGAGCACAGTTCACGCAGGCAAAGCACTTAACAGACTGCACAGAGTTTACCTTGAGATCTCTGTGCACAATGCCACTCACGTGGCAATGATGAACGCCTTCAAGAATCTGCTGGATGCAATGACTGGAACGACAGAATGGAGATGCTTGGAGTGAGAAAGGCATCTGAAAGGTGTGGCTATTCTGGCCCGAGGGCCACACGGTCCCACGGCAAAACCAGTTAAAAGGCAAGCAATGCTATGAAAGCTAGCAGCAGCTGACTACAGCTGACAGCAGCAACAGCTACAGTGGTTACGATGGAGGGTCAATAGCAACAGCACCAACAACTGCTGCTGAAAAAGATTCAATGCAGCAGAGGTTGAATCAGTCGAGGCTGCTGCATTCATCGGCTGCATATGTGGCTGCATGGGGGGCGGCGAGGCGTGGCAGTGCCCATTGCAGGAAGGCCTATTCTAGACCGCCCTGGACAGCTGCTATCTTGCTTGCCTCAGCTTTAGATGACTTTGCCTCACTTTTGTGCACACTCGGGTCGGGGTAGGACCGCTGCCACGCACAGAAACAACATTCCGAGCACAAATCGCATTCACTTTCAGATTCAGGACACCAGCCTTGGTACCGACACAGTAATCTCTGGTCGGCACGCAAGGCTGATTGGTGCCATTGAGCTAGGCTACTCATGATTGCCTGCAAAAGGTCCTGCAAGGCTTGCAAGGTCATGGACTGCCATTACAAGAGCATCTCACCTTAACACAATGTTTCCAATTTGGGAGCAGACTGATAGCTGCCTGCATACCCAACGGGTTAATGAGCCACCTGGACTACACAGGCTACTGTCGAAGAGGGACTCTGGCCACATCAAAGGTCGAAATGCATGCGAAGAGCAGTGGACCAACTGTCCCAATCGGCATCAGCCACAGCCTAAGGTAAGTGCTCTTAGGTAACCTGTTCGGCAAACAGCCGGTCCCGGAGCCTAGCCATGGAGAGACAGACATCTTGCAAGAACGACTGCTCGCATTGCGCCTGAACGATCGGTCCAACATGCAACCGAGTCCTGGTGATTGAGAAGGCTCTCTGACTGATATCCCCCAAGGCCAAGGTGAGCACCTTCACAAACCTGCGATTCCAGCTGTTCGATAAGAAGCCAAGTGTCCCAAACGCGAGTCAGTTTGTAAGAAAAATATCTGCCAGTCACGGTGCAGCATCTAATAAGACATTAGGAGACAGGCATGCACCACTGTGCATGTGCGCACAGCCAGCGTGCGGGGGGGGGGGCGTCGCGCGGCGGCGCAGGCACCTAGATTCCCCTGACGGGCTTTGATCAGCAGCACATAAGCGCATATAGCGCATATAGCGCATAATAATAAGCGGCAGGCCGAAAAAAATAGTCGGAATGAGCTAGCAAAGAGAACACAGGTTTCCGATGATCGAGGTTCATGCAAAGAAAGTCAGCCGGAAGACAGCGGCCTGAGGTCAAGGCCTCACAGGAGAAGCTGTCACCGCGAGCGGTGACAGACACACTGGCACTTCCTTATAATAATAATAATAATAATATTGCACTTGATAAAGCGCCCTCAGAGAACTTAATCTCTTTCTAGGCGCTTTACATTTGCTGCAAAGTGATGCGCAATAGCAATAGTAAGTAAATCATGCTGAAAACAGGCCAACGAATAACATTAGGGTATGCACTGGATACAGCTGCAGCATGAACAGTGTCAGCACGCATAAGCTTTCGAGGGCCACTGTTTTTCAGTTTCTTTTAAAGAGGGGTCTCGGTGGTGGGAGTTCCAGGCTGTGGGGCATACGAGCTCGGCTATCCATTTTCTGCATATCGCTACATGCCGGACCATCTTTCGGCAGACTGGTGAGCAGCTGTGGCAAGCAGCTATCCATTTTCTGCATATCGCTATACTCGGCAGCTGCTTCTGAGCAAGACAACCTCGGTTCGCGCTGGTGAGACAAGTGCGCCACACCTGAGATCGAGGGCTCAAGTTGCGCAGCCAGAAATCCACTATTGTTGATCGCAAGCAGTGGCGATAGGCTCCTGTGGCTCGACCACCGTCATACTAGCTGGGGAGGCGGCTCAGTTAGCCAACTTTTGCCTTTTGGCTGAGCACTCGCGGACCAGCGGTAGCAGTGCTGGCCCGCTTACCAGGCAGCGCCGCCTCAAGCCTCACGACAAGAGACCAGAGCTGCTGAGCATGATGTCGCTGACATCCTTGACCCAAGCTGCCTCTAGTACCCAGCAAGACGAGCGGCTGGCGTCCATACCTGCACAGATGCCCACCTCCCTGCACTGGGACAACACTTCCGGGCGATCAAAGCCCTTTGACGTGAGTACACACACCAGATCGTGGACTGCAGCCAAGGTTGAGTGGCCTTGCAGACCTTGGCACTTCCTCGAGTGGTCGGGGGGGGGGGGGGCTCGCATCTGCTAGCAAGGAAGCGCTCAGCTAAGCCCCTGTTCCAACGCATTAAAATCACATCCTGGGGCCATAGATGCCACAAAGAAGAATCTGGGGGAGCTGACCTGGCGTCAGCTTCGCTGTAGTACTCCCTGGCCACGATGTCCTCGAAGAGCTCGCCGCCCGTGACCCTGCAACGAGCAAGCACAGACAGCAATCCGGTCAGACAGCGCTCGCTGGCATGCAGTACATTCGGTGGAAGGAAATCGATCGGCATCGCGCGACAACATTTTGCGAGGCCCGTGCAACATGTTGGATGGGTTTGGGAGAGAAAACCACCAATGATTGCTACAAGCCAAAACACGAAAAAGGAGCACTTCCTGTTCGGATGCAACCGGTGCAACCGAAAGCTGGCAGGCACATAGACGCGGGAGCAGCAGTTAACTGCACAACAACAAATTTGGTTTGTTGCCAGCAGCCTGGCTCACGATGGACAGCAAAGATGCACGTTTTCTCTACCTGCACCTCTAAGCCTCTCTCTCTCTCTCTCTCTCTCTCTCTCTCTCTCTCTCTCTCTCTCTCTCTCTCTCTCTCTCTCTCTCTCTCTCTCTCTCTCTCTCTCTCTCTCTCTCTCTCTCTCTCTCTCTCTCTCTCGCCCTCTCTCTCTCCCCTCTCTCTCCCCTCTCTCTCTCTCTCTCTCTCTCTCTCTCCCTCTCTCTCTCTCCCCTCTCTCTTTCCAGTGTGCTCCCCACACCAGTCATTCAGAGAACAAGTTGGCCACAATATTTACTAATCAAAAACAGAAAACACTTGATTTCTTATGCTGACATAGGCCAGACCGATCAGGCGGCAGATGATTTACAGCTAGTGCTGAAACAAGGCTGGGCAATGAAGCACTGGGATGTGACAAGAAGGAGTTGGCAGGAGAAGGATGACAAGGAGAATGTGGCAGGGGGCTGAACGGATTGCCCAGAGGCAATGTTCTTTATATCTGTTCATAAGTAAGGGGTTCAGGCAGAAGATGATAATAGTGCTATTTTCATTAATAATAATAAACTTATTGCATACACCCTAAGAAAAATAGCTCTATCGGGGCATTTAATGCATGCTGGAAATAATGCATATCAATTAGTTAGGGATAGGATGCACAATTTCAGCATGTACTAGGCACACAAAGGATAATTCACACAAATGGAGCAAATGCTGAGACGAACAAGTGAGTTTTAGCTTCTTCTCAAGTGTCAATGGGTCGATAGGGATATCGTGACGTCAGTCCCCAGTGAGTTGCAGGCTTCAGGAGTGTAAGAACTGAAGGCGTGGTCTCAAAAAGATTGAAGGGTGCTTAAAGGCAAAGCCAAACGACATGAGTCTAAAGAGCACGATGTACGATGTGAGGCTTGATTAGAAACTAATTCTGATAAGTAGACCATAGCAAGAGAATGAAGAGACATAAAAGTGAGCAAAAGAACTTTTAAGTAGATGCCCTGCTTGATGAGAAGCCCGTGCATAGAAGTGAGAAGTGGTGTCATATGTCAGCTGTGACGTTCATGAAAGACCTTTGAAAGAAGCCTTTCAGCACTGCTTTTCACAACTGCTAGCACCTTGCTACACTGACAGGAAGATCTGCAAGCAGCGAGTTTCAGAAGTTTAGGCATGCTGTCACAAATGCATGGGCCAGCTTGACTGTGGTACCCTTATCAAAACAAATCAAATTTATGTTATGCAGCTGACAGTGACTTTATGGTGAAGCTTGCGAGGTCACCCAGTGAAAGGTCATTTTTGAAAAGGACACCCAGATTCCATGCAGAAACCAAAGGGAATATGCTGGCCGAGTCCAGTTTGAGGCTCAGGATTTTCAACTTCTTCGTAATACTAGCTTTTCCAGAAACCTAAAAGTTGGTGTAATTACATTCAACTTGAGAAAGTTTGTTGCCATACAAGTGCAAATATAAGAAATACATGCTGCAGGGTAGTTGGGTGCTTGAAGGCATAGAGTGATCAAGGCAAAGATGCAGCTACTTATGTGCTATCTCTATAAAAAAAAAAGGAAGGCCTACTTTGTGCTTGGTGATTACATCGACAAGAGGAAGAGTATGAATTGTGAAAAGAAGTGATGGACCTAGAACACAAACGTGGCACATGCTAAACTTTGATTGCTCACCCGATGGCTGTTGATGTATCTTTGCTCAGAAATCGCTCACCGAGATTGTACCTAAATCCTTGGAGTACAGTGCCAGTGATGCCTACGTGAGATGATAAGTGCTAACAAACTTGGCAAAGAATGGTATCAAACGTTGCCGAGCGATCAAGCAAAACGGGCATACAGACCCAACCGAAGTCAATACTAATAATAATAATGCACTTGATAAAGCGCCCCCAGAGAACTCAATCTCTTTCTAGGCGCTTTACATTTGCTGAGTCAACATTCATTAGAAGGATGCTATACACTTACAGCAGTGCTGACTGTAGATTGATTAGCTCGACAAACCTAGTAGAACTTAACTTGCTAGGTTTGAAGTTTTGACATATAAGAATTTAGCTGGTCTTCCGAGATTCGTTTGTGTCCTTTGTAGGAATGGCGTTGCGAGTACTGGAAGGAAGGAAGCTGCCCATGTTCTCCCGGCGTATTTTTGATTTCTTATTGAGTGGCCTGACAATGGCCTCTTCGAAAGATGCTAGGACTGAATCTGAGACTGAGGACAGATTATTCGTTATGCCTAGCCAGCGGGTGCTGTTGGCGTGTCAGCTGCCAACGAAAGCTCTCAGTCTCCACGTAATAATAATAATGCACTTGATAAAGTGCCCTCGGAGAACTTAATCTCTTTCTAGACACTTTATGTACTGGGCATTAGAGTGACCGACCTAGCACGGTCGTCTCTCGTGCTAATGATGATCCATCAAAGCAGAAGTGGTGAGCTTAGCAGGTCCACTCGGTGTTGCTGGTCATCGTCAGAAAAGCATACGAGTGATATAATGATAATAATAATAAAGCATTTGATAAAGCGCCTTATCGGAGAACTCAATCTCTTTCTAGGCCCTTTACAATTGCTGATATCTGATGGCTGAGTCAATGTGATATAGTGATATTGCTGATGCAGCTAACACATGGAATGAGACTCAACTGTCAAGCAAGGGGAACCGGCTCTCACTACCCAGATTTCTTAGTCATTTATTTCCCTGGAGTGCCACCTCACTTTTAACTATTCGTTACCGAATTGCATCCCAGGCCATGATCGATTGCAGTAGAGTCGATTGCACTTCGCATTAAAGCCGATCGTATAAGTGCAGGAGAAAATTGGGGGAAGTGAAACTTCAGGAGAAAGTGAAAGTGCAGAAGAAAGTGCCCAAGGCTTAAGGGTGTGCCATATGTGCCGGCACGCCCTAGCAAGCAAAGTGTTTCCCAGGCCGAGCTCGCAATTCGTCGTCGTTGACAGCTTGTGTTGATCAACTCTTTTTCCTTTGTACCTGGGTACTCTCCAGCTTTGTATGGCTTTGGCACAGCCAGTGTTAGCAATTACAGAAAGCGAATTCGGCACATCACTCGACACAGTCAGGCCTCACTCACCATGCCTGACCTTCTTTCTGTGAGGATAAATGCCCATAAAGCTAAGGCCACGCCTTTTCTCAAGACAGGACACTGACTCTAATTGGCTACATTATCTAGAGCCTCGGTCTGGCAATAACTCCGTGGTCGGCACCGAACGGTGCTAGCTCACCGAAAAAGCAGCATGTTTCTACTTCATCAGCCGAATCGGCATGATTATCTAATAAATATTTTGGCTTGTGGGACGAGACCGCCTTAAACAAAGTATGACTACTGAATACTATACCAGTCTCAACATCGACGCATGACTGCACTCAAAAACTTAAATTCGTCTTTTTCATCAGAATATTCGATTAGTAAGCTCACAGAACTGCAGATCGACGATCACTAGGGTAATGAGAGCGACTGGAAGAGCACTGGCATGGAATGGAAAGGGGTTGCCTGCTCTGGCTCTCTCTCTCTCTCTCTCTCACTGAGTGTGTGTGTGTGTGTGTGTGTGTGTGTGTGTGTGTGTGTGTGTGTGTGTGTGTGTGTGTGTGTGTGTGTGTGTGTGTGTGTGTGTGTGTGTGTGTGTGTGTGTATAGTCTATGCCTATGACCTGGCTGACCACTTCACAGCAGTGTTACATTCTGTGGTTCTGTGGTGAAGGAACAGTGCCACGGTTGACGGTAGGATGTGCTAGCTAAATGGGTTCAGACTCGCAGCTGCAGGAGTCGGCTGCTGGTCCTGCATCAGCTACCCGGCCGGGTGTGACCTTAACGTGCAGCTAGCACTCGACCAAGCCAGCATGCTACTGGTCACCAGCTGGGATGGGGGAGGGGGAGGAGCCACAAGCCAACAATTGCCTCCAGGATTGCACAGCCTCGAGTCGGTGCTGTAGATCTTGGCTCTGAGAGGCACCGCTCAGACTCCATTCGTCCGGCAGCTAATTCCGTCATCAACAACGACACAAAAAAGGTACTGCAACAGTCTGCGCAGAGAGCACTAAAGAGTGGCACGTGAAGCGATCGTACTCACAGGTCGAAAATTAGGTAATAAAAGCCATCGTCCTGGATGCTGTCGTGAAGTCGTACTGAAGAAGAAAATATAGGCTTATTTCTACTCACCGACTCGCTTGGCTCGATTAGGGTATGGCAATAATGCGTGCATGGGGTGGGGGAGTGCGTGCAGCACTGATCGAACAAGATCTGTGCGAACGTTCTGGAGGCACCAACAAACCGCAGACACGATCGAATGGGCAGGTGCTGGTGTAGCCCAGTCGCTTACCGGTGAACCCTCTATCACACGACCAGCAAAAGCAGCAGCGCCCCATAGCGAGGCTGCTGGCTGCAACAATCACACAATTAGCCGCGATACCCATCCCCGAACCTATGCCAGGCCGTGCTCGGCAGCTCCGGCCCGGTGCGTTGACCACAGCTGCTGATCCGACTGTGTGGTCCAATGGACGAGAGCACGGGTGGGGGCAGGAACTTCCGGCCTCGTAGCTCGAGACCGCACAAGCTGCATGCTGCTCTCAGCTTTTGAAGTCCCCGCCCCAAGCGCTTCGCCGAGTAGCAGCGCCCAATCACTCGCTGCTCGAGCTTGAGATCAGCGTTTTCGTGCATATCAGCAGCGGATGGCAGCAGCTCTCGGATACGGGATGTGCTTCGGCTCGTGGTAGCCACCAGATGTGCCAAGGAGGAGGCAAGATAAACCCGTGTCCTTCGTGGGTGTGGACGTGCAAAAGATCGTGCTGATCGTCGAAGATCGTGCTGATCTTCGACGTCGGCTCTATGGAGGGGGAGGAGATGTTGGTGCGCTGGCAGAGAGTGCTCGCTAGCTCTCAGCCAGCGCACCCCCGCACGACGGTGACTGGAAGCGGTCGGCTGCAGGCTGCAACCAAGGCAAACTTGAATGCAACAAGCTGCAGAGGCAGGCTTGGTTGGACCTCTGGTGGATTTGGGCTTGCAGCTCAGCTGCCAGCTATGTGGTGGCAGACCACGTGGTGGCAGACCACGTGGTGGCAGACCACGTGGTGGCAGACCACGTGGTGGCAGACCACGTGGTGGCAGACCACGTGGTGGCAGACCACGTGGTGGCAGACCACGTGGTGGCAGACCACGTGGTGGCAGACCACGTGGTGGCAGACCACGTGGTGGCAGACCACGTGGCTCCAGTCCAGATCAAAGTTTCGCTGCCAGAGGCGGCTGCTCTGAACATGCGCCAGCAGCTCATTACCGGCGTGCCTTAGGCTTGCATCTGGTCTCTAGAGCGGTGTCAGAAGTCGCTCTCTATTTAACCTTTACATGAGAGCCGCCTGTTTAACCTTTACATAACATCCGCTGCCATAGCTGGAGCTGTTGATGTGCCAGCAACGCCTAGCGGTGCTTAAAGAACAGGTTTGAGTGTACCTGTTCATTCGTCTGTTTTTCAGCCGGGAGAAAAACGATCAGTGTAGCCTACCAGAACAGAGCAATGTGGTGGGCACAAGACGGCAAAGTCGATGTATATCGGCTGCACACTGGCACACCGAAACAGTGAAGAAGACTAAGCAGCTGCAGGCACTTGGATCGTGTGTGCGCCGTGCTCGCGAGTGTTTTGTGGGTGTGTACGCAGGCCCTCGTGTACATGGTACATGTGCTCGCGTGAATTTGATGAAGCAAAGCTCAGCCCATCTAGAAAGACTTCTAGAAAAACCCACCCGGACCTGGGCGGTGGCAGCAACACGTGGTATTGGATCGCTGCTGGCCTGTTTGGGTGACAGGCATACAGAGCACGACCTGCTATGCACAACCAGTGAGGCAGACAGATTGTCAGTACTGCTGTGATGTAGAGCCTGAAAACCTGAAAACTAATACATGCAACAAAGGAGAGAGAAAGAGAGAGGTGTGAGAGAGAGAGAGCAAGAAAGAGATGGGTGAGAGAAAGAGAGAGGTGAGAGAAAGAGAGAGGTGTGAGAGAGGGAGAAAGAGAGAGTGAGAAAGAGAGAGGGAGAGAGACAAAGAGAAAGAGAGAGAGAGAGAGAGAGGGAGGATGGCTAAAGATAAAGACTAAGAACGTTTAAAGCAGAGATGGGTGAGGAAGGCAGGCAACAAATGTTAAGAAGGCAGCAAGCCATGTTGGGAAAGAGCAGGGATGTGTTTAGTCGACATCTTTTTGCAATTCATACTCTCCCTTGCGCCCATGTAATCGCCAAGCGCAATCTAGGATTGCACCAATGTCTACAGGCTACGAATGTGGCCCTAGCTAATTAAGCGATCGTGACAGAAAACCAGGGACAGACTACTGCAACCAATGCTGCTATAGACAGCTGCTGAGTGTTGCCCAGCAGCCCCAGCAGGACAGGCAGCTACAAACAAGGCCAAGGGCAATGGCCAAGTGGGCAGCCACAGGCTCACAATAAAGTGCTAAAAAAGAAAATTAAATTAAATAGAGATTCAGAAGCAGCATGCCTGCAGCTGCTATAAGAGAGTTAATAGCTGCACGTGCAGGAACTAGGCGATCCTAATCTTACTGCTCGGCACTAGCCTCGCAGATAATCCGGCTGGACGGTGTTTTTTGGAGGCATGGAAAGCAGGGGTCCCTGCCTTGGACTAAGCAGGTGCTGAGTCGGGAATCTCTGAGGAAACACGCCACGCACCTGTAGCTAGGAGCACGAGCCGACGGAGAGAGCTGCTCCAGGCTTTCAGGCCAAGTAGCTGGAATCCAGCATAAGAGGGCCAGCGGTTTTCATATTAAGCCGTGTAGGTAGACGCTCTGCGCATAGCTGCCTGCGCACTGCGCCAGGTGCTGGTCACCAGATAGAGGCTGGTGCCAGCCTCTATCTGGCTCGTTGGGAGCTCGTTGGGGGAAAGAACGTTGGGGGAAGAAGAACGGCGCGTCGACCGAGCGCTAGTAGCAGTAGTAGTAGTACTCCGGACATTGAGCACCTGCCATAGTAGCTCAAATCTCTAGAAGAATTAGGAGACTTTGATGATGAATGCCGAGCAAAGTATAGGTTAGCTGCTGACTTAACAGCCGCTTTTTAATTGCAGGAAGAAGAGTCGTAGCTACAGGCTAGCATTCTCACTTGAACTTTAGGACCCAAGGACTTTAATTAAGGATGCCGACAATGTATCACCGTGAGTGTTATGAAGGACAGTTTTCTATGGCACATTCAAAGCCTAAGTTGCTTTTCGGTACGCACTCGGTAGCCAACAGACTTCATCACACGCTAATGAGAGAAAGTGAGAAGCAAAGCACAGTCAGGAGGGCAGTTGAGGTGAATAGTGAATTGCATAGAAGTAGCAGCTCAGGATGGCTGGAAAGGGTGTGCTGTAGTTGGCAGCCGGAGAGTAGATGTTGCTGTGTAAGAATTGTGGAAGTGGGCTCCAGAGTCTAGGACCTGCAAAGCTAAGGCTTCTGTCGCCAGCAGCCTTTAAGTGGAGGAAAGAAACAGCTAATTTATTGTCCTTAGAGAACTTGAGGGCACAAGGAGGCTGAAACGGGTGCAGCAACCCAGCTAGGTACGACAGAGCTAAGAACCGTGGGGGGCTTATACTTTCCCTCTTAGCGATGTGATTGCCAAGCACAATATAGGCATTCACTTCAATTCAGATGACACTTAGTTGTACCTTTGCTTTGATCCCTGCCAGCCTTCCAGTATGTCGAATTCCCTCAACTCCTTTGTTGCATGTACTGAAGTCGGCTGCACATGGATGGCAGCAAGCTTTCTTAAATCGAATGAAGATGAAACCAATATGCTTGTTATACGCAAACCAGGTGTGATTCCGAATTCGGAAAACTTAATGCTCAAAATCGACTCTGCTGGCATATCTATTGTTGCACCTGCATGAAATCTCGGTGTCCTGTTCCAAAGTGACCTTTCATTAGACGACCACATCAGCTCCACAGTCAAGTTTGCCTACTTTCAGATACATAACATTGCAAAAATTCGGGCTTGCTTAGACAGGGATACTGAATCCAAGTTGGTCCACACATTTGTGACATCCCATCTCGACTTCTGAAACTCACTGCTTGCTGGTCTACTGGCCTGTGCAATCAGGCACCTACGGTGGCTGCAAAACTGTGCAGTCAGGCTTGTCTGTCGTCAGCATCGAAGTTGTCAAATCAAACCACTTTTAGCCGACCTGCACTGGCTCCCAGTCAAGCAGTGCATCGACTTCAAGGTTCTATCAACTCACTTTTAGGTCTCTTTATTCTCTGGCTCCAGCCTACCTATCAGACCTACTCATGTCTGTGCCTATTGCGCTTGTGCGTTTTCCCCCACCCACAGTGTCAATGCGCACTCGTGTATACGCATGTTCGGGTGCACTTGGGTATTCGGCATCATAGATATTAAAAGTGCCTTTCCACATGTATTCTGACACAATTAAATGCCATTCGATTTTCCAGGAGATACATAAATCGCCTTCAATCCCCAAAAGTGATTTTTCTGGTGCTCTGCTGAACTGCTGCAGTTCATTTCAATTTCACCTGCTCTATCCTGTATGGTTCTAGGTTCTTGGGCAGCTTTCTCTGCAGCTCCCCCCTCCTCCAGTAGGATTAATTTTGGGAACACTGCCAGGAAGCTGCAGGTGGGTTACTTACACATTTCCTGCTGAAACTCGGTTGAGCTCGGTTGAACAGGTGTTCTCGACAACTCGGACAGCTAAGTAAGCTGATGGGTCTGGCAAGTCTGGCTGACACGGGCCGACCAATGGCACGTTGAGCTGCCTGCCCCACCCCCTAGTCATGGGAAATCTGTCTCTAGCTTGCCCACGGTAGCATTAGCTCACGGTATTATTTTCAGTCGGATTTTCTACGGGGCTATCGATTTGATTCAGCAGGAGAGTCCGAGTAAACATCGAGTGATTAAAAGGCCTCATTTGCCTGCACATAGCAGCAGAAGGGGACTTGGCTGTTTCGTTCAGATTTTAGCATGCAATAAAACGATGCCAGCTCTAGAATTCGAATTTACAGCCGTGATCGTTGCAAAGCAGCATCTTTAAGAAAGGCTGCAACTAGTTTGCCTGTTCAAGTCACAACCACAGCAGTTACACTAGAGTTAAACTATAGAAGGCATCAGTACGAGTAAGCCGTGTTAAATTGCCCATCGTCACAGCAAGGCTGAGACGCCAGCTTAACTAGTCCGCATCACCCGTCGGCAAGGACTTGCACCCACTGCGTGTGCTCTGCGTTTGTAGCCAAGCATTTTTGTTCAGCAGCTGCTACAATGCGTTGTCACAATAGTGCGTGAGTGTGTGTGTGTGTGTGTGTGTGTGTGTGTGTGCGTGCGTGTGTGTGTGTGTGTGTGTGTGTGTGTGTGTGTGTGTGCATTCGTGTATGTGTCACACACACATGCATGCACACACTTATATATATATATATATATATATTATTAGTATAGTTTTAATATAGTGTATTAGTATACTACAGTATATAGTATAGTATATTGTATTAAGACTCGTTGGTCATTCTCAAGACTGCCTTGACTTAACTGACGCATGAAGCTGCACCTACCCAGACCGTTTGACAAGGTGCAACAAGTGGAGTGGAAGCAGTTTACGAGTTTGCCCTTGAGCTGGGTACACATTGGCACCTACTCACTCACAAGGCACAGTAAAAAAAAAGTGTTTGTTCAAAGTAGGATCAGCTCTGATAAGCATCCCACATGGCCGGACATGGTTTCCCAGAGCTCGTTTGTCGCACGGCCTCGCTATGGGGCTTCCCTCTCTGATGATGGGCAGAGTCATGTGGCAAGCCGAGCGGACGTCCGGCCAGCAGCTTGGCAAACCATGGACAGACTGCGCCAGCAGGCGAGGCAAGCGCTCATACCTATGTTGGGGTGCTTCAGCAGCCGACATATCCTGGCCTCTCGTTCGAGCTTCTGGAAATCTGAAAATACGACACGGGCGCCGGGTTTGGAGGGCTCGAGCCGAGGGTCGCCGAGCTCCGAAGGTAGTAGGCCATCCCCCCCCCTACACGACCCGACCCGCCTGAAAGCATAGAGCAGGTCCGCGGAAGCAGCTCCGAGGGGGCTACGTTTCAAACAGGGTGCAGCAACTTCTGCTGACAGAACTAGGCCGCAAACAGAGCGCCAGTAACAGTGCTAGTCTCAGCAAACACGCAGAAAATATCAGCCCTGTGGTTTGGAATCATGGCTAGCGACTTAAAGGTGCAGCACTGATGCACACAGGTATGCCGACAGTACCGGAAAACGGCAGCAACTAAAAAAGAAAAACAAATCCTAGCTGATTAAACAGCCTCTTTTTGTATGGCGACAGGAGAGCCTTTACGGCTATCACCACCGCTTGCAGTGGCGATAGAGGATCGCCCACAGCAGGAATCGAACCCACGACCTCGGGACCGAGGTCGTGAAAGCAACCGCCTTACCTAGTGTGCCATCACGGACTAAGAGGTTCCATATCTTAACATGAAAGGTCCATATATGTAACGTAGACATGTCTATGTTACAGTAACAAAGGATTACAGGCCTTCAACAGTGGCCGTGACGTACACCAAAGGTTCCGTGGCAAAGAGCTGCAATCAGCTGAAATGCAAATGCTGAACCGTGCCAGCTAAACCAGCCAGATTATGGCTGATAATCATTATTTGAGATCACGCGATAATCTACGGCCGAGGCCTTATAAAAGCCGGGCCATGAGATAACAGGAGGTAAGGTGCTCGCTCTTCACGGCCCATGGTCATGGGTTCGAGTCCTGCAATGGGCGATCCTTTGTTGCCCACTGCAAGTAGTGGTGATAGCCGTTAAGGCTCTTCTGCAACTATATAACGGAGGCTTTTAAATCGGCTAATTGTTGTATGTTATAGGCAGGCAGTTGTGATTCAGGACTCGGCATTGGCATTTGAGCTTATTTGTGCTCTAGGCAACGGAGGCGTTGGTGTACGTCATGGCCACTGTTGAATGCCTGTATCCGTCTGCTGCTGTCAAATAGACTTGTCTGCATTATGGATACCGATTTTTCACGTTAAGGAATGTGTGCTCTGCATCGGCTCCATGCTCCTGCTCCTGCTACTGTCGGCGTACCTGGATGCATCGGTGAAGCATCTAAAAGTTGCTAGCCGTGCTACAAGGTTCAGGCGGTGCCAGTATTCGTCATGTGGCTGGTGGTGAGGCTAGCACCATTACGGAATGCCGTGTTTTCGGCCTAGTTATGATTGGACGAAGCAGCAGCACATTTCCACGTTTGTAGCACTGCCAGCTCCGAACACACAGCTGACAGCCCATTGCACAGCTTCTGATTGAATGCGGCATTGGCCATAGATTATCATATAATTGGTCCCTAGCCGTTATATAATTCGGGAACCTCAAATAATGAGCATCGATATAAGATTTAGCACACTGCAGTTTCAACAGGGAGGAGGTAGTGTAAGGTTTTTGCTAGCCAGCTGCTGCTTCTGGCAGGAGGGCACCTGCACAGTGCCGATTTGGGTAACCATCAGCAAAACCAGGTCCGAGTGAACCGTCAGCAGGGTGGGGGCAGCGGCCACGGTAATGCTTTACAAAAGCTGGATGGTGCACAGATTCACAGATTGGCGGACGGCACAGACAGCGTATGAGAGCACAAAAGACCTCGAAACCACGGCTATCGCCTGTGCCCTCGCGTAGCCTGCGCCTCCTTCCTGCTGGAGCAGACATGCGCTCGCAAAATCCGTGCCTTGCATTTTAGATTGCAGAGCTTTGCAAACGTCTGATGGTGTTCCACTGCATAGTGACAAAGCCAATGCCCACCACCCACACCCCTGCGGGTCAGTGCTGCAGTCAGCAGCATAGCCATCGAGTAAGGAGCTGCCGAACGCAAGGGGCAAGGCAGCTGCATGGACTGCAAAGGCCGAAAGCTGCTAAATTCAAATGCTGTGAGAGTGAGAGGAGTGATGAGAGAGAGAGAGAGAGACAGAGAGACAGAGACAGAGAGAGACAGAGACAGAGACAGAGAGAGACAGAGACAGAGAGAGACAGAGAGAGACAGAGACAGAGAGAGACAGAGAGAGACAGACAGACAGACAGAGAGGGAGAGAGAGAGAAAGAGAGAAAGAGAGAGCAAATTACAAGCCCATGCCCACGAGGGGGGTCGAGTAATTCGAACGCGCGAATAGCACGTGATCGAAGAGCCGTGAGGATGTGATTGCCGTGCCGGCCGCTTGCGCATCTAGGCAGCTTCCTTAGCAGCCGAAGCTACGGTGGAGAAGGCTCGAGGGTCCAGTCCGAGGGCTAGCCGAGGCAGAATAACCGACCAGTGGTCGCCAGTGGCAGAGCGTCCTGGTGCCCTCATAAAGTGCCATAAATCAATCGTCGTGCAGCTGGCCAGCAAAGCTTGTGAGGCTTATGCCAGGTATCTTCCTGGTCGGACGGTTCGATGGTTACAAAGATGGCTGCTGATCACGATGGGTCCGGTAATCCCGGCTTCCTTTAGAACTGGCTGGGTAACAAATGAGCAGAGAATATGTATTTATGAGCCAGGCAATGGAACAGTTGTCATGCAGTACACCTAGCAGAATCAGAGCATGCTGGCCACACTAGGCTAGTGGCAGGTTGTCACGGCATTGTGTGTTGGTCATGCCGGTATAACTCTCTCTCTCTGTCTCTCTCTCTGTCTCTCTGTTTCTCTCTCTCTCTCTCTCTCTCTCTCTCTCTCTCTCTCTCTCTCTCTCTCTCTCTCTCTCTCTCTCTCTCTCTCTCTCTCTCTCTCTTTCTACCTCTTTCTTCCTCTCTATTTGGGCATCGTTGGAAACCGGCTCTGATGCCGACAACGACAACAATGGTGTGAGATGCTGAAACCGAATCATATGCAGACAGCAGCTATGGTGTGCACTGCTAGCCAGCTTTGGATGTGTAATCTGTTTCTTGTCTGGATCACAGCCTAGGGGTAAGGTTCTCGCTCTTCGCGACCTAGGTCGTGGGCTTGAGTCCTGCTGCAGTGGGCGGTGACTGAACGCAGTGGTGACCGCAGCCGTCAAGGCTCTGCTACTGCTGCTGCTATACAAACGAGGCTGCTGAATCAGCTAAACTTGTTTTTACTTGCTACGCCTTACCCCTGGCCGCGCCTCGTCACTTGATCCACAGCTGCTTTGATGCCATGCACTGAGCATTCGACGGTATCACGTCAAGAAAAGGGAGCACTGTAGGTGTATGTATGCGCTAGTGAGCCGTGATGGCACGCTAGGCGTGCTGCTAGATGCTGGTCGGTTGGCACGGCTCAGCATTGGCCTTTCCTTGGCTGCAGACACTGCTGTCCAGGCGTCCAGGCACGCCATAAGCAGCAGGCCAGAGCTCGAGGCCTCAGCACTTCGACCGGGCTGCCACCACCAAGCCACCAGTGTGGATGCCGTAGGATGGGGCTCTCGCTGCAGCAGCTGTCGGCGGCTGGCAGCTGGATTGATGCCTCCGGCTATCGAGATGCCCAAGTGTGGCGGCAGTACAGCTGGGGGGGGGGGGAGAGCCGAGCATTGGCACGAGCGGCTGGCTGGTCGTAGCCGTGGCAGCTCTCAGCTGCTTGTCCAGCCACCGGCCCCGCCCATGTGCATGCTGTGCCAAGGCCACCGAGGCCAAAGAGGCTCAGGTAAGCAATTGAGTCTGACAGGCCGTAGCTTCGAGGTAAGGCTTGCCGAGACACGCTGGCAGTTCTTCCCTCTTTATAAGGGGGAAGGTGGGCCGTAGTTGATTTATGGGGGAAGGTGCCGACACGAGTGCCATATTTAGCATAGCACAAGTTGCCATATTTGGCATACTTAGTAGCACTTCCATCACTGTAGGACTTGTAAATTAAAAATTAAAAATACCGATCGGCTGATCAAACAGCCTCATTTATACAGTGGCAGGGAAGCCTTAACAGGTATCACCACCATACCCAGTGGGCAATAAGAGATTCCCTGCTTCAGGACTCAAACCCACTCAAACCCTGAGTGGTGAAGTGCGACCCTTTAGAAGCACACCATGCCGGCTTGGCCAATGTCATGCAATTGATTTCTGTCTGTAACTCCACAAAGACCACGTAGGCTTTACAAAGGAGAATTTTCTATAGCTGACACAAAGCCTAAGCGGCTTTCGGCAAGCATTCGGTAGCCAAAGCAGACTTCATCTCAAACAACAAGGGAAAGTGGGAAGCATAGCAGAGTCGGGAGACCGGTTGAGGGAGTGAGTAGCATGGAAGTAACAGCTCAGGACCCAGATGTGCCACAGTCGGCAGCAGGAGAGCGGATGTCGTTGCGTAAGAATTGTGGAATTGTGGAAATGAGTTTCACAGTCTAGGACCTGCAGAGCTAAAGCTTCTGTCACGAGCGGCACTTGAGCAGAGGAATCAAACAGCTAACGTATTGTCCATACAGAATCTGAAGGCACGAAGGAGGCTGAAACCGGTGCGCAGCCGCTCAGCTAGGCATGAAGGAGCCAAGGCCGCAGCTGCGGCCTTGTGGGTCAGGATAAGAACTCTGTACTCTTGTATCCGTCGATCAATCGGAAGCAGCCACAGCTCCTTCAGCACAGGAGACACGTGGTCAAACCTCTGGGACTTGCCAAGACGAGTAAGCATGGCCGCCGACCAGCTGACCAGAGCTGCCTGCTGCTGCTGCTGCTGCTGGCTCTGGTCAGCTGCAGTGCATGCACTTTTGACTGCTAACATCGAAGCGCAACCATTAGCCTTAGGGGCCATTGCAACATCTTGACAGATGCAGGGCCAGCTTCTTCAAATGAGGCTGCCGTAGGATGAAAACATTCACTCTCGGAGGTCAGCTGTGAGTGCAGCCAGCAGGCTGGCAGGCAAGCTACCCTGGCTGCACTCACAGCTGCACCCAGGGGCTGCACTCCTGCGAGTGAACCAGCAGGCAGGCATCGAGCTTAGGCGAATGAGAGCCGAGATCAAGGGCGAAACTGTGAAGGGAAGAAAAAAATACTAGCTGATTCAATAGTATCTTTTGTAAATAGCGACAGAATAGCCTTTACGGCTATCAAGACTCCTCCCTCATCCTGAGCAGGATGCCCAGCTCTCATGACACTGCCCCTCGTGAATGCAGCTCTGCAGACTCTGAAGCAGGCAGAGGGCAGGACCTGCCGGCTCTCTCAGTAGCAGTAGCACAGCTAGCCATAGCCATCGGGGGGGGGGGGCCCTCCCCCCCCCCCTGAGGCGCCTCGATCTGACCGTCGGTTGCTACGCAGTGT
>WPIO01000178.1:332500-554173 GCA_009760855.2 Cristatella mucedo
CCAAGGTCAATTAAAACCGGCAGTAAAGTAGCAAGCGTCCCATTCGCCTTGCTGAATTTTAAGAGGCTAGTGGTCCCCTCGAAGCCCAGTCCTTCGAATCTTTTGAAACGCCTCTAAACGTCATCTGCCAATATTGGCATTAATCAACCTTATCACAACCTCCCAACCATTAAGATTTGCTTCATTTCTTATTCTTTTCATATTTCATTTCGATACTGTGTTCCAGAAGAGATCGTCCCATCTTTGCACTGTGATTTTAACATTCAGTTTAATAACCCAACTGACCCCAAAGCCTGGAACTCCCTCTCGACCTGCGTCAGAACATCCCCTGACCTGACCACATTTCAAAGGAACTTAAAAACACACCTATTTATGACAGCATTTAGTGGGTCCCTGTGATTCGTCCTTCATGTGCTTATGCGTGCTGACACTGTGCATGCTGCCACTAACCACATTTGCATGCTGACCCTGTGCATGTCAGCCCTAACCATGTTATTCATTTTGTTTGTTTTTCAAGCATGACTTTACTTACCATTCAATTGCATGTCCCTTTGCAGCAAATGTAAAGCGCCTAGAAAGAGATTAAGTTCTCTGAGGGCACTTTATCAAGTGCATTATTATTATTATTATTATTACCCCGATGTACCACATATATGACCCCCTCTATGTACCACTTGCTCTTTGGCGCATTCATTTTCTCTCGTGCATGCTCTTGTACACATTTGCCCCACTTAAGTCAAAGGTGACACTATCGACCAGACATCCCCTTCGACTATATAGGGTCAATCTACAATTACCAATGTCTACACATTGAACTACATGTGAATCTCTTTCTGCATTACATATCCGTGTCGACAACAAATATCATCTAAGAATCACGAAACCTTCAGAACCTCAACAGTAAGACAGCTTTCAAAAATATCATCCACAATAGGCAGAGGGGGCACTCCGCCTACAGTGGCAGCTCAGCTCTGTACCCCTATTTACATACTCTGCACGGAGAAATTATGTTTTGATACCACTCAATGAATAACCGCCGAGTACTTGTCGAGTAAGCACTGGTCTTGCACTATAATTTTTCACTTCATTTGCAGCAACTGCAACGTGCATAGACAGAGATTAAGTTCTCTGAGGGAGCTATATCAGATGCATTATTATTATTATTATTATTATGTATACCTGGTCTAGCCATGCCTACTTGAAAATCTGGCGGATTTTGCGCCAACATCAAAATCTTGCAGGTCTTGCCCTCGCCCTTAAGTTAAAACTCGGGCTCGGCCACTGTCCAGTGCCACTTCTCAGCTGCTCAGTCCTCTCCACTTGATGTGCTCTCTCTCTCTCTCTCTCTCTCTCTCTCTCTCTCTCTCTCTCTCTCTCTCTCTCTCTCTCTCTCTCTCTCTCTCTCTCTCTCTTTCCCTCTCCCTCTCTCTCTCTTTTTTCTGTTGGAATGCTGCGACTGCGACACGACGGACGAGCTCACCGACAGACGCTCTGGTCGAATTTGCTTGCCTGACTAAACACAGTGCATGCCTCGGTCCACGTGGGCGAGGCCACATGTCACCGACCACGTGGCACCAAACGGCAACAGAAAGCTGAATCTGATAGTTAAGCTCGATCCGAGATTGCAGCTGCCGGACGGTCAGGCTGCTGGCAGCTGCAATCCAAGCAGCAGCGCTTCTTTGCCTGCAGCTACTGGAATGATGCTCTCAACTCTCGAATCAGGCCAGCCAAGAAGCAGCCTCTATCTCGCTTCAGCCTCTATCTCGCTGGTGGAAGGGACAGGTAGGGTAGGTTGGGCCGATCTGAGGGTACAACGATGCGAATGACCTAACCGACGGCTGAGGCCTTGAAGCCTGCCCAAAGCTTCAGCAGGCGATCAGTCTCGGCGACCTTGAACTCGCTAACCTGGCTAACAGCCGGCTCGCACGATCAGGTCAGCTAGCAGTTATCAGCTAGCAGCAGCAGCAGCTACAGCACGGTACCGGCTCGCCAGAAGGCTGGCGGGCTCGACGACCGGATGCAGCCCTGCGGCTCACGCAGGCGCGCTCAGCATTGTCTTTCCAGAAACGGCTGCTCGGGCCGGGCGCTACGGTTACTAATGAGAGGCAAATCTCGCTGGCGGGAAATGTAGTACAATAGCTAATGACTACACAAACAGTCGAAAAGCTAATGGGCCGGCCCCACGCGCCCGGCCGCTGCGCTAGGAGCAGCGGTACCGACTTCCGAGGCCGACAGGCGAGCGCGCGCGGGCGGCGGCGGCGGTAGCGCTAGGCGCTATCCGCGGCGTCGCTCCGGTCGCTGGGTCGAGGCCGCCGGGACATAGTGCTACCTGCCGTTGCGGGCGCGGCCCTCGCGGACAGGCTGCGTGGCGGCTTCCTCGACGGAAAGAAAACCGCGCGTAATCACCTCTTGCGGAGAGCTTCTTCGTATTGATTACCTTTGCCGCGAATTCCGCGCCGGTGCTCTTTTGCGTACACCTCCGCACGACGGAGAAGGCGCCCCTGGAAAGGGACGAGGGAACGGCTCGCAAACGCGAGGCGGCGAGACCGTGGCGGACCAAGCGGCGGTGCTGCTCGGAGCGGCAGCGGCCTCGTCGACAACTGCACCGCCGCCGCCGCCGCCGAGGGCCGCGAGCGCGGCAACACGCAGCGTGCACCGACGCACCGCGGCGGGCCGCCGCTGTCGCCGATGCCGACGGCGGTTCCGGAAGTTGCGACGGCGCCCACCCTGGCGCCAACCGGTCGGCGGACGGGACCAGCCGCTGGCGTAACGACGCACGCACGCACGCACGCACGCACGCACGCACGCCGAGCGCTCGGCTGCAGAAGATGGACGGCCTGCACGCAGTGCGACCGGGACGACGCGCCGCGACGGTCGCGGCGCCGCAGCCCAGGGCTTCAGCGGCGGCGACCGCTGGGCGCGGCGAAGTTCGCTCCGGCCGACGAGCGACGCTCGGGGCGCGCGTTGACCGGTAACTTCGCGCCCGATCGGCGCCGCCGGAGCCGCGCTTACTTTCCGATTTCGTCTTTAAGTTCGTAGCGGTCGCTAATCTTGCACGTCTGCGCCGCCATGATGGAACCGTATTGATCTTCGCTTGGTCTAGCTAAGCCTCCCCGGAGACGTCATACGAGTTGTTATTGATCTCGCAGCCCACCCCTACATGGGAGCGCGAAGGCGTCCGAGGCGAAGAGCGACCGCAGCTAATTAATCCGCGTTCGCAACGAGCGGCTAATCCTCGCCAAGCTCGCCGCGCCGACGATCATCCGAGGACGTCCGCTCCGCCGACGCTACCCGCCCCGCAGCTTGACTGACGCTCGCGCTGCGAGCAGACGGCGCGATGACGGTTGTCGCTAGACGAGGTGGCCTTCGCGTGGCCCGCGAGGCGGCGCCGTAGAGTGCACGTCTCGAAAACCCGTCGGCCGCTTTATCTGAGAGGGCTCTTCGGCGTCGCCGTACTTTCGACGAAGGGAAAAAGGCCTGCGCTCGCGAAACACCGGCGGGCCGCCGACTCAATCCCGGCACCGCAATACTCAGCTCGTGCACCCAGGGCGCGTGTAGGGTAGAGGTGCTTCTTATCAAATCCAGCAAAGCCACACTTTCGCAAATCCCTTTCGTACCCTTACAGTCCATGAGAGCAGAAACCGGACCCGAGCTGGTTCAACTCTTGACCGTCGCTCAAAGTGACTCTCTTTTTTTTCAAAGCCACGCAGCTCGCATCGTTTCCGTCGAATGACGCAAGGATCACAAGCTTGGGCTAAGTCGGCTAGTGCTTGCGGTTCTAGAGCGACCGTTCAATTGAACCGCTCCACCGTAGCAGGATGCCCGCCGACACGGCGCGGCTCGCGCGGCGGCGTGCAGGAATTCGCGCCCGTCCATTTCCATCTTCGCAAGAAAGGTCAAGGCTGTTTTGACAGCCTCATTTGCATTGCGGCGGAAGAGCCTTTCCGGCTATCGCCAGCGCTTGCAGCTGGCAATATAGGATTGCCCGCTGCAGGACTCGAACCCACGACCCGGGTCGTGAAGAGCGAGCACCTAACCCCTGGGCTAAGACCCGGGGCAAAGCGCCGTACGAGTGGATGACGTCGGCCGCTACGACGCGCACTTATTTATGTGCACTTCCGCGAGCTATTGCACGAAGAATAGGGTGGGCGCCTCTTCCAAAAGCTCCGAATAGCCACTCGGCGGTCCTCGCTGCGACCCACGCACGCACGCGTTCGTCACCTATTTCGCTCTGGTTTGGCCCAGTTGTTAAGGTGCACGCCCCGACCGAGGTCGTGTGCTCGAGGCCCGCGGCACATGGGAAGCGCCTGATTAGAGATTACGTTCTCTCAGGATTTTATAGCAAATTAATTCTATATTTATTTTAACATTAGCAAAATTGGATAGCGTAAGCACAGCTGATGAGTCACTTGGAAAACGAGCAGCAATTGCGCTAGGGCCAAAAAGAGCTTCTGCGGCCACTGACACGCGTCGTCGCGCAGGGTCACGAGGTCGCGGCCCTGTGGAAACCGCGAAGGCGCGCACGCGCAAGCGAGCGAGCTCTCGGGGAGCTGGGGGGAGGGGATAGGGCCGCGAGGGGGCTGCAGTCGCCGCCGCCGGTCTGGCTTACTCTCTCCTTCAGCAGCTCAAGCTCGCCCGCTTCGCCGAGTCCGTTCAGCCCCTCCCCCCCCCGGCGCAGCTTTGGAATCCTGCGCGGTGAGTCGTGCTTGCGTCCTGCGGCGGTCTTTTGTGCATGCGTCGCCAAGACGGATGAGGCTGTCCGTGCCTTTTTGGCAAGACTGGACGAAGGCTCGGAAGCTGAGCACGGCTCTACTTCGCGGCCGTCACTTAAGCAGGACTGAACAAACGACCAATCGCTGGTGCCGTGGCGGGCACGCCTTCCTATTCGCTTTGAAAAGCACAGCGTATCAACTCGGTCCGCGACATTGTCGAAACGCTCAGCCAGAGTCTCTGCAGTTACGGGGCGGTACGAGCTCTTCATACAAGAATCGCATACTGAGCCATTGGGCGATGTAGGCAATCGTGGAAGATTAAAATTAAGCGAGAGGTGCATCGCGGACGCCCGTTTCCTACCTCCCCAACAAAAGTAAGCATCCCCCGAGTTCTTTGGTGGTCGATCGCGTAGGAAGCGAGACTTGTAGGCCAACTTACCGTGTAAACTTCCACAAGAAGAAACGAAGCCGAAGCGGGACGCGGGCAGGACAGAAGCAAGACTCGCCGTGTGAGTGCGGCTTTTGAGAGCGAGGCTTTTTCGGAGGCAGATCCGAGGTGTTTACCCAGAGGAGATATGCCGCGTTGGTTTGGCCCAAAAGAAAAAAATACTAGCTGATTTAACAGCCTCTTTTTGTATAGCGACAGAAGAGCCTTGACGGCTATCACCACCGCTTGCAGTGGCGATAAAGGATCGCCCGCCACAAGATTCGAACCCACGACCTCGTGGCCGAGGTCGTGAAAAGCAACCGCCTTACCCAGTGAGCCATTACGGTTCACCAGCCGTTAAGGTGCTCGCAACGACCAAGGTCAAGATAAATCCTAATGTATTTGAAGACCGAGGTCGTGGGCTCGAGTCCAGTGGCGTATGGGAAATGAATGTGCAGTCTCTCGCGCCACTTCGCTTTGACTTTCACTGCTTAACTTTTTCAAATATATTCAGTAAAAAGTTGATCAACATAGTGAAAATGGTACAGCTCGCCCTCGGTTGTCTTGGGGCAACTATACACCCCTGCATTACAATTAAAATTAAAATTAACTGTATGTATGTGCTGTAGGCCTATGTATTCGAACACCCCGTAAATCCTTCAATGCCATGTGCAGCCGCTCGACCACTCCTTGCGTGTGGGCAAGAACTTGTTTCCAAAAAATCGGGTGGGGTGAAACCAAGGCAAACAGAGCGTGTTGTTCACTGATTGGTTATCCTATCCTCTTCCTATCTTGGCCACTGATTGGCTCAGCCTCACACAAGTTTGTTCGCTCTTACAGGCTTCTACGTTGCTAATAATGTGGTTCTTCTTGCATGTTATATATCATGCTCCCTTTGCAGCAAATGTAAAGCGCCTAGAAAAAGATTAAGTTCTCTGAGGGCGCTTTATCAAGTGCATTATTATTATTACTATTATTATTATTATGCTTCTACATCATTAATAATCTAATAATTTCAAAACCCATATTTCGAGGGTCGTGAACAGGTTTTCTGTGCTCTGACTACGAAATACTTGATTTATAAATAAACAATCCTGCTTCGCGAAAACTCACTTATCGCGATAGAGTCTGGAACTGATTAACCACAATAAACGAGGGAAAATATTTAGAGATCACGTTCTTTTGTGGCAAGAAATAAACGAATTTTATTTAGATATTTTATTTACGATCTGTGTAAAAGCACGGCCTGGGTTTTCTGAGGAGGGTATCGCCTTTCTGAAGGTGCTTTAATGTTTTTGAGAGGCTTTAAATAGGCAATTCAGTTCAGATTGGTCTGCAGCATACTACCGAGCGGCGGGATGCCTTGGGTGAAAAGCTAAATGGCTCTACAAATCGTCACGCAAACTCTTGTTGTACCGGCGTCTCTGACGGGGTATACGCGCGGCTTGCCTTCGCGAATGAGCTTCGGGGCGTTGCTCCAAAGTGGGGATTTGCTAAATGCTAAAAAAAGTAGCGATTTCTTATCGGGGCTGCATGAACCTGCCGGATTGCGTGCGTTGCCCGGGTCGCAGCATCGGCGCTCTCTAAATGCGAGGCACCGGTCTCTCCTTAGACGGCGTTCGATGGAGCTTCCGGGCGGCGCTCCGTCGGCGCGAAGATTCCGACGCGTGCGAAATGGAGGCTAGCCAGTGCTTTACATGGGCTAGCGAACTCGTTGAGTGAATGCTCCTTCGTGCTCCTGCGAAGAATCGGAAGAATTCTGTTTCTAAAAGAGGCCGCCTTTTCTTGTTCTATCTAGTTTCCTTTGCCGCGCTGGTTTGGCCCAGTGGGTGCTCGCCCCGACCGAGGTCGTGGGCTCGAGCCCCGAGGCACACGTGAATCGCCTGAATAGAGATTAAGTTATCTTAGGGCGCAATACAAATGAACTATATTATTATCATTTTTAATAAAGCGTTTAAGTAGTATATTTATGATGAAGAGGCCGGATCCAGGTCTGCCGACCGCCCGCGCTCGTTGGACGCCCAAGACAGCCTCAATGGCTGGCGGGGGTGGCTGGGGCGGGGTGGCTGGGGCGGGATGTTAGACACCGCCAGGGGTAGGGGGATTCTAGACAGGCATTGCGAGCGGCCTGTAGCAGCCCTCCAGCTCCGAGCCAGTCTATTGGGGGTCAAGGCCGCTGGTTCTACACTCTTCGGTTAGCGAATCGCTAGAAAATTAGGTTCGTTCTGCATTCGGTCCAATAAGGTATGTAGGCCGCTAACAGCTATGGTTCGGGGGTAATTTTTAGCCGTAGCTAAGAGTTGCCTAGCCATATCGACATTAAGTTTGGTCGTTCCCAATAGCTCTGGCACGAAACCGCAAAAGCGCCAAATGTTCAATACATGTATATGTTTCTCGAATGGCGGGTTGTACATATGAACAAAGTGCGGTTTCGGATGTAGTATTCAAGTAGCGGCCGATAAGCCTTAGCGGCGATCAACCTGCTTGCGGTGGGCAATTAAGGACTGCCTGCTGAGGACTCAAACCCTAGTCAAGTGCGAGCACCTTACCCCTGGACTAAGGCAATTCGTATTTTCAAATTACCGCTTCACTCGCAGTCGCGCTCAAAAAGCGGCGCGCTCATTCAGCAGCGAAGGAGTGTGCGGAGCTGCACCCCGGGAGCAGAACGCCGCTCGCTTCAGAATTATCCCCCACATGCCTGAACTTGCCTAAGTCGAGCTGCGAAATACGATCTTGGGTCGCCCGCGACCGACTGCACTTGAAAGCGCTCATGCGAACGCGCATGGCAGGCAATGCGCACCAGGACACACCTCAAGCACTTGAGCGGACCATTAAAGTCGAATCTGTAAAGCCTGCATTAAAAGCTTATAACCCGTGTCTCGTACAGTTCAATCGGTAAAGCAGCGGTACGGAAAAGCAGAGGTTGTAGGATTGCCTCCCCCACCCAGCAACGCTCGAGAAAAAGCCTGTGTGCTCGCAGTCCAATTTCGGCCGCTAAGACAACTCTTGAAATACAAATTCTAGCTGATTTAACAGCCTTTTTTTGCATAGCGGTAGAAGAGCCTTGAAGGCTATCACCATCGCTTGCAGCGGCAATAAAGGATCGCCCACTGCTCGAGACTCGAGCCCACGACCTCGGAACCGAGGTCATGAAAAGCAGTCACCTTATAATAATAATAATAATGTACTTGATAAAGCGCCCTCAGAGAACTTAATCTCTTTCTAGGCCCTTTACATTTGCTGCAAAGGGCCATCTAGTGAGCTATGAAAGAACCAGCCCAGGTCCAGGCTTTAAGATTTACATACATAGATACATATATATATATATATATATATATATATATAATTCATTTCTATAGCGCCCCAAGGAAACTTAATTTCTATTTAGGCTCTTCACATATGCCTCCGTGCTCGAGCCCACGACCTCGGCCAGACCTTGGTCGGGCGAGCACCTTAACCGCTGGGCCAAATCAGATGCCAAGGTCCCATCATCATCGGACTTATGACCCCAAAGCCTGCCATGAGTGACCTCATTCTGAAATTCATCTCCCAGTCAAAGGAGACTACTAGCCCTCTAAACTACATTCCCACCATCTTATTGCTGCGATGCATAGATTTGCCACTGTCATGCATAGCTTACATTATATATATATATATATATATATATATATATATATATATATATATATATATCCTTAGGCTATACTCCTATGTTGAAACTTCAAACCTAGTAAGTTCCAGTCTGATTTTTTTAGACTAATCACTCCACAAAGTCCACATCGCTTCGAGTGTATAACGACCTTTCTAGAACGCAGACTTTGGTAGAGTCTCTCTGCTTGCTTTGATTGTTCTTTCTTTAGCTTTAGATGCAATTATTGATAGCCAGCTCAAGTCCCTCGTATCTCGTTGGGACATACATGGCACTGCACTGCAATGGTATAGGTCATGTCTTTGTGGGAGACTCTACCTATTGCCGTTGTGGTCGCCTAGCATAATCTAGGCTTTCACTTCTTCGTAGGTGACACGCAGTTGTACTTATGCTTGTATTCCTCCCAGCCCCGCCCGCCACCAGCCCCAGCACGTCAAGCTCTGTCAACTTCCTTGCTGCATGTATTGCTGACGTCCGCACTTTGAAGGCAGCAAACTTACTAAAATTGAATGGCAATAAGACCAGCTTACTAATTGTGGGCAAACCAAGTGTGACACAGAAATGGAATTGCTTAAAGCTCAAAATTGGCTCTGCCTGCATATCTCCTGTAGCATCTGCACGAAATCTAGGTGTACTATTCCGAAGAGACATTTCACTAGCTGGCCACATCAGCTCTACAGTAAAGTATACCTACTTTCAGCTACGTAACATTGCAAAAAAACGAACCTCAAATCCTTTAGAGACCGTGACTTTAGTTCTTACACTCCCAAAGCCTGAAACTCACTTCCGACCGGCGTCAAGACATCCCATGACTTGACAACACTTAAAAGAAGCTAAAAACACATCCATTCATCACAGAATTTAGTGGGTCCCTGCGAGAATCGCTCTTCGTGTGCTTATCCGTGCAGAAACTGCGTATGTTGCCACTAACCATATTTGAATGCTGACCCTGTGCATGTCACCTCTAACCACTATGCTACCCCCTTTGTCATTGAGCATGCAACCACTAACCATTCGATGTTGCTTCCTTTGCAGCAAATATTAGTGCCTAGAAACAATAAGGGTTTTCTGAGAGTGCTCCACTCTATGCAAATGTACCGTTATCGTTATTATTAAAATTTTTGGCGTGCTTAATAAGGGATTATACATTCGAATTATTCCATGCATTCGAGAAAGTATCCCTCGACTTCTGGAGCTCACTGCTTGGAGGTCTAACAGCCTATGCACTCTGGCGCTTAGGCGCTCTGGTGCTAGTTCGCATGCTCTCAAAGCCTGCAACTCACTCCAGACTGACATTAAGACGTCCCCTGATCCCGGGGACATTTAAAAAAAAGCTACAGAAGCACATCTGTCTGTCGCAGCATTCGGTGGGTCCTCGTGATTCGTCCTTTGTGTGCTCATGCGTGCTGACACTGCATGCTGCCACTAACCACATCATGCATGTTGACAGTTTGCATGTCACCACTAACCATTTGGTCATGCTTCCTTTGCAGCATATGATAAGTTCCAAGAAAGAGATTAAGTTTTATGAGGGCGCTATACAATGTGATTGTACTGTTATTATTACAATACTGACAGCCGACTTTCAGAGAGTCCTTGTGCTACTAAGAGTGAGGTTATGGTCAGGTTGCAGAAAAGAGCATCACATGCTGGAGGCTGGGTTGACGCGTTTGCTTCAGTGCTCGAGCCCATGACCCATTTAATGGCGAGCACCTTACCCTTCGGCCAAACTAGGGCACTAGGAAAAGTGCGTGTCACAATCCGCGGATTAGAACCTACAAAAGCTCGTCTGAACTAATGGTCAGTCAGCTGCACTTCCCTGATGCCAGGTCATGCAAAAGTGCTGCTTTCACGAGCTATGGAATTCATACCAAGAAATGCATGCCTTGGGACTCAGATATTCAGCGAGCGTTCTTGATTGCTGTCACGCTCTGCAATTTGTGTCATTCCTGAGTGCATGACTTATACTAATCACTAGCCGTGCCTCGAAGCGACAGCAGTGCCTTGAGGTACCAGCCATGTCTCGAAGCGTTAGCTCCAACAATATATGTCATGATTCTGGCACAGTTACGTTCCCTGTGTCTTTCGAGGAGGGCTTTTAGCTCAAAGAGCCGCTGCACACGCGTGCGTAACGATATACCCAAAATTTAGTTTAAGATGTATACCTAAATGGCAGTTTGCCGATGGTCAATCTGTGACCAGTTAGCCTTTGGCTAGATTTACGGTCACAATGCAACAAGCTTGACTTGACGAGCATAGTTAGTTTTACCTGCAGGGCTTTACACGACGGATTGCTGTGACTGTAGTATCTTTTTGAATTCCTGAGCAGCTAAAAATAATAATAATAGGTCATTTGTAAAGCATCCTAAGAGATCCTAATGTTTATTCATATACTTTACCACTCGCTGCTAGAGAATCAATGCCAAAGGATTGCGGACATGCATTCTGTCATTCGCAGAGAATCGGGCAAAAGCTGACAAATATCACATTTAGGTCAGCACGCCAAGACAAACGCGGAGACATTCTTGGCCCTGGTTAGTAACACCTCTGACTAGTTCGGCGCATCAAATCATGCACAGGTGCGCAGGAAAAGAACGGCGGAACAAAAACAGGACAATTTCACGGGGGAGAAGTTAAAGATGACTGGAGCAGCTTTGCCGTTGGATGAGACTTGAAAGGTGCAAGGTCATCGCAGGCAGTGACCTTGCACTCAGGAGCAAGTTCCGGTCTCTCCGTGCATTCGACCTGAATGCTTCGATCACCAAAAGATTTCAACTTGGTGCGAGATGACTAGCTGCTGAGGAGCGGATGCTGCCCGAGCGAACTGCAGGAGCGAGGAGGTCGGATAGGTCAAGGCTGGTGCAAGCGAGCGAACTGGCCTGCACGCCGTACTGAGTATCTTGAAATTGCCTCGTGTGCTTTATAGGGAGCCAGTGAAGTTCACACAGAAGTGAGAAGAGGCGGCACTAAAACCTTTGACGACAGATCGGACGATTTACTAGTCTTTCGTCAGTTGGATACGATTTATGATACACTCGAGTAGTTTGGCTGCCATAATTTTATCTAACAAGCCCTGATTTTTGGTGATATTCCATAGTTGAAAGTACACCGATTTGACAGAAAAGAAAATATGCTCATGAAATGACAAGTCGTTTTAGAATATTACGCCTAGTTTACTGGCAGACGTCCACTAATACACTGTCTGACAGTTGTTGAGCTACGCAACGTTCCTTTAATCGCATGACTTTCTACGTCAATTGCATGTCATTCAGGTCTTTTGGGTGCCTTTTAAATCGATAGCTTATGAATTTTTCTTGAACGGAAATTTAAGCGAAGAGCCACTTCCGAACAATGCGATAGAATTGGTGAATTAAGATAGACCTCAAAACAAAGGAGGACATTGCGTTATCTGCACGATTGAGATATGCCGACAGTACCGCCAATGGGTATTACTCCGGCGAAGCCATACTGGCACGTCGCTAGGATACAAAGACATCTGACAGACTTGGCTCCGCCAAGTCTGTCATTATTATCTGACTCGTCGGTCTCTGCATGCTGAAAATATTCTTTGTTCGAAAGGGCTGCAGCAGTGAACATGCCTGTGCCTCGTCTCTTGAGAAATTGTGTCGTACTGGAAATAGATAAATACTAGCTATTTTAACAGCATCATTTTTATAGCGGCAGAAGAGTCTACATGGCTGCAATACAGGATCTCCCACTGCAGGATTCGAACCCACTACCTCGGTAGTGAAGAGCGAGCACCTTATCTCCTGGGATATCAGGGCCCAATTATGAAGTTGCAGCCTTTTAAGTCGAGAGCAGGCGCACAGGATTTGGCGTCCGCCATTCTCGTCCCGCTCGATGGTCAGTTTTCAGATGAGACGCTTAATGAGCATCCTGTGCCCTCGTGTTTCATAACCACTTTTTGCACAAAAACTCCCAGCTGTTGCTATGGTAATTTCGGAAAATAGCCATTTTTGGGCACTTCTGGCATTTGAAGCACTGTGTCCTGTTGAAGATGACAAACGTCTACGGTTCGACGGTTTGTTTGTAGCAAGCGATGACTCGCTGTCAGCACATCTTAGGTCTGGTGGCATCACGATAAAAGTTTCGCCGCTCAGGTTTTCAACTGTTTCGGTGATAGTGTTACAGTTAATCGCTGCACCGCTCGCGTTCGTGTCTCCTCTCTAGATTTCGCAGGCCAATCAAGATCCACTCACTCACCCGGTTATCGTGCTGTGCTGTCACCAACAGAATCACAACCAAGCCTTCGAGATCCAGAATGTACGACAATCCCTCGCTTGGCTGCTTTTGATAAGTCACTACCAGGGCTCCGGAAAAAGAAATTCGTATTGGGCGAAGTGCATTTTTTTCTCGACAGCATTGAAGTAGAGAACGGTCGGAACCTGAATAATCCTTATCGCATTGAAAAGATCCGCGGATATCACCAGCGGAGTCGCCGTTTACTTCAGACAAGTGTAAATTCGTCCTGACATGCAACAAAATCAGCCTTTTTCCTGTGCATCAATGACTCAGTCGATTTAAATCACTAAAATCCCATGCATCTCCGAAGCTGCCACTTCCTGCTATCTGCAACTATCGAGAATCGTCTCCGTATTTTACGTAAACTTTGTCTCTTTCTCTCACTTTGTCTCTTGCAGTCTCTCAGTGTCTCTCACAGTCTCTCGGTGTCAATGTCTATCTGCCTGTACTATTTCTCAGCCTCTTTTCTCATTGGGGCCCTCTCCAACTCGAGGTCTGTGCTATCTCTCCGTTCCGTTTCAGTTGTCTCCACCTTCCTCTCCCTCTGCAAGTCTATCGCCTTGCTTGGCTCGCCCCGAAGATAATCGATAGAGTGCTATAAAATGGCACAATGCTGCTTCTTGCTGGGCACCAAGCCGCGTAGTGGCGCTCGAGTGGCATCCACTCAGCAACGACAGCATTTCGTGCACAATACGGAAATTGTATCGAGCATAGAAGAACTAGTAGAATGGTTGATGATGTAATTACCGAAAATGTACGTCATTTCCGGCATTTGCCATACAGAAGGGCGGATTAAGCAGAGTTCGATTTGATGCCGGTGCGTCTGGAGCCAAAGAGTACCAAGGAATGTTTGCTTATCTCTAGGCTGCTATTAAAACTGGCACGCACCTCGTCATGAAGTTCGAAGCCACGCGGTTGCCTGTTGGCTCGACGGTTACGAAGTTGTATCTATAAATAGAGAAAACCGGGGTAACTATCCCAGGAGATTTTGATGAAAGCATTTAGTTGCCAGCACAAAGCTCCGATCGCTTGCGAAACGACATCTCCTCTCCTGCTGCCGACTGTGGCGCATCCCTGGAAGCAGTCCTGAGCTGCTTCTTCCACGAAACTCACTTCTTGGACAGCCGTCTTGTCTCAGCTATGCTTTTCACTTTTTCCTTGTTGCATGACACGAAGTCTCTTGGCTACCGCCTGCGAACCGAATGCCGCTTATGCTTGGAGTAGGCTCTCCTGGGTCCAGCATCCACCTAGTCTTTGCCGCTTTTTGGAGTTACAGACGGAGATACATTACATTGCATTCGTTAATGAGAGACTTTTGCAGCCTTTTGAGAAGAGAGTACTGGTCATCTGGTCCAACAGCGGTTCCAGACTGGAGTGACCAGGTGTGGCATCGTGGCTGCATCTTTAAAGATCCCCCTGCTGATCAGGATGACGAGCCCTGTGCGGCACTTCTACTTAACAGTTGGCACTTTTAGTTGGCTCTAAATGTGCCGGTTCGGCATCTCCGTAGCTTGCAAACTCCAGCGAAGCTCGAGACGTCCCTCAAGAGACCGACTCGAAACTGAGCGCTCACGAGCCGAGCTTCCATAGAAGCCTCGGCAGAGGCTAGCTCGAAGCCTGGCGGCCATCTTTGGAGGCGGACGCTCAAGGTGGGCAGACTCGCAGCGAGGCGAGCGTCATCGGTCCTCCAATAAAAATACGGCGCGACTGATCTGCAGAATGAAAACCTACCTCAGCTGGTAAAACCTCGGCAGCCGGAAAAAAGAAACGGATCGCAACTCGGCACGCTGCCTAGATGCCATTTTCAGACACGCCCATCTTAACATAATTTAGTATCTCTGTTCGGGGAGCACGAAGGGAGGCTTCGGCCTGAGGCCTTAAGACGTGCTTAAAAGGAATTGCCTAATTAGCGCATCCACAAATATAATCCGTCAGAAGAGTCCGATAAGAAAGCGGCGGGCCGCTCTCCAAAACGAACCCGACAGAGAACCGGCCGAAGCGCTCCGATCCTCGTTCAGCGCCACCTATCAGACAGCACCAGTAGGCACGCTTGGAATAACTGCTTAAAACCGAATGGCAGCAGCGGCGGTGGCGATACTCACTGCTTGCCTGCGGAGATGCCCTCTGCAAGGCGCCGGCGGCCTCTCTCAGGCAGCCGCCGGCGACGGTCAGTCGGGGTTTCCGTGGGTGGGGGCGGGCGGCGACCGGTCGCTCCCGGCGGCGTTCTTCCCCTCCCGCTTGCCTTCCATGAGAGGCGCTAAAATGGAAGCTACTGTCTCTCTCTCTCTCTCTCTCTCTCTCTCTCCTCTCTCTCTCTCTCTCTCTCTCTCTCTCTCTCTCTCTCTCTCTCTCTCTCTCTCTCTCTCTCTCTCTCTCTCTCTCTCTCTCTCTCTCTCTCTCTCTCTCTCTCTCTCTCTCTGCCTCTCTCTCCCTCTCTGTCTCTCTGCCTCTCTCTGTCTCTCTGTCTTTCTCTGTCTTTCTCTGTCTCTCTGTGTTTCTGTCTTTCTCTCTGTGTATTTCTCTCTCCATCTCTCTCTCTTTATCTCTCTCTGTCTTTCTTTCGCTGTCTCTCTGTCTCTCGGTCTCTCTATGTCTCTCTCTCTCTCGGTCTCTCTTTCATTCTTTGTCTGTCTGTCTGTCTCTGTCTCTCTCTCGCTCTGTGTGTGTGTGTGTCTCTCTCTCTCTCTCTGTCTCTCTCTGTATTTCTCTCACTCTCTCTATATATTTCTGATTCTTTGTCTATCCGTTTGTCTCTCTCTGTCTCCCTCTCCCTCTTTCTCTCTCTCTCTGTTTGTGTGTGTGTGTCTCTCTCTGTTTCTGTCTCTGTCTGTCTGTCTGTCTCTCTCTCTCTCTCTCTCTTTCTCTGTCTGTCTCTATCTCTCTCTCAGCGGCCGCGGTTGAGACGAAGGAGCACCACTCATCCGGCCGGACGTCACATCTATGCTGCCACCTACCGGTAACGTTTTAAGAACAGTTGCAGCCTTGCACCTAGGTGAGGGATAGGGAAGCTTGAATTCCCTCCCTCCCTCCCCTTTCCTCGGAAGGAGACCCGGAAGCCATGCCCCGTCGAAGAACAGCCCCCTCCCTCCGAGAAGACCTGCCCACGTGCAAGCCCCACGCTGGTGGCTTCCGTGGAGGCCGCCAGCGTGGGGCTTGGAGAGCGGCACTGGCGGCCCGTCGGAAAGCAGGCCTTGAAACAATGACATTCTTAATGCATTGTCAATTCTCAAAGTTAGCAATAAATATATTTAAATTTTAATTGCAAACAATACAATATACTGTGACTGTAATTGCAAGCAATGCAATATATTGTCTTTGTCGTTGAAGCAAAAATTAGAAAATATTGTCTACCAAACACGCTGCACGGACTTACGCAGTCTGCGATCCACACAATGCGGTCAGACTCGAGATCCTGGAAGTTTTGTTAAAACTTAAAAACTAAAAATAAACTGCCCCATAAGTATTGCAACAATATAAACACTGTTCATCTAGACAGTACAATACATATCAGTACTGTTAAGGCATCCAAGGCAAATGTATATATTTTTAACAATACAACATTAAGTCGCATAAATATATTTTTTGCGGAGACCTGGTCGGGAGGTTTTGTGCTTCGCGCCACCTCGACATGCTCTGCGGAGGAGAGGGCAACCGCGGCTCGTTAGAGTGACTACAGCGAGCGCTGAAAGTGACGTGATAATTCCTTTTTAAAGTCACTAAAGAAATTACTCATTTTTACTCACATGTCTCAAGATGCTTGCTTGCTGGCGGGATGCCGCAGCGAGCAGCTTCAGATTTTCCAAACGAGGCTAAAACTCATTTCTGCAGACGAGATCTACGGATGCCGTCTGGCGTCTGGCCGGACTGATGCGGAGCTTTTCTAAGATCTCCCGCGTGGGTTACGAAAACTTTTCTTGAGGAGTTTAGAACGCCCTATTGCTTCGGGCGTGCCGTCGGCACATGAGCTTTTTAAGTCCGACACGAAGGGCATCCATCCATCACTCTCGAGGAAGATTGAGCTCTAAACTGAACTAATCCTCAAATTGCCTTGTGAAAGGAACGCGCTCCACTGCCGCGTCCTGAAAGTCCGCACCATAGCTCATTAAATGAAGGGGCCTAATATAAAAAAATCTAGGCTGGCAGTCAACGTAGCGTCTTCCACCTCGTCGGGTTCTGTAATAAATTTTCGCCGAGGAGTTTTAGTTGACAGCTGTTGCTCCAGCTGTCGTTCCTTTATCTTCGTCGCACCACAGCCGTCGCGACGACAAAGCTCAGTCTCGTCCAGGCGTTGTCTGAATCGTCACCTTCTCCGTCGCTTCGGTCACCGGCACTCTACTTGGCTGCAGACGGGCGAATGAATTTGATTTAATAAAAGAGTTTCATCGGGCAGCCATAACATATTAGCCGGGTTGCCCTGTCCTGCCCCATCCTGCCGTGGTCGTGGGCTCTATCCTCGACTCTCGGTTCAGGAGCTGGGACAAAGCGGCTCCCGATCTCCTGCGATCTCGCGTCCGAGATGCACATGCGCCTCAGTACAGTTCGCTCAGTTCGAGGGTCAGAGGCCGAGGTCAGCTGGTGGCCCGGCAGGCTTCATCGCCGGGCCACCGGCTCCCGGGTTCGCCGACGACGAAAGGCCTCCGCCTGAGCCGTCCGATGGCCGGCATCTGGCAATGACCGAGCTACGGCTGCGTACTTGTTGACCTTGTTTCAGGCAGCCTCAGCCCTAGCACCCGGGCTGCAGTCGAACGGTACCGCGCGACGCCGACGATGATAGCTTTGGTACCGTTGTCGATCGACAGGTCCAGCTTACGAACCGGACCAATGACGAGCAGGTTGGTGCAGCCTGCCGACATGCAGCCGAGGGTGGCCGGGCCGGGATTAGGTGCCCTAGGATCAGGTTGTGTGTATTCAGGCCGTTCCGGAACAAACATAGCATCGGGTGACAGTGGCTGATCGCGAGGCATACAGTCTCGGCCTCTGAGCTGCACAAGCAGCTGGTGTTCGTTCGTTCGGAGGTTTTAAGCAGCCACTGCCACCGGCAGCACATCGAGGAGGCGTGCTCGGTGGACCCACCGCCAGGCCCGGAGCGACAGGCCGAGGCCCGTCGGCTGAAAGCGACCATGGGTCGTGAATCTGCCCGTGGCCAGACAGCGGCTGACCTTGGCCCCTGTGCAGGCTGGGCCGCCCAAGCCCGGCCTTCGACGAGCCGGGCGAACCCTCGCAGCTTCGTGATGACCACTCGCTGCACGACCGAGTACTCGTTGCCATCAGGATCGACGGACACAACTCACAGTTTGCAGCACAACAGCAGCTGCACAGCTAAAGGCCAGGATACATGCACATCTCGAGGCACCTTCGCAACCGACCACCGGCAAGGCCGAACCGAGCCTATTTCCAGGGCCAAATGACGCCGAGCTCAGGTATCGTGAGCGATCCTCTTCAGATGTCAAAGGGGCACCCCAGGCTGTCGGCATGCTCTGTCGAGGCGATGACGTGCGACCACCGGCACACATTAGTCCCTCGAGGCGAGCTCAGCATGTGGCAGGTCTGAGCAGAGCAGAGCAGAGCATCCGGCTGTGTTTGCCGTGAGCCGGACGTGAGCCCAGTCAGCCAGAGGAGCGTGACGTGATGTGACGTGATGTGACGTGGCGTGACGTGAAGGAAAGGGGAAATGGGGAGCTTGGATGGAAAGTGTGGCAAGACCGAGTCCAGCAGAAGTCCATTGCAGAAGAGCTCCCTGCCGGATGCAGGGCAGACCTATAGACGATCCTGGCCAGACAGAGGCAGTTGAGCTACGGCAGGGAAAAGTCTGTGGGGCATCAAGCTTTTTTCCACACACGGGGCGAGAAGACTGGCCTTAAGCAAGTGCATGTCCCTCGTGAGGGAAGAGCAGGCCTGCTCTAGCTCAGACCAGCCCCCCCCCCCCCGAGGCAGGGCTTCAACGTTGGCCATACACGCCGGTCTCCGGCAGCTCTGGAATCCGCCGGCCATGATTATTCAAGCAGGCACGGCCTTTACACTCCGGTGGGTGACTGGGCGAGACTTTGCCGGCAGTAGCTGCATGCACAGTGTTGAAGCAGCTAGCACGACTGAAGACGCAAGGACCGGCAGACCAGTGAAGTTTCCCGAGAACAGGACGAGGCCTTCCATCATAAATAAACAAATCCTGGCAGATTAGACAGCCTGTTTTTGTATAGCAACAGAAGAGCCTTTATGGCTATCACCACCACTTGCAGTGACAATAAAAAGTCGCCCACTGCAGGAATCGAACCCACGACCTCGGGACCGAGGTCGTGAAAGCAACCGCCTTACCTAGTGCGCCATCACGGCTCACCATAGCGCGCACTCACAGACAGACAAGGAGGTGCCACCGGAAGCAAGCTGGAACATAGATTGCCACCACAGAGTCAGATGACAGGCTCTGATCACCAGATCAAAAAAAATCGGTGACAGAGCGGCCGCACTGTCACCGATTTTGCCCATCGTCGGAAATGCCTCCCTAGAGGTCTCTCGTCGCACACCCCCAGCTCCAGGAGTGAGCGAGCAAGCCGACATATAGGAGCATGAAGAACCTGCAGAGGACTTCATCCATGCCGGCTTGCAGAGCAGAGAGGCATGTGGCAGAATGCTTCCGAAGGCATTCTGTAGGTCGATGAATGCCGAGTAGACCGTCCCGGCGCCCTGCCGATTGCTGACCTCGTCAGTGGCGCTCTATCCACGAGGAAAAACTGCTCGAGGCAGCCCTCCGTGCCAGGAGCAAATCGCTTTTATTGCAGCCCACATCTTCCGGCGAACTAGCAAAGCCTCGTTTCCATGCAGCGGGAGAGCAGCTTGTTGAGCGTAGGCGAAAGCATGCTGGGTCGAAAGTTTCCGGGCACACTGGGGTGGCCCTTTTCATGGATTAGGATCATTACACCAGTTCTCCATGTAGGAGGGACGCCCCCAAAGTGGGAGGCAGCTGTTTAGGATACAGGCGATGAGCTTACAGCTCGGGTCAAGGGTCAAGGAGGCGCTGGTGATACCGCTCGAGGCCGCTGCTCTCTCTCTCTCTCTCTCTCTCTCTCTCTCTCTCTCTCTCTCTCTCTCTCGTAGACGTGTTTCATGCACGGTGGAGGCAGCGACGTTGCTCTCGGCGAGACCAGGTGGGAATTTGGTGGCAAACAGAAGTGCTCATGCATGTGTGTCATTGACAACTGGCTGGGCTTGCGACTCGGCCTCCCAGTGGGAGCGGCATGCCATCGCGGTGCTGTTGAAGCGTGTCGGAAGTGGCAGCAGGATTTCGTGAGATCGGCTTTAGTGCGGTAGTAGGTTTTAGCTGCATAGATATGCTGCTGGTAGGAGGCGCACTGCGGATCCCACGGTTGCGGGTGGCCCGGCATCGGTCCATCGAGCCTGGTTGAGACGGAGAGTTAAGACCTGGCTCGATATCACTGCCTTACGTGGTCCTTGGCTTGGCCTCGGGCAATCGCCAGCCAGTCCTAGTTCGGGAGAAAGGTAGAGGCTTCGAAGGGTTTGGCCAATCGTTTGTGCTGACACTGACCTGGATTTGGGGGGGGGGGCAGCAGCCAGAGATAAGTAAACTCTCGAGGCGAGCATTGAGAGTTTACAGCCAGCATTGAGCCGTTGCCGGAGCCGGTGCTGGCTGTCCTGGAGATGAGGGCGCCGTTCGAGTGACAGACGTCGGTGCCTGAATGAGAAGAGCGGTCTCAACTGGACGGGCGCATGGGGGAAGCAAGATGAAGGGTCGTGGAGAGGCAGATGCTGTAGCTAGTGAGCACGCCGTATGGCGCAATAGGCACGGGGGGGGGGGGTCACCTCAGCTATCTCACAAGGTGTCGTATGCCCTACAAAACTGCGACCCTTAAAGGGCTGGTGCTGACGTGTACACAAAGGGACACTGCACTAGAAGCCTGAGGCAGCGAGAGTGAGCGAGAAGGGTAGAGCACACGTGCAGCTGGCTAGACTACTGCGAGCCGTAATGGCACACTAGGTAAGGCGGTTGCTTTCACGACCTCGGACCCGAGGTCGTGGGTTCGATTCCTGCGGTGGGTGGTTTTTTATCACCACTGCAAGCGGTGCTAATAGCCGTAAAGGCTATTCTGTCGCTAAATAAAAAGAGGCTGTTTAATCAGCTAGGATTTATTTATTTATTCACTGGGAGCAGGGCATAGCAGGCAGAGAGCTGGCACACGAGTGAGGACACGAGTGAGGACACAGGAAGGTCGTCGGCACCTGGAATGACCCTGACCCCAGCGTGGGTTCCGAATGTCGAGCATAGGAAGGAGCCATGGCTTAATGTTGTTGTTGTTGCTTAATGTTTCTCCGCCCTGCCAGCTTGAGCAGCTGCAGCAGCTTTTTCTTTTTTCAGTGCAGCAGCTGTTCTGCCTCTCAACAGTCACTGCCTTCTTTGCAGCAGCCGTTGCCTTTGCCGATGCAAGGTCTTGACAGCTAGGATTAGGTGTGGTAAAGGCTGCAAAACGACAACTAGCATTCGTGACAGCCACCCACCCACCCACCCATCCCCCCCCCGAACAGATGGGGCTCTGAGCCCCAGTAAGACTCGGGAGTTGCAAACAGGTCCGCAGGATGCTCTCCGTCGATGGCTCGAGCGTGGCTCGTGAGAGAGACATGGAGGAGAGGAGGCCTTCGCAGGAGACACTTTCCAGAATCCTCGTCGAGCAAGTAGAAGGCAGAAAAGTAGAAGGCGGCAGTAGACGGCAGAGAGTAAGGGTCATCCAGTTATCAGGCAGAGCTGCAGCCATAGCACAGACGGCTGCTGCGGTCTGCAGCGTTCGAAGCTCCGGCGGCGCAGCTATCACCTAGGAGACTGGCAGCATGGGGGGCTGCTACAGGAGCGTCTGAGGAGCGTCCCTCGCTGGGTGCACGGAGCCGAAGCAGCTGCAGCTGCCGATTGAAGATCCAGGGAAGCATCCAGGGACGATCTCGTTTGGTCCAGCGGTTAAGTTGCTCGCCCCGACCAAGGTCTGGCTGAAGTCGTGGGCTCAAGCCCCGATATATAACTCATTTGTATAGCGCCCCAAGAGAACTTAATCTCTATTCAGGCGCTTCACATGTGCCTCCGGGCTCGAGCCCACGACCTCAGCCAGACCATGGTTGGGGCGAGCACCTTAACCGCTGGACCAAACCAGCTCGGCTTTGACAAAATGTCCCTAGTGCATAGACCATATGTAGGTGTGAGCCTCCACGCAGTTGCACGAACGACAGCGACATATCGTGGCTCTCTTTTACGTCGTGTCACCGAATGCCTTGTCTGTCTTAAATTTAGGTAGATCGTATGTGAGATATAATCGAAGAAACATGCAGCAGCTCTCCCGGCTAGGGGTGCATCCGCCGATAGAAATTAGAAAGCTGTGAGTTATCCTCTTACGGCGTAGCTGAATAGGTTGCCCAATCCTTTCTCTGTATGATGACATGCCGATACAGCAATCGTATCGCAACTGTAACTGGTCACGAAGATCGTAGCAGTGTATTCAGCATGCTTGAAGGCGATTGCTATGTAGCGACCTAGCCATTAGGATAACGCAAAGTGGACAATCTGAATGAAACTCACCCAGCCAGTTTCGGTCTAGTATTAACGGACCGTTATAGATTACCGTATTTTCACAGGCCATTGCCATTGATTGCCGTGTGCTGCCTTCGATTTTACGTTCGCCATTGATTGAAACGATGCGGTTTCACGTTTAATACAGCAACTGTAATACGCAAGAAGCAAAAACAGTTGGGTCTTCAATGAGCTTTGTGTCAAATTATAACCGATCGAGTTAGATCGCCATATTTTCTCGGGCCATTGCCGTCGATTGCTATTGATTGCCCGAGACTGAACGTGAACAATGGGTTGAAAGTATGTGCGGCCATAGTGAACGTTATTTGGCACGATAGTTGGAGCTTCAAATAGCCAATTTCTAGTCAACCTGAAACAGATTGCGGTAGAATCAGGGTCGCCATTGCCGCTGAGTGCTGTGCATTGTCCTCGATTGTACTTTGGCGATTGTTTGAAAGGATTTGGTTGCACTTTTAATGGAGTGCGCTGTAATACTACGCAAAACAGTTGAAGCTTCTCCCAGCAGCTGTCGGTCTATTTGTAACGGACCGTTATGGATTGGCTTATTTTCCTGGATCATTGCCGTCGATTGCCATGCATTGCCGTCGATTGAGCTGGCACAATTGGTGCAAATTATGTGAGATGTTAGTGGAGAGTTTCAGTTCCGAGCCGCCAATCTTGTCTATTTGCCACGGATTGCGATATGGCTGGACCATTGCAGTCGATGCCGTGCGTTGCTGAGAGTGAACGAGCAAAGCAGTTTGCAATGGCACAGTTTCCATTTTGGACGCAGCAAAATGTTATATTTAATGAGAAGTGGAGCTTCGCACTGCCAATTTCTCTTCGATTTGCCGAGGGTTGGGTATTAGCCATTGCTGTCGATTGCCATTAATTGCTCGCGATTGTACGATTGCTTAAACGGATGTGGTGCCACTTTAACTTCAGTACTCTGATCCATATATTTGCGGAGCTGCGATGGCCGAGTGGTTAAGGCGTTGGACTTGAAATCCAATGGGAACTTCCCGCGCAGGTTCGAATCCTGTTCGCAGCGCTTAATTTTAGCTCTTAATTTTAGGGGCCGTGTTAGACCAGTAAGTAAGGAGGGCTTCGTGGTTTCGAATCCTGTGGTGGGTGGTCCCACATTCCCAACTGTAAGCGAGGACAGGCAGTAAGGCTATTTTGCCGCGGGGTACGGACATTTACCCTCGTGGACGTTCCCCCCCCTGGGGTAGGATACTGCCCCAGTATATGTTTTAGGTTTATATATATTTTTTTAGGTTTATTCGCCAACACAGGGAAATGTCCTACCCGAGGGGAGTAATGTCCAAGGGTCCACGGGGGGGGGGGGAGATGTCAGGGGAACCTCCAGAGAGGATGTCCTACAACCTCTGCCGCTATCCAAATGTGACCATTATTTAAGCTAACATTTAAAAAAAAACGTTTGAACTTGTCACTTTCGGGTGATTTGCGATGGATCACAATGAATTGCCGTATTTTCCGAGCTGTTGCCGTTGATTGCTATGCATTTCCCCAGATTGAACCCATAGAATGGGATAAAAGTATGATCGCGAAGTAAAATGTGACATGGAATGAGAATTGAAGCTTCTAGCAGCCGATAGCTCGTCAATTTGCCTAGGATTGTGATATTGGCCTCCACCGTAGCTGTCGAATGCCATGCACTATTGACAATTTGCTGGGGAAATAGCCTGCAAACTCTATTGTTTCACTTTTAACTCATGAAGCCTTATATGCAACGACAATTGGAGCTTATCGCATTCAATTTATGGTCGGTCGATTTGTCATGGATTGTTGCTTCTAGCCAAGCCATTGCAGTAGATTGCCATACATTTCCATAAATTTTACGAGTGAAATTAGCTAAAAAAAATGTGGCTGCATTTTAAACAGAGTATTTTGTAATATTCTTTCAAAATTGCGGCAGTTAGAAACCGATATAACCGGGCCATTTCGCATCAGATTGCTCTAGATTGCGGGATTAGCCCAGGTCATTGCAGCCGATTGTAGTGCATTTGCTGCCGAATGGTCGAGGCAATTGTAGTTAAATTGTGCAATTACACAATAACCGACATGTAGTGCGAAGAGCAATCATTATTAGAGATTCTAATGTACGCGTTCTGGTCGCTTTGAGACAGGTTTTGGTACGGGACCGGGCAGCTGCAGTTGATTGCAGTGTATTGCATACAAATTGAGATAATAATAATAATCATAATAATGCACTTGATAAAGCGCCCTCAGAGAACTTAATCTCTTTCTAGGCGCTTCACATTTGCTGCAAAGTGAAATGCAATTGAATGGTAAGTAAAATCATGCTTGAAAAAAAATGAATAATATGGTTAGGGGTGACATGCACAGGGTCAGCATCCAAATGTGGTTAGTGGCAGCATGCACAGTGTAAGCACGCATAAGCACATGAAGAACGAATCACAGGGACCCACTAAATGCTGTCCTAAATAGGTGTGTTTTTAAGTTCCTTTTAAATGTGGTCAGGTCAGGGGATGTTCTGACGCAGGTCGGGATGATATAGATGCACAGCGGGGAGAAAATTTGCGGGTGCACTTTGAAATAAGGCTATGATTATATGAAATTTAAATTAGAGCTTCGTGTTGACGATTTGAGGATGATTTGCAGTGGATTAGAGTGGATTGCAATATTTGCCCAAACCATTTCGCACTAATGCCGTGCATTACCAGAGTTAGCCCGTGCGAAATTTTTTTAATGTACGTGGGTGCGCACACAACACAGTGCTCTGTAATATACAATAAACACTAGAGCCCGGCGAAATCGATTTCTAGTCATTTTGCAGTGGATGCGGTAGATTTCAGTGGATTGCCGTATTTCCCAGAGTGAATTGCAATCGATTGCAGCGCATTGTACGAGAACCCCTGTGCCGATGCAAATGAAATTTTATGAGTACACTATTCAAAGACAAAGTACAGTCAAATGCAATCAAAGAAGGAGGTTTTCGCAAAGGATTTCGTTTGTTTTGCGGTGGAGTGATTGGTAGATTGCGGTATTGACCCGGGTCTCGGCAATCCATTTCAGTAGATTAGCGGAATGGTGCGACATTTTATAGGTTTCTACTTCAAATATAGCGCAGTTTTATATTTTAAACTTTTTGGAACTTTTCGCAGCTGATTTCTATTCAGGAGCCAGGAGTTTCAGGCAGGTTGGTACATTGCTCCTGCCCTTTTGGGCCTGGAACAACTGGTCTCAGGATATGTACGTACTTCTCTCGGTCGGGGGGGGGTGGGTGGGGGGGGGACAATTGCACTCTGCCTTCTGGGTCCGCCTTTGCTTCTAGAGGATTTGAGGCGACCTAAAGTGGACTACGGTACATGCCTCCGTCTTTGCAGCTCATTTTCGTGAGTGTGCGTCCGCACAATGACAGACATCGAGTTTTGTGGATACACAAAATCGAATCCTATCTACGACATTCAGTCGAAATTCGAGCTCGGCAATGCTAATGACCTGTCAATTTTAACCTAATTAGAGTTGCGGTAATTCGTAGAACCGTAAGACCCCACAGTATTACAGACAAGCCATTAGTTACACAGCACGGATATCACTCCTGCCTTGACACCTTCGTGTACAGATGTAATGTTACAACATCCCTCTTCTGCTTTTCCCCTAAAGATGGCGTGAGGATTTAGTCAGTCACATGTTGACGTGGTTTGGCCCAGAGGTTAAGGTGCTCGTCCCGACTAAGGTCTTGCCGAGGTTGTGGGCTCGAGCCCCGTGGGATATGTGAAGTGTCTGAGTAGAGATTAAGTTCTCTTAGGGCGCTGTACAGATTAATTATATTTTTTAACGTTCGCCTTGCTGAGTTGTGAGCACCTTGAAGTCGAGCTCATCCAACTTGTGGGCCCAGCACCACAGACGGCCACCAGCTCCGTCTGCGTTCTTCTTAAGAAGTGACCGCGTGACCACCTCGTGATCAGTGTACAGATTGCACGCAGTGCACAGCAAGTAGGGTCTGTACACTTTCAGCACTTCGACCACTGCTGCGCAGCACTCCAGCTCCGTTGCCGAGTGTTTTGCCTCTGACTTGGACGCTTTATATAATGTAATGTAATGTATCTCCGTCTGTAACTCCACAAAGTCATAAAGACCACGTGGGTGTTACGCAGGAGAGTTTTGAATAGCGCACTCGCAGCCTACGCGGCTTTCGGTACCCATTCGGTAACCAACAGACTTCGTCTCACGCAACAAAGAGAAAGTGGGAAGCATAGCAGAGTCAGGAGAGCAGTTGAGGCAGTGAGTAGCATGAAAGTAGCAGCTCAGGACCGCTGAAAAAGATGTGCCATAGTCGGCAGTAGGAGAGTAGTTGTCGTTGCGTAAGACTTGTGGAAGCGAGTTTCACAGTCTAGGACCTGCAGAGCTAAAGCTTCAGTCGCCAACTGTCTTTAAGCGGAGGAATGGGACAGCTAATTTATTGTCCGCATAGGACCTGAGGGCGCGAACAGGCTGAAACTGATGCAGCAGTTCAGCTATGTACGAAGGAGCCAAGCCGTGGCGGGCGTTGTGGGTCACCGTAAGAACTTTGCTCTGTATCCTTTGCTCTGTATCTTTTGCTCAACCGGCAACCATCCTAGCTCTTTCAGCAAAGGAGACACGTGCTCAAACCGCTGGGACTTGAAGACCAGCCTTGCAGCCATATTCATAGTCCGCTGTAGTGGCATAATAGCTTTCTTTGGCAGCCCAGCCAGCTACGCTTCCGTGACCATTCTGCTGCTGATGATGACGGCACAGCCGCCGCCTACTGCCAAGTAGCTTCGATGGCGGTGGCTGCAGTGGTGGGAACTGTCGCGCTGGTACGACGCCGGTCATAGTGGCGCGATGACGGATGGCGCAGGCGGACGAGTTTACACGAGCTTCGCAGTCGCGCCGTTTTTTACTTTCCCGCCGTTTTTGACACATGTGATACAGTGTTTTGGTTTCCGCCGCTTTTTTTTTTTTTACTCCGGCAATAGATACCGTCGCGGCATTGGCGGTGCGGCAACTCGAGACGCGCGGAGGGCTCCACCAGCGCGTCGCAGTTCAGCGAGTAACCTTTGACCCGAAGCTTAGTTCGCTACCGGACCGATTCTAAATGGCCTAGCAGCATCGAACGGATAAAAATAAGTCGTGCGCTGAGAGCACTTGGCAGTACGGCGCGCGCCTGCGGCCTATTGTCTAGCTGCCCGAAAAGGTACACACAGTGAGTCCATTGTTCGAACCGACTACAAAAGCAGGAACAATAGACTCGCTGTGTGTATCTTTTCGGGCCAAGACTACGGCCTAGAGTCAAAGTATAGAGGCAGGCACGCGCGACGGCGCGACAAAGTGAGATGAAGGCCCGCCTCCGTACGACTAATGTGGCGCCGACTGAATTGACGGAGGCGGCGGGCGAGCGGCGTTACGCGGTCGTTGAGCGGTCGCAGTTGCCGGTCGGCAACTCCGGGGGGTGGGCGGGGCGGTGGGGGTGGGGGACGGGGAGGCAGAGGAGCAAAGAAAAAGAGGAGTGAGGCTAATGTCCGCACAGGCCGGCGGACGGACTGGCGGAAAGTGTGAAGTCTGCGACGGTGGGTCACGTGACCCGCTCGGCTACTCTTCGGCCCGCGCTGGCAACTGCAAAGGGCAACGGGCAGCTGAACCCTGCGGTCCACGTTCCAGGAACTGGAAACATCAGCTGCTGGGCTGCTCAGCGGAGGAACGCCGCCTAGGCGCCAACAAAAAGCAGCTGACTGCTGCTATTTTAGTCAAGTATGAGAGGGAAACAAATATGGCGAAGATAAAGGGGTGAATGAGGAGGGGAAGGACTAGAAAAAGAGAGCGTTCGCGCGCGCACGCGCGCGCGAGAGAGTAACTGAGGGAGGGTGAGAGGATATAATTCATTTGTATAGCGCCCCAAGAGAACTAAATCTCTATTCGGGCGCTTCACATATGCCTCATGGCTCGAGCCCACGACCTCAGCCAGACCTTAAGTCGGGGCGAGCACCTTAACCGCTGGACCAAGCCAGCTCTGAGTGGGGCAAGCAGGACTGACGAGGAGCGTGTAGGGTGTAGGCTAGATTTGTCCGCGGAGATGCTGCACTTTGACCTCGCTTGGGTTGGCCAAACGTATGCGTGTGTGTGTGGCTAGCAAGGGGGCTTACTAGCTCGGCGGCCATCTTTCGCTACTGCGATGGATACTCCGTTCCACCGCACGCGCTTCGCTTGGTTCGAAAGACCGCGTCTTTAGCCTAGAATAGTCTGCTCGAAAGCAACCGATAGGAGCGAGTGTACGAGCTATACAAATGTGTTGCTGTTGTTATCATTGTTAATATTATTATATCATCAGCCGCAGGCTAGCTATAGGCCATTGAGTACAACTGACTAATTCCTACCGTACCGAGAAACTCGTATGGCTTGAGAGCTTGAGAGACCAGAGTGTACGATTTTCCGCGTACAGATGGAACTATATAAATACTTAGCTGCAATACGACGGTGTCACGTATCATGACATTGACTGAACGTGCTACGAACGAAGGTGGTGTAGCTCGCTTCGACACTGCTGGATAAGCAGAACTGCTGTATTTCTAGGTCATTTCGCTTCTGACAGTTTCAGAACTGTGAGTCGTGTTAGCGCTGCAAGCTCTCGCGACGATCGCCCGATGGCGATCCGCGTGTCAGCGACACGTAATGCAATGACAAGTATACGGCTACGTATCGCAGGTAAAGAAGCCGAACGGCGTGGTAACGAGGCCGAACGACGACGCTTGTCATGAATGGTCAGGCTAAGCATCTTTTATTATCATAGTCGAGAATGGCTTTAATACTTAATAATAAGGAGTCTTTTTTATATGGCGGCCGAAGAGAAGTTGATCTCTAATAAGTTGCTTTAGGACTCGCTACAAAAGAACTGATAATCGATTTGTCATCGAAAAGCAAGGTATCGTGCTTAGGCGAGCATGTAAAAGGCAAACGGTTATCATGCTAGAGCAAGTATGTAAAAGCACACGAAAGACTCACGGCCGCTATTAATTGGAACCCCCTACTCGTAACACCAAATCAATCATGCACAGGTAAGCAAAGCACACAGGGAAAAAGACAGCACCACTGGGACGCTATGCAAAAGCCTGTCGCTGCTGCTAGCTTTTACTCAGAACGAACGCAGTCTCATTAAGCACAGCCAACAAAAGTTCAGCTTACTCGGACAGGGAAAACGCGCCGCGGACGCCTGTAGGTTGGGGTTAGTGAAACGCGACGCGTTTCGATAATACTAATACAATTGATAAAGCGCTCTCAGATAACTCAATCTCTTTCTAGGCGCTATATATTTGCTGCAAAGGAAGCACGGTCAAACGGTGAGTGGTATCATGCTTGTAAACAATAAGAACAGCATGGTCAGCGACATGCACATTGGGTCAGGGTCAGGGTCAGGGTCAGGGTCAGCATGCAAGTGTGGTTAGTGGCAGCATGCAACAGTGTCAGCACGCATAAGCACATGAGGGACGAATCGCAGAGACCCGCTAGATGCTGTCACAAATAGGTGCGTTTTTAATTTCTTTTAAATGTGGTAAAGTCAAGGGATGTCCTGACGGAAGACAGGAGTGAGTTCCAGGCTTTGGGGGCTTAAGAACTAAAGGCACGGTCTCCAAAGATTTGAGGTTTGTGCGAGGCATAGGTAAACAGTTGGATTCCGAAAAGCGGGTGGTACGACGCTTAGCCTGGTGGGGCAGTAGATCTGATAGGTAGGCTGGAGCCAAAGAATGAAGTGACCTAAAAGTGAGCGACAAAACCTTGAAGTCGATCCGCTGCTTGACTGGTAGCCAGTGAAGGTCAGCGAGAAATGGTTTGATGTGGCAACTTCGAAACTCACGACAGACAAGTCTAGCTGAGTTTTGCACCAACTGTGAGCGCCTTATTGCACATACCGGTAGACTAGCAAGCAGTGAGTTACAGAAGTCAAGATGGGATGTCAAAAATGCATGGACCAACTCAGATGTGGTATCCCTATCTAGACAAGCCCAAATTTTAGCATTACGGCAGCCCGTAAGATTATTAGCGGCTCCTTAATTGTAAAGGCTGGGAGCTGGATGTCTCGTAATCTGCGTCAAATCTAATCGTAAATCGTAAAGCTGCATCAAATCCGCACTGAGCCGAAGCCGCTGGTTTCGCCAGCGGCTTCGACCAGTTCGGCCGCCGCCGCCGCCGCTGCCGCCGCCGTTTGGGCTAAACAAGAGCGTCTATTATACCGCCACGCTTGGTGAAGAAAGTCGAATAGTCGAATAGCGCGCCGAATCGATTTTCGCAGCGAGCTCAGCTCGCACCTTCCTTCTCCCTTGGTCCAGTGTGGCCTTCTTGAGTAGTGGCCTGACTGCAGCCTTTTTGAAAGGTACTGGGACATGACCTGAGGCTGATGACATACTTATAATGTTAGTTATGAACGGGAGCAGCAGATCAATGAATCGTAGAAGCAGGACCGTGGAAATATGGTCCAGAGGACTAGTTGTCTTCTTTGATAGGGATGTGAACTTCGGGATGAGGTCACTCGTGGCTTCCTTGAATGTAGACATTGAGGTGCTGAGTGGTATTTAGGGACAGGAGTCCAGAATGGATGCTGCTACCCTAGGGATGGACTCTCTGATCGTGTCTATCTTGCTGACAAAGAAGCTAGAGAAGCGATCACCAATATCACCACAAGGATCACTAGGTAATAGCTTACCTGGGAGCGATTAAGGGGATGGCTGATCGTAGACATTAGCATCTTTGGATTGTGCATCTGTGATTCAACAATGCTTTTTAGAAGCAAGACTTGGCCTTTGCTATGATGAATTAGTACGATCTACAGTAGCCCTCGTATGCCTGTCGATGGACAGTCAGTCCTGATCTTTGGTCTGAGCTTTTTCGAGCTTGCACTCATTAGACCCAGCTAGTTTAATGTCTTCGGTAAACCATAGGCTGTCTGGGCGAGGGCGAACAGTGCGCTTAGTAAGAGGTGCAAACTCGTCGAGCATGTCAGCTAGTGTCATGTTGTAGCAATTTATCAATGATGACAGGTCGGAAACGGTATTGAGCAGCCGGAACAAAGAAGATAATCTCGCGCGGACAGCATCGATATCAATAGTCTTTAGGTTTCGTGATTCACATGTCACTTTGGATGCAGAGGGGGCGCACACACTGTAGACTGAATGAGATCTGCGTGCAGTCAGGTAAGCATAGTTTTGTAATAATAATATGTGATGATTCTGTTGTAGGAGAAAATTTGGCCGAGGGTGTGACTCTTGATGTGAGCAAGGTCATGCGCACAAGAGAAAACGAGTCAGTCAGTGCACGAAATTCGGAGCTCTGCACGTCAGAGTAGTTATCAGATTGAACGTTAAAATCACTCATTAAGAGGAAAGATCAATTTCTTGCACACAGAATCGAAAGGATATCAGAGAAATCCGAGATAAAGGAGGACTTGGTAACTGGAGAAGGGCGAAAGACAGCTGCCACTATTGGCAGTTGTCGGACGAGCTCAAAAGAAGAGATTCGAAAGAAAGAACTTCGAGGGGACAGCAGGCTGCTTGAAATTGAAGGATGAGCTTGCGATAACCCCGACTCCTTCACTAGTTTGGATCGATGTAGGGACATGAAAGAATGAGAAGCCTGGGGTTGAGTCGTTTCCTGTCGGTTAGTTGGCCGATTCTAGTCAGGTCTCGGTCAAGGCCAGCAGATCGAGGCTTTGTGAGTAATCAATTTATTCATTATCAGGGGATTTATTTCGCATCGAGCGAGAATTCCAAAGACAAGAATTAAGATGGGCCGCCGGGGTTATATCAGGCCTGATGACCACTAAGTTGGAGAGATTCCAAGGTTAGGCGCTTGAGGAAGATCGCCAAAGGCGGTTCGAGGCAATGCTGGAAATACCAATCGAGCGGTGCATCCGGTCCTGGCGCTTCTCTTTTGTTCATGCATAATTCGCGGACTTTGGCAACAGAAAACACATCTAGGAATGCGTTTGAACGACGATGCAGAAATTATAATAGGTGCGGACGATCACACCCAATCGGCAGGTTACTAGCAGCCGGAGAATCTACAGCCGCAGCTGGCGTAGCTGACCCCGCCCGAAGCAGGATGCGTTTACATGTCCGTAGGCACGTAATTTCTTACGTGCTATAGTCAAACAACAAGCAGATAAGCTTCGAACAGGTCTTTGCTGTATCAGTTTCCGTAAACGATGTTCGCAAGAACTTCCATTTGGGACCCTTAAGCCACGCCTTTTCACCAAATTACACACCTTGTTTTACAAAAGAGAAATATTCTGAGAGAATGTCACAGCACGAGGGCTCTAGACAGGCTGCAGTTCTCCGTCGAGAGTCCAGTCCAGCTCGATGCTGGCGCGCTCTCAAGGCATTGCCTACCGGAAGGGCTTCCTGCATCGCCGTTCGAATATGTGGAAATGCAGCTGGCCCTGGACATTAGAGGCCATAGCACGAGAACGCGCAAGTGCAATCGCATGAAATTTGGCGGGTAAGCCCGTAACGCCCTCTGGATAATTTAAATAAATAAAATAAAATAAAGTTCATTTGAATCAAAACCGCAGTTTTCTGACGTTTATTTATAGAGACGGCGGCTGTATCGCAGTTTATTCGATAGATCCCCTGCTGTACGCAATTTTGTCCACGATTTGAACGACCTCAGCTACTACAGCAGTGTATGTCTGCTGGGGTTCGAAGGTCGTTATCGAAGACGCTGGTCGATCACTCCCAGATCACTGTCGGCTGCCACTCGCGCTCGCTCCGAAAGATTTTAGTGCAGCTGCGGGCGCGCGCGTGCGTCCCCCTGGCGGCATCTTTTTTTGGCGCCATCGGCCAGGCCGACGGCGCCGTCGGCCAGGTCGGTGCCGTCGACCCCATCGCAGCTGCCGCTGCGCGTGTGGCGACTGGACGCGCCGCTGCCAACGCGAGCGAAGGGCGGGGGCTGAGACGAAGGGCGGCGGAGACGTTTTTAGCTCTCGCTCGCGCGTCGCGAGGCGGCCGTCGCTGGGCCGTCGCATGCTCTAACGGCCTGCCGCCGCGTTCGTGCGGGCGCCCGCTCGGCACTAGGTGGAGCGCCGCGCTGCCGCCGCCGCCTCCGGGTCCGTCGTGCGAACACGTCGCCGCGGCGCGGCGCGGCACGCATCTCGCCGGCGGCGAGCCGGCGACGCGGCAGCGTGCCGATTTGGATACTTTCCCGCATTGGTACGCGGCTAAAAGCGTCGTCGGCAGCGCGGACGGACGTATTTGCACTCTCGCGGAGTGGCCGCTGGCGCTGTTTGCATTATCTCAGCGCACCGGCGCCGCCAATGACACGGGGGCATCGATTGCTCGAACGTCCCGCTGCCCGGCAACGCGTCGCGAGCGCGGTTCCGCACTGCGGCAAGTGCGGCGGCCTGGCTGCACCTTTTTATCAGCGCACCGTCGCCGCCCAGCGCGGCCGCTGCAGCGTCCGCCGCCGTCTCGCGCATCCTCCGCGACCGCCTCGCGTAAGTGGCTCGACGGCTCTCGGGCGCCGCTGCCGCCTCCCCCCTCCCGCTGCGCCCGCGAGCGCTCTCTCGCGCGCGCGGGAGCGCGCGCGATCGGCCCCCAGGATGGCGCGGGGCGGGTAACCCAGCACCCGCCGCGAGCTCGGTTGCCATGGCAGTCCTGCGCTGCCCGGCGTCCGTCCGGCTCTCGTGCGGCGGCGGCTCATCGCTCGCCCGCCCGAGGCGTTGCGCGAGAGCGAGCGGCCGGCGGAGCGAGCGGCCAGCTGCCCAGTCGCCAACTGCCGCGGCGGCGAGCGTCGGCCGCGATCGCGTGCGGACGCGCGAGTCGCTGTCGTGCAGGTTTCCTCGTGCGGCGGCAGCAGACGTCACCCGCCGCAAATGTCGAACGAGCTCGCGCGAGAGAAGGCGGCAAAGCTGCTGCGCAAGCGCGGCAGCCAGTCGACGATAGCCAGCGTCGACATCCTGCAGGCGACGGCAGCCGCCAACGCGGCGGCGGCCGCCGCCGCCAACGCGGCGGCGCTCAAACCGCCGCAGTCGTCGCAGAAGAAATACCACGCGTGAGTAGCTCGGTCGGACACCAAGCCGCCGCCGCCGCCGCCGCCGCCAGCGAGTCGCCCGCCCGCAGGCAGTCCGCGAGCGCGAGGCGGGCTGCAGACGAAAGCGCGGCGGCGGTGGCGGCGGCGGCGGCGGCGGCGGCGGCGGCGGCGGCGGCGGCGGCGGCGGCGGCGGCGGCGGAGCGCGAATCCGCCTCGCAGAGCCGCATCCTGCCCGCACTCTGCCTACGACGGTCGCTACGACAACGCGCCAACGCTACGGCCGCGCTCGCTTCAGCGCGGCACCTCAGCGGCCGTACCGTCGTCGCCGCCGCCGCTCAGCGTCCCATCGCACGTGCGGAGCACGAGCCCGAGGGCGGCCTGGCAGCCTGCCGGCGGCGATGCACACGCCGTCGTCTGCTGCGACGTGCGCTGGGCCGCTCAGGCGGGGAGGGGTGCGGGACGCGGCGGTGGCCCGCGACAGCGCGGCGTGACGTCATCGACGTGCACCGAAGAGGGGCGTTAGCGTTCGCACGCTTCGGCGTGTGCTGTGCCATCTGGCGTCCAGCGGGTCTAACCTCGGTCCGCCGCGGCCGAGTCCACCTAGAAGCCGGCCGCCAAGGCTCGATTCATAGACGCGTTCGGATTTGTTTAAAATTGCGTCAAACCGGAACGCAGGCGCTTAAAAGACGCACCCAAATGCGTACGAGTGCGCTCGCTCACTTCCGACGGCTCGCCGAATCCGAGCCTTTCCGGTCGATACCATTTCCGCCGAATCTGAGCCTCGGTCTGGATTTCTGGAGCAATAGTGCTGCGCTGGCCGTCGGCCTTGCTATAGGTCATTGGCTGTAGACGGGCAAACTGACGGAAGGGGTTGAGACAACCCACGGCTCGAGTGGAAAGCTTCAGTCAGCAGCATGCAGTAGGCGCTCACAAAATATTCGGCATAAATACAAATTGGGAATATAAATAATGTATGTTCATATATATATATATATATATATATATTACTATATAAATATATTTGGCAGCCCGAATGTATTGTACCTGTGCAATCGCGACGAAGCCGCTAGGTGGCGAACGAGAAAGCGATTGCTCCGCGGGGGCTTCGCATTTGGCGCGGCGGCGTCCATTTCATCGTTCTCAGAAATCTTTTGTGCGATATCGCGGTACTGTTTTCCCTTGCTCATTTTTTGCCGCGCTGCTCTCCGCGAATAGTTCATTCGCGTGGCTTCCATCTGAGTAGCGCCTCCCTTTTCCGAAGCCGCCCGCGCGCTCTGTGGCGAGCGCGTGGGCGCGAAAGTCGTCTTCATGACGCAGCGACCCAGCGCTACCTCAGTCAAAAATCGTCTGCATGACGCAGCGACCCAGCGCTACCTCAGTCGACCAGTGAGCAACGCGGATATGTATGACCGCGAATAGCCGTGCAGGAAGCAGCAGACTAGTTGCTCTCGGAGTTCCACACGCGGAGATAGTTCTCGATTCTTAGATGTCCTCCACTTATAGCGAACCTCTGAGACAAGTGACTCGGGCCCATGGAACCGGCTATCGCTTCTGCGCTAACGATACGCAGCTGCATTTGTCGTTTGCACCGTCAGAATCCGCTGCAAAGACAAAAAACTGAGCGCTTGCCTCACCGGCATTCGTTTCTGGATGTCGGCCAATTTTCTCACGCAAAGCGCTGATACAAACCGAACTGCTTCTCGTAGGGTGTAGCCCCAAGCGTGCAGCTGGAGGTTTAGCTCTTCTTAGCGGTGAAGCTGTTGTGTGACCGTCACCATTTGCTCGGAATTTAAGTGTCCTTTTTGGTAGCTGCTTTAAGTTTGAAACCTCTATTACGAAGACTACCTCCACAGCAAGCGATCACCTCCGATCCCTGACTAAGATTAGGGACTGTCCACCACCGTGGCTGGCTAGAAATTTGACAAGCTCTCCGGTGTCAGGGCTGCAGTTCCATCTTAGCTGGGCAGCCAAAACAAGCTACTAAGCATGTGAAGCCAGTGATGGATGTAGCAGCAATGTTATTTAGTCAACAAATCCCAGAGTCTGAGCCATGTGTTACCTTTGTTGATGGAGCTGCGCTACCTCTAGATTGATTGAATTTGCCATAGCAAAGTTCTTACTCTGATTCACAAGGCCAAAACCCTGGCCGGGCTCCTCCCTACCGGAAGCTGAACTCAGTGGCTTTCCTAGAATATGGTGCGCCACGGGAGAAACTACGCAGATGGTGCCCTCCGACACCCCTCCGTATTAGTCGCCCATTTCGGCACGCTCCCCGCGCTTCCAGCGCGCCTGATCTTTCGCACCCCGATCGAGCGCCCGGGGACACAAGCGCCCCCTGCCCTCCTTCAGTACGCTGCCACTGGCTGAACTGTTGTATCAGTTTCAACCTCCTCGTATTCATGGTTCTTCTGTAGACATTAAATGAGCTGTTTCAACCCCTAAGATTAAGAATCGTTGGCGACAGAAGCTTTGGCTCTGCATGTCCTAGACTGTGGAGTTCACTTCTGAAATTCTCACGCAACGACATCTTCTCTCTTGCTACCGACTGTGCCAAATTCTTTCCAGCCGCCCTGAGCTGCTTCTTAAATGTGATTCACTTCCTTGACAGCCCTGCTGACTCAGCAATGCTCCCGACTTTCCTTTTATTGCATGCGATTAAGTCTGTAGGCTAATGAATGAGCACAGAATATCGCTCAGGCTTTGAGAGAACTGTAGAAAACTCTCTCCAGCGTAATACCCACGTAGTCTTTGTGGCTTCGTGAAGTTACAGACGGAGATAAAAATTACTTTAAAATACATGGCTTGAGCGTGGAAACGCCCAGTCACCCCGGCGCACCAGCGCATGCAGCCAAAAACGCGGGACAAATAAAAGAAAGAACCAGTGAGTAAAGAAGGCTACCGAGGCAGAGAGCTGATTAGATTGTTGAAATACAAAATAAATTCCTGCCTCAAGACAGCGTCAACACCCTATGCAAACACTCAAAGAAAAATGCCAGAAAATTAAATGTCTACTGTCAAGCTTTTGTCATGCTTCAGTGTGCATGAAATTGTGTGGGTGAGGGAATGGAATAGATTGTTCCCTCTCTCTCTCTCTCTCTCTGTGTTTCCCTCTGTATGCTCTCTCTCTCTCTCTCTCTCTCTCTCTCTCTCCTCTCTCTCTCTCTCTCTCTCTCTCTCTCTCTCTTCTCTCTCTCTCTCTCTCTCTCTCTCTCTCTCTCTCTCTCTCTCTCTCTCTCTCTCTCTCTCTCTCTCTCTCTCGCTCTCTCTCTCTCTCGCTCTCTCTCTCTCTCTCTCTCTCTCTCTCTCTCTCTCTCTCTCTCTCTCTCTCTCTCTCTCTGTGTTTCCCTCTGTATGCTCTCTGCCTGTCTCTCTCTCTTTCTCTCTCTCAATCTCCCTCTCTCTCTCAATCTCTCTCTCTCTCTCTCTCTCTCTCTCTCAATCTCTCTCTACCTATTTCTCTGCTGCTGCCGCTTCTACAACTTATTACTATCCAGCTACCAGCTACCAACTATTATGTTGACCGACGTGTTCAGGGGCAGAGGTCAGAGGTCAGGTGACGTAGTCAGAGGTAGTCTTTTCGATGCCCATGCTCAAAGTATGCAGATTATTTTGCTTCGTATGGATACATGTGATACTTGCAAGCAGCAAGGGAGTTGAGAGAATTTGACATGCTGGAGGGCTAGCAAGGATAAAAGCAAAGGTACAACTGAGTGTCGTCCGCATAGAAGTGAAAGCCTAGATTGTGCTTGGCAATCACATCGGCAAGAGGGAGAGTATAAACCGTGAAAAGAACCAGACCAAGCACGGAGCCCGGAGGTATCCTATGTTTCAGAGGTACCTCGGATGATCTTGGTCCATTTACATCAATATTCTGGAGTCTCCCACTGAGATAGGACCTGAACCATTGCAGAGCAATCAATGCCAGTGATGCCCAGGCGAGATGAGAGGCGGTCCAGAAGAACTTTGTGATCGATAGTAACAAACGCTGCCGAGAGATCGAGCAAGACAAGCAGAGACACTCTACCCATGTCTGCATTCCTAAGTAGGTCGTTGTATACCCTAAGCAATGCTGACTCTGTGGAGTGATTAGCTCTAAAGCCAGACTGGAACTTACTAGCAAGGTGTAAAGTTTTGATACATGAGTTCAGCTGGTCCGCCACGACCCGTTCCAGTGCCTTTGATAGGAATGGTAGAAGGGAGACTGGGAGGTAGTTGCTTAAGTTCTCTTGGTCTAGTGTAGCTTTCTTGAGCTGACTACAGCTTTTTTGAAAGGTGCTGGGGCATGACCTGAGGCTAATGACATATTAATGATGTTAGTTATGCATTGCAGCAACAGATCAATGCAACGTATGAGCAGGACAGTGGGAACAGGGTCCAGAGGACTTGTTGTCTTTTGTCTTTTGTTGCCACATCGCACCACTTCTCGCCGACCTGCACTGGCTTCCAGTCAAGAAACTGATCGACTTCAAGGTCCCAGCCTACCTATCAGATCTACTCCTCCACCAGGCCAAGCATCGTACCACCCACTTTTCGGAGTCCGACAGTTTACCAATACCTCGTACAAACCTCAAATTCTTTGGAGACCGTGCATTTAGTTCGTATGCTCCCAAAGCCTGGAATTCACTTCCGACTTGCGTCACAACATCCCCTGGCTTGACCACATTTAAAAAGAACTTGAAAACACACCTATTTAGGACAGCATTTAGTGGGTCGCTGTGATTCGTCCTTGACATGCTTATGCGAGCTGACACTGAGCATGCTGCCACTAACCACACTTGCATGTTGACCCTGTGCATGTCACGCCTAACCATGTTATTCATGTTGTTTGTTTATCACGCACGATATTACTCCACATTCAATCGCGTTTCCCTTTGCAGCAAATGTAAAGCGCCTAGAAGGAGAGTGAGGTCTCTGAGGGCGCTTTATCATGTGCATTATTGCTATTATATATATTATTCATTCGTATGGCGCCGTAAGAAAACTTATCCTCTATTCAGGCGCTTCACATATGCCTCGGGGCTCGAGCCCACGACCTTGGCAAGACCTTGATCGAGGCGAGCACCTTAACCACTAGGATATCGAGGCGCATCGAGTTTTAGAAAGCTTCTACTCCCAAGCCGGTGTCATCACCGGATGCTCCGAGTTAGCTTGTACAATATAAAGTAATACAAGGGGACTGGTACGTAAAGGACAGCACATATTAATTGCCAAGCAAGAGATTGAGCTCGCTGAGAGGTATACACAATGTATTGCCATCGTTTTTGTTATGCCACTGAGCAAGAGAATGTTGTGAACATCGGTCATCAGATTTGAGCTGCTGTAAGTACTAGGCTAGCTCGTCGTGCTGCGGTTAATAGCGATCGTTTGAGCGAGAAGCACGCGGAGACGCAGGAAGCACGTGTTCATGATGAAGAGCGAGATTCGGTTGTAAGCGTACGGAAAATGCGTCTCCGCTCTAAGGCGTCTCGGCTTTCGGTTCCGCCTTCCTTCTCCACCTTCCGCTCCGACGCTCCGACGCGACGCGGAGTAGGTTGCTTAGGAGCTTATTTAAGATGAACGCAGCCCGATGCAAAGAAGAGCCTCGGTGTGATTGATTCGACGCCGCGCCGCGCCGCCGCCGCGCTTTGTGCGACGCTTGTTGACTAAAGCACCTTGTTGTGCACGAGAGAGAGAGAGAGAGAGAGAGAGAGAGAGAGAGAGAGAGAGAGAGAGAGAGAGAGAGAGAGAGAGAGAGAGAGAGCAATTCGAGACGGCACGCGTACGTGCCCCCCTTCGTGTTATCGCGTTTATTACTCACGCGCGAGACGCGCAGCAGACAGCAGGAGGTGGATAGACGGTCGCTATTGGGCCCGCGCGTCGCTGTAGCACGCCCAGCGTCGTCTCTTACCAAGACGACTCGCTCGGCGACGACCCATCTAAGGCTGCCGCCGCCGCGAAGCTGGAGAACACGTATCGCATGGGACCATCGAAGCGCTTTCCCGAGACCCAGGTGCACGGCATCCTTCGCGACGTCCTAGAGAGCTACCTCAAGGAGGAAAGATACGAACCCGAGCTTTGCCGACAGATGACCAGGACCCTGTCGGAGGTGAGGTCGCGCGATGGCCACGCGCCGCCGCCGCCTGCACTTCGTAAGCTTGCCTCAGAGCGCTCCGCTGCTCATGTAATGTAATGTATCTCCGTCTGTAACTCCACAAACATATAAAGACCACATAAAGACACATATCACACATAAATCACACATAAAGACCACGTGGGTGTTACGCAGGAGAGTTTTGAATAGCGCACTCACAGCCTACGCGGCTTTCGGTACCCATTCGGTAACCAACAGACTTCGTCTCACGCAACAAGGAGAAAGTGGGAAGCATAGTGCCAGCAGTCGCTGCCGCAGTGCGATCGATATCAGAGTGACGGCGAGAGAGAGAGAGAGAGAGAGAGAGAGAGAGAGAGAGAGAGAGAGTGAAGCACTCGAGATAGGGAAGCTCCGGTGTACGAACGAGCAATTAAAAGAAAAGCAAGATAGCGATAGCGATAGATATAGCGATATATCAAGATAGAGATAGCGATAAAATAATCGATAAGAAGATAGCGATAAGAAGAGAGAAGCTGTCACGATAGCCGTAAGCTCAGGGGAGAGTACGGAGGTATGAAATCACCGCGTGCAGTCTTTGGGCATCTCAATCAATTGCTTCTGCTCGCGTGCAATATAAATATATATATATATATATATATAGGCTATATATATGCTAAATTTAAATATATGCTATATATATATATATATATATATATATATATATATAGCATATATATAGGCCGAGCAGTAGAAACCTCCAAGATCTAGATATAGGACTCAAGTGGCACAACGTAAAATTCTGGGTAAAGAATCTCCCCGTGATTTGCTAAGACCCGAGGTCTTCGTAAACTCTCTGAGCTGAGGTGCTACGCGTCATCCGGGTCGTTGTAAGATCCATCTGAGCACCGAGGGCGGCGGCACGCTGGCGGGGCAGCTCGGGGCCTCTAAACTCGCACTACTCGCTTTCGTGCGGCGGCATGCGTTCGCCTCGCTCGAACGAAGCCGCCGCGAGTGAATCTAGGAATCAATTTAGCAGTCTGAAATAGACTTACTTCGGGCGTCAAAGCCGTCGAGTCATTCTTCGCTGGACGCTTTCCTGATATTCTTGCGAATGCGCGAACGACGCCTCCGCTAGATGGCATTTCGTTTTTAGTTACGTAGGTTCTACGAACCGCTCTCTCACGCGCCGCGGTCTGTAAGTTCTGCGAACCGCTCTCCCACGCGCCGCGCCCTGTAAGTTCCGCGAACCGCTCTCCCACGCGCGCCGCGCCATGAAAGCCTTCAGCGAGCTGCATCGGTGCGGGCGGCTACATTTGGCGTAGCGCGTGGCGCGATTTAAGGAACGGAGCGTGGCGAAAGAGAGCGCCCGCGCCGGCGCAATGGCGGCGCAGTCCGCGCTCTCTCTCTCTCTCTCTCTCTCTCTCTCTCTCTCAGCAGCGCCCGTGCGTCGCTGTCTGTCGAAACGACAGCGAGGCGACTCGCTGCGGTGACTAGCCGCTCTGGCAAACCTGCAAGAGCCACTTCTCGCCCGCCCGCTCGTTCGCTCGCAGGTCGTCAAAGCCAGGGTGAAGGAGCTGCAGATTCCGCGCTACAAGGTCATCGCCCTGATCACGATCGGCCAGCTCAAGGAGCAAGGCGCGAAAGTGGGCAGCCGATGCCTCTGGGACGCCCAGGTCGACACTTTCTCGTCCTACGAGTTCCGCAACAGCTCGCTGTTCGCCGTGGGCACGGTGTACGGCGTCTACGCCGAGTAGTCCCGCACGTCCAACCGCCGCTCAGACCGCGCTCAAATCGCCGCCGACGACAGACGCGGGGCGTCGCTCCGTCGCGCAGCGAGGCGCGCTGAGCCGCACACGCCGCAGCGTCCGCAGCGGAGCGGAGCGGCTCGAGGCTGAACGCGACGCGCCGCCGCGTCGGCGACGCGCCCGTCGCGCGGCTGCTCAAATTCGACACGCAATTGACGACGCGCCGCCGCGTTGCCCGCCGCGCCGACCGGATGGGGTGCGCCGGCGCGCTCCCTGTCGAGCGAGAGCGCACGGAGCGAGACGTCTAGTCTTTGGGCCGCAGTCGCCGTCGCGAGTGTTTGCCATGGCAATTCGAGAGCCGTCGGAAGGCGTCCGAGCTTTCGCGCCTCGGAAGCGACTGGACGCGTGCGCGCTCTCGCGCGCACGCGAGCTCCGGTTTCCAGCGCGGGCACAGACCGGCGCCGGCTACTATACCTCAACCTATACCACGCATTAAATTGCTTGCTATGCCGCCTCTGCTGTTCTGTAGGGCTAGGGTAGGGAGGGAGGGGAAGAGCGCTCCGCTAACGTTGGTCAGTGAGACGTAGCGAGACCTTTCGGCTCCTGGGCACAACGCTACAAGTGGCGCCCGCGCCCCGTTGTAAAAGATTGCTGCAGAATAGCACCACCATAGAAGAAGTGGAGATAACACTCGCTAGCAGGCATATCGAGTCGATACAGTTTTATTGACTAGTAAAGGTACAGGGTAGATTTGTTCAGCTTTAACTAAGGTGAATTTTTCTGGCCCCGAACGTGGCAAACTGTTCGATCACAGTTTGAAAGTCAATATTTTCCAGTGTTTCTTTCTCTATGCTTAACAAGGCCAAATCTAAATCGAAGAGTCAATCTTGCCCACTTGATGCTCTCAGATAAGACAGCATTATCTTCAGCTTGCTAAAGGAGCGTTCGCAACTGAAGGCAAAGCATTTTATGATAATATATTTTGTTGTACAGCTCTGGTTCCGTCGACGTCTGAGCAATAGAGGCCTCCAAGATCTAAACATCTAGCTGGCGGAGTTTGGTCTGGTCGAGTATTTTCAAAAGCTTCTCAACTTCTAACAAGAAACCAAATTTGGCATCAAGATCTGTGAGCCGGGAAAACCCAGTTTCAATTTCATGTCGGAGATAGTCTATGCTGTCCTTCATAATTCTTGAAATCCCCTCCTCTGCCGTGTGATCAGCATCTTTTTAGAGTTCTCCAGGAATCATGTCTTCGGCGGATTCTTCTTTCACCTGCAGCTCCCCACAATTCACATCTCCTTTTGATATCTGGTCTTCTCTAAGTCTATTATTACTATTATTACTATTATTATCATTCTTATTATTGATGTGTAGTAGTGCTGCCAGAATCCTCCGAGGGTCTACCAGCGGCTTCCATTTGATTCCGTTCTCCCATACAGAGAATCCGGTCCGCTATGACCAGATCCTTTTCGTTAGGGCATCTTCGTGTCACGGCTGTCCTATTAGCAAAGAAAGCAAGGAACCTTGGTGAAACAGCTTGGGGGGCCCAATAGGAATTACGCCGTTTTGAAGTCTCCAATGACCGACCACCTAACCATATTCGCCATACTTGTATGAGCTGAGCCCTAGGTACAGACTGACAGTCTGGGAATAGGCACCAGTCACTCTGATAAAGAGGATTCTAATAGCCTCGGATACATCGACCATCTTGTTCGCCATAACCACAAAACAGAGCTCAACCTTGTGTCACGCCTCTCACCGCCAAGGCCGGGCGTCCATGCCGAAATACTCGCTTCGATCTTCGAGCTCTGGCCGCTGACCTTCTGCTGACCTTCTGCTGACCTTCTGCTGACCTTCTGCTGACCTTCTGCTGATCGTCTTGGAAAGACTGCTCTTCTACTCCGATTCGGAATTTCATTGGCCCTCCGAACAAAGAGTCAGGATTGGCTTGGATTTGTCGTCAGCATTTGACACTGTTGACCATCCCATACTTCTGGAGCTTCTCAAGACACGACACGCTCATGGCTTGGACGCTGGCCGGTATGCAGCTGGTCGTCCACCAACCTAACTTCCTGACTGCACCTCAATGTCTGCATTTAAGCAGGTCACTAGTGATCTAGTCCTAAAGCTCGTATCTCAATCAAAGAAGACAACAAGTCCTCTGGACCCTATTCCCACTGTCCTGCTCTTACGTTGCATTGATCTGCTGCTGCAATGCATAACTAACATCATTAATATGTCATTAGCCTCAGGTCATGTCCCAGCACCTTTCAAAAAAGCTGTAGTCAGGCCTCTCCTCAAGAAAGCTACACTAGACCAAGAGAACTTGAGCAACTACCGCCCAGTCTCCCTTCTATCATTTCTATCAAAGACACTAGAACGGGTCGTGGCAGACCAGCTAAACTCGTATATCAAAACCTCACACCTTGCTAGTAAGTTCCAGTCCGGCTTTAGAGCTAATCACTCCACAGAGTCAGCATTGCTTAGGGTATACAACGACCTACTTAGGAATGCAGACATAAGTAGAGTGTCTCTGCTTGTTTTGCTCGATCTTTCGGCAGCTTTTGACACCATCGATCACAAAGTTCTTCTAGAGCGCCTCTCATCTCGCCTGGGCATCACTGGCACTGCTCTGCAATGGTTCAGGTCCTATCTCAGTGGGATACTCCAGAGTATTGACGTGAATGGACAAAGATCATCTGAGGTACCTCTGAAATATGGGGTACCTCGGGGCTCCGTGCTAGGTCCGGTTCTTTTCACCGTTTATACTCTCCCTCTTGCTGATGTGATTGCCAAGCACAATCTAGGCTTTCACTTCTATGCGGATGACACTCAGTTATACCTTTGCTTTGATCGCTCCCAGCCTTCGAGCACCTCAAATTCTCTAAACTCACTTGCTGCATGCATTGGTGACATCCGCACATGGATGGCAGCAAATTTTCTTAAACTAAACGATGAAAAAACTAACTTACTAGTTATGGGCAAACCCAGTGTGATTCACAAATTGGAAAGGCTGACGCTCAAAATTGGCTCTGCCAGCATATCTCCAGTTGAATCAGCTCGAAATCTAGGTGTCATATTCCAAAGCGACCTCTCGTTAGACGACCATATCAGCTCCACAGTCAAATCAGCCTATTTTCAGCTTCATAATATCGCTAAACTTCGGGCTTGTTTAGATAAGGATACCACGTCCAAGTTGGTCCATGCATTCGTGACATCTCGTCTCGACTTCTGCAACTCACTGCTTACTGGCCTCCCAGCATGTGCGATCAGGCGATTGCAGCTGGTGCAAAACTCCGAAGCTAGGCTTGTCTGTCGTGAACGTCGCAGTTGCCACATTACTCTATTTCTCGCCGACCTGCACTGGCTACCAGTCAAGCAACGGATTGACTTCAAGGCTTTGTCGCTCACTTTTAGGTCCCTTCATTCTTTGGCTCCAGTCTATCTCTCAGATATACTACCCCATCAGGCCAAGCATCGTACCACCCGCTTTTCGGAATCCAACAGTCTACAAATACCTCGTACAAACCTTAAATCTTCTGGAGACCGTGCATTTAGTTCGTATGCTCCCAAAGCCTGGAACTCCCTCCCGACCTGCATCAGAACATCCCCTGACCTGACCACATTTAAAAGGAACCTAAAAACACACCTATTTAGGACAGCATTTAGTGGGTCCCTGTGAATCGTCCTTGATGTGCTTATGAGTGCTGACACTGTGCATGCTGCCACTAACCACATTTGGATGCTGACCCTGTGCATGTCACCCCTAACCATGTAATTCATTTTGTTTGTTTTTCAAGCATGATTTTACTTACCATTCAATTGCATTTCCCTTTGCAGCAAATGTGAAGCGCCTAGAAAGAGATTAAGTTCTCTGAGGGCGCTTTATCAAGTACATTATTATTATTATTAACTTTTATTAGCTGCTGCATGTAGCATAGATACAAGCCGGCACACAGCTGCGGTCCATCAACCTGCCGTTGATTAGCTGTTGCTGATAAGCAGTGGCGGGTCAAGCGGAACCCGGAGACCGCTGAGACCTAACGTAGAGGGCAGTCGCAAGCGAGACGTCGGGAGAGTGGCGGTGTGTTGGCGCGCTGCGAGCCGTCTCGAGGAGATCGTACGCGCCTGGGTAAAGCACCACGGCGCTTTCGTGTCGTCGCTAGCGTGGCAGTGCTAGTTTCGTACAACAACGCCTACGGCTATGTGAAGGAACGTGACTCAGCAGCCGTCGAGCACTGGGCTGAGACCATACGAGGGCTTAGACTGCCTAAGCAACCGCAGGTTCTCTAGCAGTGGATAGGCGGAAGATAACTCTTGGCAGATGACTCGGCAGTTCGGCCCACATCCATGCATTTGTTGGGACAGCCATCTACCAAAAAATGCCGCCAGCTGTCGGGCGGGTTCGGAACGAACGACGGCTCGATAGGGCCAAAACAACGCATCCTTGGGATATAGGGGTTGCCAAACGAGTACAGGGAGAGGGAGGGTCGGATCTTTCGACGCCGGCATGCGTCTATAGAGTGTCTAGACCTGGGCTTAGCCGGAGAAATAATGTGTAATGTAGTGTATCTCCGTCTGTAACTCCACAAAGCCATAAAAACTATGTGGGTGTTACGCAGGAGAGTTTTGTGTAGCGCACTCACAGCCTAAGCGGCTTTCGGTACGCATTCGGTAGCCAACATACTTCATCTCACGCAATAAAGAGAAAGTGGGAAGCATAGCAGAGTCGGGAGAGCAGTTGAGGTAGTGAGTAGTGTTGGCTGAATCCGATTCACCGCCATAGCGATGGATGCTTTCGCCTTGACCAGTTGGTGTCTTATTCTTGGTCCGTATTGGATACGGTCCAAGTTCTGTTTGTTGGCTGCTCAGGACCACTGAAAAGGATGAGCCATAGTCGGCAGCAGGGGAGTAGAAGTGGTTTGCAGAATAAAGTGTTTGGTGTTGGGGCCAGCAGGCTCGTTGCTCGGTCGCGCTACCCAGCCCGACGACAGGTCGTGCGGAAGGCTGTCACAGGCTATCGCAGCCGCTTGCAACGGCAATAAAGAATCGCCCAAAGGATTCGAACCCACGACCTTGGGACCGAGATCATGAAAAGCAAGCGCCTTACCTAGTGTGCCACCACGGCTCACCAGCCTTGATCTGCTCGGACTCACCCAGCTCGCTTGCTGGCCGCATCGACAAAGTTCACGATTAGATGGCCACTAACTTCCTTAAGCTTTATGATAAGACCAACTTAATCGTGGTTATTCGCATACCTAACAGCTAGCGTCGTACGAAACTTGGCAGATATCACCCTCGAGATCGATTCAACTAGAATCGTTCCGCGACGTCTGCCCGTAATTTGGGCAAGCTACTCTAAAACAATGTGTCATTGGCTGAACACAGTTTCTTTCACGATAAATTAAGCCAATTTTCAGTTTAGGAACATAGACAAAATCGGGGCCTGATCAGACAAGAGCGCCAAAGCCAAACTAATTTGTGACATTGAATCTAGGGTACTGCAATTTCCTTCATTAAGGACTCCCACGGGTGACCTCAATCGTCAGCAACGGCTGCGAAACTCAGCAGCTCTCCCGATCCGTCACCAATAACGTAGTTGTTGCCACTTCCGTCGGAGTTCCTCGGGCTCCGAATCGAGCGTCGAGAATCGATTTCTAGATCCGCTGTCTGGCTTACGTGTCTCTTCGCTCACTTGCACCAGCCTAACCATCAAGTCTCCTCATACGGAGGCGCGAACGAGCAGTATGAGCAGCGTGCCGTACGTATGACGTTCGCATGACGAACGCACGACTCTCGACTCTGGGTTCAGTCGTCGTAGGATCGACTCCCAAGGCACACAAGCCACATTCTTCTTTCTTCCATTACATTACATTACATTCCAAGCGATAGCAATACCTTCGGTGATATAGGTGCGCACATCGTTGCCGGCTCATAAATTAGCAGCTACGATGAGAATGTCTATACTCAAACAAGTTCTTACACAGACAAAGCTCGGTTTGACGTAGTCTGAGGATAATTAGGCACACTGACCATGACTTAGGCTACCTTACAATCACACACATCAGCACAGGCTGTAACAGAGGCTCCGAAACGTCACTAGCCAGCCATTTACGATGAATTGCACAAATTCGATCCATTTACTATGAACTGGAAAAACATCGCTAGCTCTTGCTTCAGAAGACCCATGAACACCACGGACTCGCGGTCTCAGGCACTGCACCTGCTCAATATGCCACATGCCCGCTTTTTCATTTGCAGAATCTTGCAGGCAGACGTCATTGTTAAGGTGCTAAGGTTAAAATATTTACTGAGTGGCTGACTCGAGGATTTCTCACTAAACATGTCGCACTTGTCCCAATCCCTAGGTAGCGTTAGGCTATGACTGCCTCCACTCGCATTGCGTTGATTTGCCCCCTCACCCCAACTCCCTAAGCTGCTTAACTAATAGGCTACACTGCTCGACCTCGAAGAGGTTTCGTCCGGTTAGCTTCGCTAGCGCCATATTTGCCGGCTGCACTACTTTTACCTCTCCGATAGCAAAATCATCAGCACGTGGCTACTGCAGTCTCACCCCAGAAAAACCAAGTTGGCCTGCACGAAGACCACAAGCACTTGCAGCCAGCAACGACTGGGAATTAACGGCTACTAGTTGCACGACTACACGCCACTGGGAGTGAACGCAGCAGAAAGAGAACCAGTTGCAAAACATCAGAGTGCTGCCGGGCAGGGGCACTGCCAGGTATTACCTATCGGGTGCTGCCTGCTACTGAGGCCTGAGTCGACCTTAGGCACATGAGTAAAGAGTGCCGTCGCGATGACACTTCCACTGCAGGACGTTTCGTCTGCTGCGTATGTTTCTGCTCCGGCCGAAATAAAAATTTATAAAGAGCAATTTCAAATAAGTTTTCGGCCGTAAGATATCGTAATAACTGGACCGAAGCGTTTTGGCTACTTCTTCCGATCGCAGTAAAGTTAATCAGATTCCGAAGAATTTGTCCAGTTTGCGAAGCCCGCGTGACTAATTAACACCTCTTCGATGAGTGCTGCCTTGATATGCAGCTTGCATGCGATCTCACCATCGCTTCCAAACATATACATGCATACACGTACATTCATACATACTACGATTATGCAAACTTGACATGCCCCTCGAGTGCTCACTCGCTCGCACTCATATAATGAATGTAGTGTAATGTATCTCCGTCTGTACATAGACTATGTGGGTGTTACGCAGGAGAGTTTAGTATAGCGACCTCACAGCCTAAGCGGCTTTCGGTACGCACTCGGTAGCCAACAGACTTCATCTCACGACCTCACGACATATATATAGATATGCAACTTCTCACCAATACCCTTCTCCGCCGTCATAGCAAAGGGCCAAGGTGCTCGAGAGTACGACCCAGGTCGTGGGCTCGAGTCTTGCTGCAGGCAATCTTTAATTTGCCTGATGAAAGCACATTGATAGCCACCAAGACTCTTGTGGCAGAATCCGTAAACGAATCTGGTGAATCGGCCTTTGACCTTTGCTGCATGTCATGACAGCCAAGCAAGGCAGCCACCAGCTAACTCGATTTGATCCCCATCGTTCCTGCTGCGCTTGTTGAACGAGCTCAATTACAGACATATATCTATAGTTTCCTACCGCCGGCCAGGCGTCACTTGCCATGAAGCATAGGTAAATAATCACTAAGTTTTGTAGATAATGAGTTACAAACTGAAACATTAGTAGTGGTACAACAAGAGCCATGTTCAGCTTTCCAAAATCTCGACGTTGATAGCTTAGCTACAAGTCTACACTTCTTTGCCAGTACTTACTATAAGTCTATACTTCTTTGCCATGCATCCCATAATGCGATGCAGCATTACCATGCAGTTCATGCCCAACATATTCAGTGATATAACACGGCAGCAAGACAAGAAAGTCGAACAAATGCACAAGTGTATTTAAACAAAAACATGTAACTACACGTGAAAAAGAGCCAAAACAAGCGACAAGCCCTAAATGTTTGGGTCAAAGTGCAAAACCACTAGCAACTAAACTAGCAACCACAATATGGAAGCACACAGAGAGACGCTTCATTACTGACTCCTTCCTTGCACATAAATACCTCAGCATGCATTTGCTTGTACATATGAAACCATAATGCCAGCTTTGCACACCAGGTGCACCCGACTAGGAAACCGTGAGTGAGAGGAAGATCTTAGAGACACATGCCACCATGAGTATACAATGGCACTCAACAAGAAGCAGCTACTGAAAACCAAATGTCACTCTGGTTTTTTGCCTCTCGACCTCCTTTAGGAAAGATACGCTGATTGCCGAGGCTGTGGCATAGTGCTTGTTACGACGATGCAGACACATCGGTCTTCAACTTTGCGTATTTAGCAAACAGCTCAACGACAGCGCTGTGTCCAAAAGTGCGAGCATCATCCAAAGGCATTCGCCCCCATCTGCAAGGTAGAGAGGTAATAAATACATACAAATGTCTTCGCTTTGATCCCTCCTAGCACTCCAGCATGTCGAATTCTCTCAACTCCCTTGCTGCATGTATTGATGCCAACCGCACATGGATGGCAGCAAACTTGCTTAAATTGAATGATGATAAAACCAACGTACTAGGTATGGACAAACAAAGTGTGACTAAAAAATCCGAAAGGTTAACGCTTACAATCGGGTCTGCAAACATATTTTCTGTTGAATCTGCACGAAATCTAGGTGTCCTGTTCCAAAGTGACCATGCATTTGACGACCACATCAGCTCCACAGTCAAGTCTGCCTCCTTTCAGCCACATGACATTGCTAAAATTCGGGCTTGTTTAGACACGGATACCACATCCAAATTGGTCAGTGCATTTGTAACATCACGTGTCGACTTCTGCAACTCACTGCTTGCTGGTCTACAGGCCTGTGCAATCAGGTGCTTACAGCTGGTGCAAAACTCTGCAGCTAGGCTCATCTGTCGTGAGCATCAGACGTTATATGCTTGCAAACATGGACGTGCTACTGAACACATTAAAAAATAAGCTATTTATTACACGAATGCTAACAGCCAGCACTTGGGTCAACACTTTGAGCAGCTTCTGAATCCAGCCCACCAAGGTACTTACAAACGGAAGAAGTGCTTTAAAAAGACATGTAAATTGGAAATCCGGCAAGCTGTTAACCCTGACCAATAAATGGTTGTTCGGGGCATTATAGCATAAGGTCACAAGAACTCGAATGTCCCCCTGCTCGTGCTCATTCTTTAAGTTCACGCACTATTTTGGCGACTGTTGCAACTTGCTTACTCGACTCACAGTGCACCGTGACTATCTTGGTGTCGTTCTGCATTCTGAAACATGCGTTGTGTTTGCACGAGGGGGCAAGGGTTAGCTACGCCGAAAGAGGCATCACGACTTGCCAGAAATCAGCTTGCTTCTGCCATGGATTGGCACAAGCATTAAACCTGGTACCGGACTCTGACATTCAGTCGCAGCCGAAAAGGTGTTGCTAAAAGAGCAGGCAAATCCACTGCAAACGACCGCCTACAAAGCAACTGCCCAGACTGAAACACAGGACTCGATCCGCTCCAGGAAGATTATGGCATATATAATCTTATGCACAGAGTGAGAGAGAGAGAGAGAGACAAGAGTGAGACATTGACAGACAGAGAGACAGAGAGACATTGACAGACAGAGAGACAGAGAGACATTGACAGACAGAGAGACAGAGAGACATTGACAGACAGAGAGACAGAGAGACATTGACAGACAGAGAGACAGAGAGACATTGACAGACAGAGAGCTGAGAGACATTGACAGACAGAGAGACAGAGAGACATTGACAGACAGAGAGACAGAGAGACATTGACAGACAGAGAGACAGAGAGACATTGACAGACAGAGAGACAGAGAGACATTGACAGACAGAGAGCTGAGAGACATTGACAGACAGAGAAAGAGAGACATTGACAGACAGAGAGCTTAAGAGAATGGTGGTGTGCAGCCAAGTGACATCTTTGCTCGCGCAACGTCGGCAGCAAGCAAAGAAGCAGTGGCAGCAAGTCCTGCCTAGAAGCATTGACTGACCTGTCGCGATGATCGGGCTGAACGTGACACTTATCGAGCAAGAAGTCACAGCTTTCCACGTGACCCTCAGCTGCAGCTATGTGCAGTGCAGTACGGCCATCGTAGTCAGCCTGATTCATGTCAGTAGCAGACAGATAATGCCTGCAAGATTAATGAAAGCTGGTCGAAATAGCAGGTACTTTTAACAACAACAAAAACCATGCTCACCGGTGACGAGGCGACCACATCAGCCCCCAGCACTGCTACTGGGTATGACGTATCAAGATTATTAAGAATCCTGTACGTGATCAGAAGGCAATAAATAGCTTATTATTACAGCCGATGATGAAATGCTTCCTACTTTTGCTGGATCGATGCAAACAAAGTAGTGATAAAATCAGCACTGTATCTCCGTCTGTAACTCAGCAAAGTCATAAAGGCCGTGTGGGCGTCACGCAGGAGAGCTTTGTATTGCGCACTCGCAGCCTCGGTGGCTTTCGGTACGCATTCGGTAGCCAACAGACTTCGTCTCACGCAACAAAGAGAAAGTGGGAAGCATAGCTGAGTCAGGAGAGCAGTTGAAGTAGTGAGTAGCATAGAAGTAGCAGCTCAGGACCGCTGAAAAGGATGTGCCATAGCCGGCAGTAGGAGAGTAGTTATCGTTCAATGCAAAACTGCAGTTATCCAGCAGTAATCGGTCATTTAATGGGATGAGCTTGATTTTCGGACACAATATGAGGAGAATAACGTCGTGCTACGATGATCAACATCGTATTGACTATCATATGTGGACCTCCTGTCGTCTCCAGTAACTGGAAAGACACGGTGCACAAGCATACGCTTGGACACCGGTATATGCCCACCATAGGCCGTAAATTTGACGGGCAGACAGTTGTGTAACGGCATTGGTTGCAATGGTAAACCACCATACTTTAAGGTCCAACCAAGGCTGCACCCCAGTCTGAGTCTCTGCTGCTAACACGTGGTAGGCATAAAGCAATCCACAAAAGCTGCAACCACAGTAGACCTGCAACCAGCCAACTGTAATCAATTGACTACCTTATTTCCCTCTGACAATAACAAGACACACCTTGAGCAGATAGTAAATCTAGCCACATAAGTACTTAATACTGAAGAAGTGCTTTACTAAGACCTGTATATTGGAAATCCGGCAAGCGGTTGACCCGGACTGATAAGCGCTATATTCAGGGTACATCACGTTATAATGCATAAGGTCACCAAGATCTCGAAAATGCCCCGCCCCCCTGCTCGTGCTCCTCCTTCAAGTTTATGCATTCTTTCGGCAACTGTTGCAACTTGCTTACTCGACTCACAGTGTCTGTGAGTAGCTCATTCTACATTCTTCAACACACCTTGTGATCGACCACACGAGGGGGCAAGTGGAAGAGCTTCACCGAAAGAGGCATCAAGACTCGCTAGCAATCAGCTTGCTGCTGCACTGGGTTGGCACAAGCATTAAATCTGGTGCCAGACTCTGGCATTCAGTCGCAGCAGAAGCGACGGGTCGACATTCCAGTGGATGGCTCTTAAAGCTTGGTTTCAGCTGCAGCCCTTGAGGATGCCTGCTGCTGATGAAGGAAGTAGCTAGTGATGTGATAGGAAAAACTGACGACACAAATACCCAACCCATGCGTGGATGGGCTCCTGACGAGTACCACTAAGGAGCGAGCAATGAAGAAAGCGAGCGCACGTTCAGGCACGCATCGCAGGAAGCTCTCATCTCACCGACCTTCTCAGCATATTGATGTCGTTGTTGAATGCAGCGTACAGCAGGCTGGCGACCTTACTGACTTTCGTCTCGGGAGCGCGCTGGCGAGGATCGTACTTCTTCGTAGTGTGTCTGAGATTGTCATAATTGTGGAAGTTAAAAGCTTCGACTAGTTTCTACAAAATGCAAGATGGCACGGGGTCACACACTTGGTCCACACGGCCACAGAGCCTCGTCAGACCAGTGGGATTGGCTGCGTGCAAGTCACCAAGCAGCATTCTATAAATTTATTTATTCAAATTATAATCCCATTCTATAATAATTAAACACATAATAATAATTATTATTAATTGAAGTCATTCTATAATTCTGCAGCATTCAGCAAAACCTGAGCACAATAGTATCCACGTCCTCGGCGACAAAGCACGAAGGTCTGAGCAAATGAGTGTCTCACAGCAATCCAACTTTTAGCACGGCCAACCACGGTCATGCAAAGAGAGTTCGACAGAACGACAGCCACAAAGACCAAAGAATTTTTAGAAACGTCGATACAGGCTATGATGGCACACGGCAATGATTCAAGTGAAGCAGCTGCTTTCTTACTTCGACTCACAAAGCCTGCCATGGCCGAGCTTTTTTTGAAAAAAGCTCAACTACTGCATCATCACCAGCTTCCTCTTACTCTCAGGGTCTCTAACAACAACATGCTAGCTTCTCCCTTCCTTCCTTTCCCAGACTCTTGGCAGCAGACGCTTTTGCTCTGCCGGTCCTAGCCCTCGCTAGTGGAACTCGCTTCCACGTATTGGCTGTATTCACCTTATATTCTTTCTCTCCCACTGCCGCCGCACCAGTTTCAACCTCTTCGTGCCCTCAGGTCCTCCATGACGATTAATTAGCTGTTCCATTTCTCTGTTTAAAGACCGTTGGCGACAGAAGCTGTCACATCGCCGCACTGGTTTGGTCCAGTGGTTAAGGTGCTCGCCCCGACCAAGGTCTGGCTGAGGTTGTGGGCTCGAGCCCCGAGGCATATGTGAAGCACCTGAATGGAGATTGAGTTCTCTTGGGGCACTATACAAATGAATTATATTATATATACAGAAGCTTACTCTGCCAGTCCTAAATTGTGGAGCCCACTTTCACAATTCTTTAGCAACGACATCTTCTCTCGCGCTGCCGACTGATCGCACATCCTTTCCAGTCTAGCCGTCCTACGCTGTTACATCTAAGCTATACTTACGCTATACTCTACGCTTATACTCTACGCTGTGCATCCTCGACCGTCCATCTGACTCGGCTTCATGCTTCTCAGCTTGTCCATGTTGTGTGCAAGGTGAATGAATGCTGCTGGCTACCACATGCACACGGAAATCAACAAAGAATTTGAGCATGCTATGGAAAACTCACTAGAAAAACACTGGCTTAGTCTTTAAGGCTTTGTGGAGCCACACAGAAGACGACACATACTTGCTATAGTGTAGCGCACGGGGCAGCGCGAGTTTCGAGCCAACGCACAGGGATGCACGAAGGTTACTCGAGCACAGGAATGCATAAGGATTACCGTGCAGAATTGTACTCCTCGGCAGCTGTTACCCAGTGCATCTAATGGCGGTGACCACATGCAGATGCCCATCACGTTGGGAATCACGAGGATGATGCCACCAGCCACTCCCGACTTGCCAGGCAGACCAACCTAGGACGGCAGGGAAATGCTTGGACATACAGGAGCAACAAAACGCAGAGAAGAGGATCACCTCAATGCAGGCACAATGCATCATCACATTCTGAGTGTCGTCATTTTTGGACAGAGCTACATCTTTGGCCGGATAGCTGGCGGATGCTAGCTACTCTTTGCAATGACTTCAACTAGCCACCTTACTCGAAATGACAAGGCAAAAGTAGCACAATGCTCCACCATGCACCCACATAAATTGTGGGCAAGAAAGAACTAAGCCATCTCCCATCTGTACAGTTTCTTCCAGCATAAGAAGCTCGACGTGTATGTATACATGCATGCATGCATATATACATACATGTATGTATGTGTGTATGCACACATGCATGTATGCACCTGTATGTATCTCCATCTGTAACTCCACAAAACCACATAGGCTACATAGATGTTATGTAGGAGAGTTTTGTATAGCCCACTCACAGACTAAGCGACTTTCGATACACATCTGGTAGCCAATAGACTTCATTCCCGCAACAAAGAGAAAGTGAGAAGCATAGCTGGGTCACGAAGCAGTTGAGGTAGTGAGTAGCATGGAAGTAGCAGCGCAGGACGGCTGAAAATTATGTGCCGTGGTCGGCAGCAAGAGAGAGAGAGAGAGAGAGAGAGAGAGAGAGAGAGAGAGAGAGAGAGAGAGAGAGAGAGAGAGAGAGAGAGAGAGAGAGAGAGAGAGAGAGAGTAGAAGTCGCTGTGTAAGAATTGTGGAAGCAAGTTCCACAGTCTAGAACCTTCAGAGCTAAAGCTTCTGTCTCCAGCAGCCTTTCAGCAGAGGAATGAGACAGCTAAGTTATTGTCCATACAGGACCCGAGGACACGACTGCGGCTACCTTCCTTCGAAGCACTGCAATTCGTTGAGTGAGACTGACAAAATCTCTTCGACAAACGACCCAAACCAGCTGTGGTGCTCAGTGACTACTAATCGCTACTTCACGAACTCACTCAGAGTTCTAATCGTAATCTATAAAACGCTTATGGGACGATATCGACAGGCGGCTGAGGCGGTGCTAGACACGTAGCTGCCCGGTTCAGTAAATTTCAGGCTCTTCAGAATGGGCTACAGCAGAAGAGACCATGCAGAAGCTGGTGACCTCTATGCCAGTCCAGACAAGAGAGGTCATAAGTAATCGTGGTGGGACGATGTCACGCTAAAAGTATACATGCCAAAAGCGAATGCTTGTTCTTGGGCTGTCAATAAATATTTCCAAATGCTTCGCCTAACTTAAGTAACCTGGTATCATGGAAAGCCCTGTTATTACTAGAACGAATTTTCAGGCGCAGCAGTAGTGGCCATAATTCAAGGATTTTTCGATTGAAGGTAACACGGGTATACTGAGGGTATACACACACACACACACACACACACACACACACACACACACACACACACACACACACACACACACACACACACACACACACACACACACACACACACACACACACACACACACACACACACACACACACACACACACACACACACACACACACACACACACACACACACACACACACACACACACACACACACACACACACACACACACACACACACACACACACACACACACACACACACACACACACACACACACACACACACACACACAGACACACACACACACACACACACACACACACACACACACACACACACACACACACACACACACACACACACACACACACACACACACACACACACACACACACACACACACACACACAGACACACACACACACACACACACACACACACACACACACACACACACACACACACACACACACACACACACACACACAGACACACACACAGACACACAGACACACACACACACACACACACACACACACACACACACACACACACACACACACACAGACACACACACACACACACACACACACACACACACACACACACACACACACACACACACACACACACACACACACACACACACACACACACACACACACACACACACACACACAGACACACAGACACACACACACATACACACACACACACACACACACACACACACACACACACATACACACAGACACACAGACACACACATACATACATACACACATACACACATACATACACAGGCGAAAAAAAAATTCTTTAAGCATGGCAGCTGCTGCTTTGACTGTAAACTCATTCGGGCAATACGACGGTTTTCTATGATGCATACTGAACTTACACGACGCCCGTGAAAATATTTATTGACAATCCAAAAACCAAAAACACATGCTTTCGGTCTGTATGTGTTTATTGTGACGTCTTATTAGAACCGTGTTTTATGACCTCCCTTGTCTGGCCAGGAATAGAGGCTGAAGCTTCTTTGCTGTCTCTTCTGCTGAAGCACATCTTATAGAGCCCGAATTTTACTGAAAAACGCTACGCACACACATACACACACAGATACACACACACACACACACACACACACACACACACACACACAGTGCAGCCGCAAAAAATCCGTGCATCCTGGGGATCGAGATTAAACAAAGGATATTTCAGCATTTGATGGACTGCAGACCAACCAAATCTTACCAAAGAATGGAATTTGCACGAGTTAACAATATCTGTAACAAATTGTGCATGACACCTTCGTTTTCTTAGATAGTTGTAAAAATATGCAATGATTCTGTTTTTGCAGTATTCCGTGCAATTTCTGGCCTCAAACATAGTCACCGTTCTCGACAAATGTTATTTTGTAATACGGTCGGAGCACTAGATTTACATGACACATCAAGTATGTCTCCCACTAAAAATGTATCACAACAACGATATCATTTTGAGAATGCACAGCCACAGGGTTGAAATGATTCAAAGAGGTGCAAGAAATCGATGACACGGTAAAAAGAAAAATCTTCAAACCGTGTTTTGATAAACAAGTACTTAAATCATTCTTTTAAATTTTCCCCTAGGTAAAAATGCTCTGCATTTTGCCAACGCGTGTACTAAATCTAACTAACTTCTTATAATATCATTGGCAATGTTTAATTCATACCAATCCTTATAATTTTGGCAGTGAAAAGGGCACACACGCAAAACACAGACAAGGTCGGTGAGATGCATTTTTACAAGAGGCGTATTCTTTGCACGTGCATAAATTCTCACTGTAGTTTGTATGTACGTATGTATGTATTGTATGCCGGCTCCTGACTTGTGACTTTAAGCTCAAGGGAGCATGTAGTTCGTATGTATGTGTTGTATGAAGGCTCCTCTGATAAGCCACTGGTGAGCTGTTAGAAGCACCACCGAGAGGGGCTTGTGCCCAGCTGGGGTCCGCCTGTGGTGTGGCATGGACAGAGGCCGGTAACCAGCTGGTGGCCAGATGGTGGATTCACCATCAGGGTCGGCCAGTGCACTGCTGTGGTCCGCCTTTGATGTGGCAAGGACCAGCTGGTGGCCAGATGGTGGATTCACCATCAGGGTCGGCCGCTGCACAGTTGTGGTCGATGAGTCATCGGAATCGACCAGGGGAGGGGAGTCGTGTGAGAGCAGGGGCCGAGGGGATCCATGCCCTCTTCGGCTCCGTGGGTTAGTAATAAACTGTCGGTGTTGGGCATCGGCTGGCTCTCTGCTGTGCGAACAAACTACACTCACTTCGGCGTGCTCTAATTGTGCTACCAAAAACTACCCTTCGAAAACGGCAACTGCTTTCGAACCCACCTGAATTCACCAAATAAGTTACCATTGACATTTTCTTACACCTATTAGGCTAACCAACGTGGAAGCATGCACAATTCGCTAAATGTATTGCTTTCTCATATTAATCCTCCCTTGTGACAGTATTTCTAGGCCTTGATGTTGTAAAATTCTGCAAAGATTCAGATTCCTGGGATTAGACCATCACTGTGCATGCACATCTGTGAGTGCATAAATACCCTTTTTGTCCTTGCTGTCCGTTGATCTTTCCCTCCCTCCCTCTCCTGCTCTCTCCCTGTCCTCTCTCTCTCTCTCTCTCTCTCTCTCTCTCTCTCTCTCTCTCTCTCTCTCTCTCTCTCTCTCTCTCTCTCTCTCTCTCTCTCTCCTCTCTCTCTCTCTCTCTCTCTCTCTCTCTCTCTCTCTCTCTCTCTCTCTCCCTCTCTCTCTCTCTCCCTCCCTCCCTCTCCTGCTCTCTCTCTCTCTCTCCCCACAAGGATACCTAAATAGGTTGTTGGTTTGACAAGCTGCCCGTGTGTGTGTGTGTGTGTGTGTGTGTGTGTGTGTGTGTGTGTGTGTGTGTGTGTGTGTGTGTGTGTGTGTGTGTGTGTGTGTGTGTGTGTGTGTGTGTGTGTGTGTGCGCGACTACACACCTCTCTCAGTGACAACCTGTCTCGCCTTTTAGCCTTAAAATACGGTCCGTGTAACTCTGCCGAACAATTTGTGGACGCTCCTGTCGAACTGTACATCATCTATCTCATTCTTTCAGTTGTACCCTAGCGCCATTAGATGCTTTTGCGAAGCTGGCCCCGGCTGCACAACAGAGTACTACCTCTGTGGTGCAATCCATGCTGAAAGAACTCGCATGAAATAACTACAGCAACTGCGTGGTCGTTAGGGCTCTGCTATTGATGGGCTTATGTAGAACATAAATACATTCTTGTACATGCATCACGACACCTAAAGCTGTCTTAACGACACCGTACACTCGGCACGAGAACTCGGCCGTAAAAAGGACCCGGGCACCGAGCATGCTCACCCTGAAGGCAAACTGCCCGGAGTAGTCGTACATGCCGCACGAGTACATCAGCGAGCAGGTGTCTCGCACCGACTCGCCAGAGAGCACCTTGTCACCGGTCACCGGGCAAATGCCACCGTTGGCCAGAGTGGCAGCAATGACACTGCCCGACTCTGCAGTGACCTCGATCGAGCAACACTGAAACGGCACGCGACTCGTTACATCCATGGATAAAGAGAAGAAAAACAAACGGCAAATCTTAGCCCAAATGGACCACGGCAGGCAAAGGATGTCTGACATAACACGTGACAGGAATGGCAATAGTGCAGATACTCGACAGCCGCCGAGCTGAACGTCAGCTGAACGTGCCTGAAAGTAGAAGTCCAGAACCTCCTGGAGATGAGTACCTTCGGGGAAGCACTGCAAGTGAAAGTCAAAGGTGAGTCACTAGGCGTTACGATTACAAACCACACCGCATTCAGCTCACACGTTTTGGTATGACTCGTTAATGCAACACGATGCACAAGCGTTTTTCTCCTGATTTCTACCTGATGGCCAGTCGATTAACTCACCACGCTGCAAATCCTTCCTCTCCCATCTCCTCCACCCACCCTTTGCTTCTTGGTTGGCCTCTCTACACCTCTGCCTCTTGGCTCGAGGTGGTCGCTTTCGTGCTGGCTTACGGCTAGATTTCCTTGCAGCACTCAGGGGGCACAACTCTCGTGACAAATCTGCCTGGTACACACCATTCCCCAGGGGTTGGCCACACATGAACATTCTCGGTGCAGGCTGCACAGTGAGACTATGCTGCTGCATCTTATTTTAACTTTATTTGGGGAACTTAAATTACTGATACATTGACGACCAAAGCGGTACACGAGGGCAAGCAAGAAACCGCTAGCCTTCTTCGTCTAAGCTCTAAACAGCTACTGTAAGAACAACGCTTAATTCAAAGCCCATGTCACGACTGGCTACCCTTCCTCGACCTCCTCAAAGCGGCTGAACAGTTGAGACAGCAGCAACATCGTACAGAGTGAGCGATGTCAAGTAAGCAGTGTGCCGTCCACATCCTACACAACCTTTGCAATCAACGCATGGGACATCTCGCCCGACAGCTGGCGATTTTCGGCCCTGGCAAAGTCTGCCCAGACTTAGGAGGCATTACTGTGGCGGGTTAGACGCGAGCTTGAGTGCAGCCTCCGCATCAATGCAGATAACAGCATGACAGCCTGGAGGTGCAATATAACTAGCAGAAAGTGGCATGCGCCACTAAACTCCTCAAAGTAGCCACCTACCTCACATTGAATGACTGGGAGGGGGTCAACAGATTTTCACTGTGTACGCAAATACCAAAAGAAGGTGACGCAACAATCGCTAGCTAGCTGCACCCTTAAAAAACGACCCTAAAATATCGTAATGCGACAGCACTGTAATTTGGTGACAGTCGTGTGCATGCACATGCAGGCGTAAAACAGTAGCAAGACCGGTGCACTGGCATAGAGTTCGGCCGGAGTGCTGCTGACAGAGCCGATCGCTCCCATGTGCAAAGATGACAGAGCTGGCTGGCTGGCTGGCACGACAACTCGGAAGCCAAGCCTTACATAAAACTGCTCTGCCAGTAAGGGGTAGGGTGGGTCGGAGGTGAGGCGCACCCTACCTTGTTCTCTTTCATGAAATAGGCCAGAGCAAAGTTCCTGTCAGCTGTTTCGCGTTCCGACAGGAATGTCGAGTTATGGAAGCCCAAGTACTCTCCGCCGTTCATTCTCTTTGTCTGGCTCATGAACTACAAAAGAGAGTGCAAACCATTCTCGGTGGGGTGCCGCCACACGGCTACCTGCAGAGGGTGCGACTGCGCGGCGGCTGCAGCAACCAGTCGCAGGGCTGCCACGGTTTTGACCTAGGGGTAACGGTACTCGCCTTTCGACGACCGAGTGCACAGGCAGGCTCAAGCCTGCCTGCCGCACTCGTGAAGCACCCGGATAGAAATTAGGTTCTCTTGGAGTGCTATACGAATGAATTATATTTACACTTGGATTTACCTGCTGCTGGGCAGCAAGAGCAAAAGGAAGTCGACGCACGTCCCAACGTGGCCACACACTCAAAAAGCTTCAGCCCCACAAGGAACCGCTACCAGCAGTGGTGGGAGCTGTAGACATTTATCGGTCGACGTGGGTGAGTCGCAACGAATCTTGCCTGTCATTTCTGAGGTCGATGGCCTCAACCCTCAGGCCCTCATCCTCAAGAATGAAATAACTATCCTTTCTTTCAATGCTACGATATCCCTTGAGGGTAAAGCAAAGATAAAAAAAAAGTACAGGTCGGCTGACTCAATAACCTCATTTATGCAGAAAACCTTGGAGACAATCACCCCGATTGCAACAAACAATATAGGATTACCTGCTGCATGAGACTCGAACCGTCGACCGGGCTCATGAAGTACTAGTGTAGGCATGGCATCGCAATCACATGGTTTCGCCCCCAGCTGACGTTCTGCCCACCCGACGGTGCTCCAAGCTGGTACGTTCTCCATTGCCGCTCAATTGCGGCGCAATTTTCACTTGTTGCTTGTGCGACGGCCTGTACACACACTATCATACATCTTTCTATTTCTGTCTCTCTGACTCTGTCTGTCTGTCTCTCTTTGTCACTCTCTTCATGCCTCGTACTCCAGAGCAGCATACACGACGGCTTCGACCAACAGTGCGTGTGCTTGCCAGTGTGCATATCTGCGTATTAATACAGCCATCGTCACCTACACTATGCATGTGGGGGCTTTGCCATCCGTCATTCTCTTCGCCTTGCAAGCCCCAACACTAGCACCTCACCTTGAGCAAACTAACGGGCATTCAGCACTACACATATTCGGCTGACGGCCATTTTTTTTTATCGCTCACGAGGTTACCGGCAGCCACCGACGAAGCAGGCAGGCAGGCAGGCAGAACAGGGCGGATAGCCTTCGGCAGCAGCGCCCTACATAGTCAAAGCGATCCGGCAGCTTCAGGTTGTTCTTCAGCAGTGAACACAAAACAATGGCACCGGCATTGATCATCGGATTATGAGGCTTCTCTGCAAAAGAGACAGAAAACAGCCTGGCTTGATGTAGCCACACAGATACAAAGACAGCAAGGGGGACTGCTGCTGTGCCGTGAAGCAAGGGGCAAATCAGCTTTAGGCTGCTGCTACTGTGAAGCTAGTTGGTAGGGGTACGATTGGGCATCGACTAGATGAACAAGGCATGCTTGCTCGTAACAACATAAAAAAGAAGCTACTCTTGTACATCAAGCATAAAGTGGCTTGCTTGCAGTGGCTTGCTGGGGCAAGAGCACATAACTGGTCACATGAAGACTGGAGCACAACTGAATAGGGCGATGAGAGCAAAATTCGCCATTTTTGCGTGATGCCAAATGTGTAGAGTACGTGCGTTGGTATTCCAATGAAGGTTTTTAATGATAATTGCGTTCTGTATACCGAAATGTGAAGAAGTTTGGCAAAAAACGGGTCATAGTCAGTCTGGGGCTGCCTCCATTTCCGTGGCGGATATCTGGAATCCTGACGAAGGACGTTTATTTAGAACTACTCTTAAGTGCTGCAGTATCAAGCGCAATGAACGCCCATCCGCACAGCTAATTTTCTTTTCGAACAAGACAATGAGCCTAAGCATACAGCTAACTTGTTCATTGACTGTTCATTGAGTGTCTCTGAGGAGAAATAGATAGAAGGTTTAGAGATCAAGTGGGTCGTATCATATTTAAAGAATTGCATTCTTAATAATAATAATAATTCACTTGATAAAGCGCCCTCAGAGAACTTAATCTCTCTAGGCACTTTACATTTGCTGTAAAGTGAAATACAATTGAATGGTAAGTAAATTCTTAAAATTGACACGTATTTGGAGATCGATAAGGCCAGATATTTGCGAAAGCTTACTTAGCTCTATGCCGGAGGGGCTCAGACCGGTGCATGCTTATCGTGATGGCACATCTCCATTTTAGTACTAGAAATTGATATACTTGTATTGTACCTTTAATTATATAGTGTGAGCTTATTTTGCGTCATGCACGTGATTACGGCAGATTGCATTAACGTTTTTTATATCAGAATCAGAACTTTATGGCTCCGGTGGCCGTTGTAGGCACCCTTGCTGATACTTCTAAGCTGGAGATTGTATAAGTAGTAAGTCACTACCGTAGTGCATGCCATGCCAAAGTTATTCCCATTGAGATATTTATAGTCCTACTATGAGGTATAGCAATAATGAGTGTCATGTCAAATAGAGGGTAAGGGACATGATTTGATAATTTGCATATATAGATGCAACAGGCACTACCTGCCTTTACTAGGCAACACACATACACACTAGTGGCCAGAACTTTTGTCGGATTCCAGAATCGGCGGTTTCCTTGTGATTTTTGCAAAATTGAATGTTACTATTCGCAACAAACGTCAAGGTTGTAATGGATCACTACTTCTCTAACTAAAGCAAACGTGAACATGCAATGCATGGCTTCCAGCCAAGAAAACCTAAAAATTTGCTACTTAGCCCTAAAAATGAGGCCACACTTGGCTTCGGGCACTATTAGTCATATAGTAAGCAATATTCTTGGTCAGTGGCTGCTAGGTACTGTCGAAATAAAAAGAAATACATGGTTCTTGATGTTTGTTGGCTTAGTCTTGAGGGTAATATAATTCTCGGGCCACCGGAAGCTGAGCTCCCAGTTTCATATCACAATCGCAATGCCGAGCTGATTTGGCCCAGGCCAAGTTTTTGCATACTTCAATTTGCTGAGGTAAATTAGGGAATTTCGGGATGCCCCTGCCCGGTATGCAGCAAGACAAGGCATAATAAGCAAACTTTTAGCATATACAGCAAGTAAATTCAAGGTCATAGCAAGAACTAGGTTGACGTTGTAAGCAAAGCAATCAACACATGACTACTGCTCACAGAGTTTTTGTAAGCCTTCATACCTGAGCCACTGCACCAAACCTTGGCTGCATGTTGACCCTCTTTTGACCACCAAAATCGTGCAGTTAGATATCATTTTTTCGGTTTAAAGCCTTACCGAGAGTATGCCAAAAAGACAGAAAATACGACAACAGATCGGCCAATGTGCCATCGGAAGATGCTGAACAGTCGTACAGCTGTAATACTGGTGAAGGGAACCTTGTCGCCTTGTTGAGGCGACGTCGACTTTGTCGACGTCACACACTCGCTAGCCAAGCTAGGTGCACAGTATTCCGCGGCTTCGCTCAGATCAGAGTGACGGTAGTTGAGCAGTTTGGGGCAGCAGCAGAGGCCTAGGCAGTGCATGCCACATTCTGCAAAAGGAGCTTCACCTTCATCCGACCTTGTAGAGGGTACTTTCTTGACGAGATTCTCGATATGAGAGGAATCAATGCAATGAGCTGGCAACGTGGTCCGGAAAGAGAGAGCTCTACGGGTACAGCTCTATGTATATAGATTTCCTGGAAGGTAGCCGGGCACTGTCATCTGCGGACGTTGTGACCGACGATCCATACTGTTTTAGAGCATTAAATAGGTTTATTCTGAGATCGCCGTTGTTGCGAAAGGGCCAACATTCGATTCATATGACGTTCTAGAATGCAGTTTTTATGCTGTGCTCGAAGTGTCCGGAATCTGCCTTGGACACATTCATGCTTGCTGACATTAGCTTTCGAAGTTTGGCGACTTGTGCCCTGATACGTCTGCACACTGCTAACCATGGCACGTTCATCAGACTTTAGCAAAAATCCTAGCCTGCCGTTCACGGGTAAATGACAGGACGACCGAAACAACGAAACCAAATGCTCCAGACGGCATACTCGAACTAATTAGGCTGCACATGCTATGCTGGTGAACGCCAGGCACAGTCGCCAGGCGGACGGTCCAACAACGGCACGGCCAAAGCTGAAGGAAAGAAACCCAAAGCGGCTCAGCGAAGCAGTCCGCCGGAATCTATCGGCATAGAGTAGCTGCTGCCACCCGGTGGCGTTGCCCACGCTCCACCGAGCCGCCTAGCAAGGGCTCGTGTGCCAGCAGCAGCAGCCTCGGCAGCTATTATGCTAGAGCAAGTTGCCACGCCGTGATTGCAATCGCTAAGAGGCCCCGAGGGAGCAGCTCCAAAGGCAGCTGAGGCAAAGTGGAAAGTGAGAAATGCAGCACAAGATCTTACTGTTCCTGTCCAGCACAAGCTCGTTGAAGGCCAGACCGCTGGGCTCCTGGCCAAGATACTGGTGCACGACGTCGGAGCCGAGGTCGTTGAGTGAATAGGCGTAGGTGAGTGGCTTGGAACAGGATTGCAAACAGAACGGCACGCTGCTATCACCGATTGAGTGCCTGGGCGTTTGAAAGAAAAACAGCATCAATTCGACAGTGCAAAAGGCACGCAAACATCCTAATGCTCAAGGAGATGGCCACGTTTGTCCACGGAGATGTTAGGCTCAGCTAGGAGGCCACTTGACCACTTTGCTGCATTGCTTGATCGTAGTGGCAGCAGATGTCAGGATATCCTGCCACCAAGCTGCCAAGTGAGTAACCCCTATCTAGACCAGAAGTTTCGAGGACAGTGGCTCCAAGCAAGGCTAAAAGGAACCCACTCATACCTTTCCCAGAGAATGCATTCCAAGTGGTCCATAGTGACCTGTCACCAGGTGAAAGCTATAAGCAAGGCTAGTCAGTAAGTAAGTCAGCAAGCCCACTACAGTAGTGCATGCCATGCCAAAGTTACTACCCTTGTGATATTTATAGTAATACTATGAGGGTGTGGCAATAATGAGTGTCATGTCAAATAGAGGGTAAGGGACATGATTTGGTAATATGCATACATAGATGCAACAGGCACTGCCAGCCTTTGACAAGCAACGGACATGCATAAATGGTATCTGCCCGAGATTCTTCAAGGGGGCTTACTGTTGTAATAATAAATTTAAAGGTGGTCAGTACGTCTTCACGTTCCTCATACGAAACTCAACACCGATTTGCTGTCCGGCGCTGATGAAAAAAGACAATTCATAAAATCATATTTATGCTTATTCTATAGGAAAATTATCATAATTTTGAAATGGCTTATCATTTTTCCTCCTGCCCAGATTTTTTTTGCTCCACTAATTAAGAACTCAAAACGAGTCTGACATTAGCGCTAACGCATTGCGTCGGCTGGATAAGAGAAGCCGACGAGAGTAAAAAATCCCCGCCATGCTACTGCTCCTCCCCCACCCACCCACCCACCCACCGAGTCTTGCCCTATATGCAGGCCGCTGCAACGCCTGCAGTGCAAGTATTGGCGATGCATTCGTGCCGCTGGCGAAGCAGTGAGCACCCTGCTGCGGTGACTGAGCTGCCAGCCCCAGCCAGCTTGTAGGTGAGCGAAGCACGACACGAGCGACTGCCAGGTGGCGCACTCGGCGCGGCAGCGGCCTTACCTCTGGCCATCGATGGTGCACAGCGACACGGCCCAGTAGTCGGGACTGACGCGCGACAGCTGTGGTATGTACGAGGCCACCTGAGGGCAGAAAAGACGTGGTAATGGAGCAAGGAAACTAGAAGGGGGCGGGTCGCTGCACCATAGGGGGAAGAAGCGACAAGAAGGAGGCGGGGCAAACGGGGAGGGGCCATCGACCGATAGAAGCTACCAAAGACGTGCTTGGTCACCACGCTCGAACCCTCTCCCTCTGCTTGGCCTCGGTCCCACCATGCCCCTTCTTCTGGAAAATCCTACTCAACCCACTAAGCAGTTGCTTGCATGCCCAGATGCGTCTCAGAAAAAAACACCGATGTTCCTGCGTACAATGAAGCCGTTGGCGTCATCCTCACGACCGTCTATGTGGGGCATCATTCATTATTCTTTTCCTTCGTGCCGCCGAGCGTGAGGCCCCACATTTTGCACACCCTTAAATTGTCCCAACTCGCTCCGAATAATCATGGGCTTTTAAGATTGTTCAATCTCTCGATAGCGATCGCTGGTGTGCTCCAAAAATCTCCTTCGTCAGCAAATCTCCTGCAAGTCTTGATACATTCCACAGCACAGCTTGGAGATACATGCCTAGAAAACGGTGTGGCCCTGGCAGACGACAATGGAGGCAGCTACTGGCCGGCATAACCTGGATTGAGAGCTCAATGAAAGTCAATTATGCTGCCACATTTAAGTTGAGCAGCATTAGAAGGACAGTGCGACCCTTATTGACTTGAGCAAGACTACAGCAGAGCTAACCGCAAAGTGAACCAACAACAGGTTCGACGAATTACCACAATCCACTTTTAACGAGGCTAAAATCGATAGGATACTGGCGTTGTCGAGCTCAAATTTCGAGCAGACATTGAAGTATGTCTTTGATTTAATCTATGCACCAAATTTCATGTCATTTTTGCACTCGAACTCATGCAAATGAACTGCAAAGACGGAGGCCTGTACCGAAATACTAGTTGATTAAACAGCCTCTTTTGCATAGTGTCTGAAGAACCATTACGGCTATCACCACCGCTTGCAGTGGCAATAAAAGATCGTCCACTGCAAAAATCGAACCCACGACCTCGGGATCTCAGTCGTGAAAAGCAACCACCTTACGTAGTGTGCCATCACGGCTCACCAATCCAATTTAGTTCGCCTCAAATTAGGAATATAAAACTACACTACATGGAAAAAGTACCATAAACTTTCGCACGAATTCGCTCAGTCATTCTCCCGAAGACCACTGAAATAGATTGCAGTGGCCTGGGCCAATATCACAATCCACTGCATTCCACGGAAAAACAAAAGAAATCTCTTTTAATTGCAAATGACAGCACACTCTGCGACACTATGTGACATGGTATATAATCTGTGACAATTGTACACAAAGAATTTCACTTGCAGGCGTTCTTTTCCAATGCGCTGCAATCGGCTGCAATAGCCCGGGCCAAAACTGCAATCCACTCCAATCTACTGCATCCACAGAAAACGAATAGAAAGATTGCCCGAGCTCGAGTTTTTATTCCATATTAAAGCACATTATGTTGTGTGCACACCCACTTAAAATAAAAAGGTTGTGCATCCCTGCACTCTGGTAATGCGCAGCAATCGCTCGAAATAGCCCAGGGAAATGCTGCAATCCACTCTAATCCATAAATCATCCCCAAATCGACAAGGTGAAGCTCTAATTTTCATTGCATAGAAGACGAGACTCAGTTCAAAATGCACCCACAAAATGTCACTCGATTGTGCATTAAAATGCAATGCACTGCAATCGACTGCAGTAGCCCAGGCCAATATCACAATCCACAGCAATCCGCTGCAAACGACCAGAAAGCATACACTTTAAGCTCTAATAGTGATCGGACGTTGCTCTAATCTTCATTTATAGTGTATTCACGCAATTTAATTACAATTGCCTCAACCATTCTGTGGCAATGCATTGCAATCGACTACAGAGGCGGGGTTAATACCGCACTCCACAACAATCCGATATAAAATGCCCCCAAATCGGTTTCTCAATGCTCCAATTTTAAATGTATATAAAAAAGCACACCGTTTAAAGTGCAACCACGTCATTTTAACCAATTGCACTTGTATAGTCTCGGGCAATGAATGGCAGTCTACAGAAACAGCTCGGCTCGAAGCAGCAATCTGCTACAATCCGTGGCAGATCGGCCACAAATTGGCTGCACGAAGCTCCCATTGTCATTGCATTAAACATATCATTGTGTTTAAAGTAAGCCCATTAAATTCCAAGTAAAGCCGCAGAATTTTCACGCTATTTTGCAAGTTCATTGTCAACAATGCACGGCAATCGACAGCAATGGTTGGTGCCAATACATCCATGCCAATCTGTGGCAAAACGACGAGAAATCGACTGCATCAAACTTCAAGTGTCATGCCACGTAACATCTCACTGCTGGTGCACATACTTTCAACCCACTCTGAGCGTTAAATCTCGGGAAATGCATAGCAATCGACAGCAATGGCCAGTGGAAATATGGCAATCTATTAGGATCCATAGCAAATCACAGGAAAGCGATTGGGCAAAGATCCAAGTTTTCTTGCCTGTCACAGCACACTGTATTTAAATTGAAACCACGTTCGTTCTACCAATCTTGCATGCACAATCGCGAGCAATGAATGGCAATCGAGAGCAATGACCCAGGCCAATAGCCCAACCGCGGCCATTCGACGAGATATTGGCAGTGCAAAGCCCCTATGGTCTTACATGTAATATTCCGCTGTGTCCAAAGTGAAATCATGGCATTTTCAAGCTGCTTTGCTCGTTAACTATCAGCAATGCATGGCAAGCAACAGCAATGGTCGGGGCCCATATCGCAATCCATGGGAAAAATCGGCAAGATTGGCTATGCAAAATTGCTACTCTTATTCCACTTAACATCTCCATTTGCACCCATTATGTAAATTCAATCGACAGCAATACATGGCAATCGATGGCAACGGCCCGGAAAAAAATGCCAATCCATAACGGTCCGTTATAAATAGACCGATGGCTGTTGGGAGAATCTCCAACTTGTCTTGCATATTTCATTGTGCTGCATTAAAATTGTAACCACACCCTTTCAAGCAATCGAGAACATACAATCAAGGGCAATGCAAGATAATAGAGAGCAATGGCCCTGGAAAACGTCGCAATTCTTGACAAATCAGCCACATATTGTCTTTGAGATGCTCCAATATGATTGAAAGCCTGGAGCTGGGCCAGCAACCAGCCATGGCGACTTGACCGACATGGCCACCCAGACGACCGGCTGCATCTTGCAGTTCCCACAGACCGGCGTGGGTCAGCTTCTCTCGTGGCTTAGTGACTAGCCGAGCGAGTGAGTAGCAGAGCTCTCGATTGCCATTTGGGCGGGTACCCGAGGGCAACCATTGCTAGAGTGAGCCGGCCCTGCCCACCCATGCCTACCCAACGCTCAGAAGTTCGGTCACCAGACCACCCATACCCACCCATATCTACACGTGGATCGCCTTGTTCTTGCAAGAGACGTTGTCTTGGACATACAGAGGCATCTTAGCATCAACTGCCGGCTTCTTCTTCAGCTTGCGCTCGATCGTGATGGCGTCGAAGTTCATCGCGATTCGGGGGTATTTGGCAATTTCAATTTGAACTTTAGAAGCCCGTCCTCCCGATCCTGATCTGACGCCCGAATCTGGTGGATCAGACAGAAACTCGGCCTTTGACCCTGCGAAAAACTCGGCCTTTGACTTCCCAAGAATGCTGGCAGACTCGGCCGTTTGAACTCCTAAAGGCACCTTTAAGTGGGATTTTTATATTTATATTTTTATTTTTATATATTATTAAGTGGGATTTTTAAGGCAGGCCAATACCCACAGACGCTCACCCATAACATCACGGAAGCCACCCATGCCCACCCAGTACCCACAGGTACAGTACGTGGGTATGGATATGGGTCGAGGGCTCTGGTCCACTCGGAAATGGCTCTTACAATGGTCGACAGCTGCTCGACATGTGCAAGCACAGCGCAGCCCCACGAGGACTGCTCCAAGCAATCACTTCGGCTACCATCGATGCCACAGCTTCTTCAGTGCACACAGCACGGTGTGCTCCGCTCATAAAAACTACTCGGTCCTTTTCTACAGAGACATTTCTTACACTCCCTATCGAAGTCGCCAAGGTAGCTGCACCCAAAAGCACCAGCTGTTTAGCCTGGCAGGCTCCAACCGTGCCTGCCATCAGGAGCAGCAGTAGCAGTAGCAGTAGCTGCAGGCAAGCTATTCATTAGCCGTGATAACAAGCAGTCCATCGCTGCGGCACTAGCAGCAGCACGGCAGCGAGGCAGGGCAGGGGGCGTGAAGAACCGTGCTCGAATGAGCATCGAAAAGAAAGCAGCCGTTACACGCGGAAGGATCCGCTAGCTGCAGCAGTGCCAGGCACAAGCTGCAACAGGCCGGCTGGCCGGCCGGCGGCGGCTTTGCTTACCTTTCCGGAGCAGTTGCTCTTGCACTCCCAGTAAATTTCGTCGATCGTGCTCGTCAGCTTGCCAAACTCGGGTATGACGAATAGACTCTTGAACGCACGGCTGATTAGTACAAAGTCGGGACTTGCGCACCTGCAGAGAGCGCAATCCACTACGAGATAACTGACACTGGCCGAAGGGGAGGCTGCCCGGCCAGCCGACGGGGGAAGTGCATCGACGAGGAAATGCCAAAATAAGTCAAATGCGCTCTACGAACGAGATGAAGGTGTCTCTGTCCATGTCGACGGCACCATACGGTGAGGATGCCACCAACTTGCGGAACTTCTCCATCGATGCCCGCAGCCTAAAGTCGGTTTCTCGGACACCGGTCTTTGTCAGGGCCTGTCAGCGAGGAGGCGCAGCACGCGTAAGCAGCGGCAGCATGCAGCACAGCAGAGCAGAGGCAAGAGGCGCTTGGCCACCTCGGTCGCCCCACATGAGCCCGTGCTGAAACACTGCCGTGCGGCTGCAGCCAAAAAGGCCATCGCCATGGTAGGCTTGGAATGCACATACAATCATTCAGAAGACTGACGCGAGTACAGCTTGACGTAACAAAGTGGGGACAGCAGCAGCTGCGTGATTGCAACGTCCCTTCAACGTCATGCATGACGGCAACGTCACAGCTGAGAGTGGCAGGTCACTGCTCACTGGCTGCGGTTGGAGGTGGACATGCCCCCCCCCCCCGAACAGATACAAGGAGCCAAACTGTAGAGGACAAAGCACTAGCTACTCCTACTAACACTAGAGCTCACTGCCCGTGGACTTGCTATGCTGAGTCTATACAATACTGTATATTAGTAGAATTACACGTATATTAGTAGATAGAATTACACGTATATTAGTAGATAGAATTACACGTATATTACACTTCCACTCGTATGTCACTTCTGGAAGTACTGATCGCCATCTGGCCAAGTGACTGCGGACGGACTTTCTTCCTTTAATTAATAGGGATACGCATGCTATAAAATACTAATAAAATACGCATGCAGCAGCCGACCACCAGCACAGTGACATCCCTCATAGCCTCATTCTTTGCTCGCTGCCTGTCGAGTCACTAGTGCTCAGTTACGGCGACTCGTACCAGGATGCGAGCCACCGCGGTCCTCTCTACCATCCACTGGATTGCCCAACATCTCCGACTCAACGTCGCACTCTCTCGGTCTCTCGTTGCTCTCCTACTGCCCCCACTGCATCCCTCACTCTCTTCCTTTGCATCATTGGCCAGCACTTGAAGCAACCATCCCTACGAATTAAAGTGAGAAAGTTCGCCTGTCATTCGTAACATAGCACTTCCATCAAGTGGCAAGATAGCGACCAGTAATTCAGGGAGTTGTGTGTATAGATGTGTTATTCTATAATGACCCAGTGAGGCAAATCCACAGGCAGTGAGCTCTAGTTAACACAGATGGCACATCTAGATGATGCCTCGGAGATGCCGAGCCCACAAAGCAGCTAGCTGGCGGCTTGGTAGGAGGCTGTGCTTAGTTGAACCTGTTGGGGGAGGGGGGCAGCTGGCAGCCTCCTTGAGCCACTCGGCACTTGCAAGTGTTGGAGCGTTTGCTTGCTTCCAGACATACCACTCGGCCGAGGGTTGCCGAGTTAGCTTAGACCTTAATGAGGTGCTTTGAGTTCTTGGATCCGACCACTCGAGGCTGACTGGCAGCCCCACACGGCACTTCCTGCTTTCGACTGCCACTGTGCAGCAGCAATGTAATGTATTTCCGTCAGTAACTCCACAAAGTCATAAAGACCATGTGGGTGTTACGCATGAGAGTTTTGTATAGCGCACTCACAGCCTAGGCGGCTTTCGGTACCCATTCGGTAGCCAACAGACTTCGTCTCACGAAGCAAAGAGAAAGTGGCAAGCATAGCAGAGTTAGGAGAGCAGTTGAGGTAGTGAGTAGCATGGAAGTAGCAGTTCAGGACCGCTGAAAAAGATGTGCCATAGTCGGCAGTTGGAGAGTAGATGTCGTTGCGTAAGACTTGTGGAAGCGAGTTCCACAGTCTAGGACCTGCAGAGCTAAAGCTTCTGTCGCCAACTGTCTTTAAGTGGAGGAATGGGACAGCTAATTCCTCCCCGCGTGTTTTGTGTAGCATATCCGAGGACAGCTCATAAATAGTCACAGCGAAGATAGCAGCGGAATACCCGAAGGTATTACAGAGAAATCAAGTAAAGGTCCACACCACGCTAGGAGTCGCCCGATGCCGCTCTTTAGCGTGGGGAGGAATAAAACAACAACAGCAGTTGGCCAACTGCCATCACATTCGACCCACTAGCCTCACATTCGACCCACTAGCCTCACATTCGACCCACTAGCCTCACATTCGACCCACTAGCCTCACATTCGACCCACTAGCCTCACATTCGACCCACTAGCCTCACATTCGACCCACTAGCCTCACATTCGACCCACTAGCCTCACATTCGACCCTAGCCTCACATTCGACCCACTAGCCTCACATTCGACCCACTAGCCTCACATTCGACCCACTAGCCTCACATTCGACCCACTAGCCTCACATTCGACCCACTAGCCTCACATTCGACCCACTAGCCTCACATTCGACCCACTAGCCTCACATTCGACCCACTAGCCTCACATTCGACCCACTAGCCTCACATTCGACCCACTAGCCGGGGCCGAAAGGTGCCGAGCGCTGACGGTATAAACGAGAGAGCGAGAGCTGCTGTTGACGATCACCAACAGGTATTGGAACTATACATGGCTCTTGATTTATTCAAAGCTGCACTTCGGGCCATTTCACTTACCCTGCCACTTGTTTTGGAGCTACTAGCTCTCATGCCTGCATCCCGAGCGATTCTCTAGCTGGACCAGCCCACAGCCTGTCCAACCCTGCGAAAGATGGCAGAGGCCAAAAACTAGAGTGGCCCGAGATGCACAGCAGGGCCGAAGACTTCTTGCATGGACGGCTAGGCAGACGGCTCGGCGGACGGCTGCTTTGACGCTCCTATCGCACAGTCACAGTCACCTCATCCCCCTTCTCTAGTCGTTGTGAACTAAAGCAAGAAAAGACCATCTGCTGTTTTTTCTCATCACTACTTGGAAGCCTTTGTTGAACAAACAGCCTAATTATAATTCGATACTGAGAATCGCTGTTTAATTGACCCCTTTTTAACTACACTATGGAAGATGCAATGCAGGGGCACTGTGTGCTTGTAATAGACGTGTCATCTTTTTCGATTGTTTAATGATCTCTTACTCGGCTGCCCTCCTGAATCACCTGTGCTCCTCACTTTCCATTTGTTGCATGAGATGCTGATTAGGTTCAGCTTAGAGTGGATTGAGAAACTTACCCAATCAAAATCAGGAATAAATTAGCATATTGAGATACAAGTACGGCTGAACTCACATTTCAAATTTAATGTTGATCCATGAAGCACTGGTCGAGTTGTGGACATTGCAAGGCACAAAGCTATGCTGCAAATGAAGCTGCATACAAGTCGGTAGCATGCAACAAGCTGATTTCTAGCAAGTGCACAATAAATACTAGCTGATTCAAAGGCCTTTTTCTAGCAACAGAAGAGCCTTTAAGACTATCACCACCGCTTGCAGTGGCAATAAAGAATCACCCACCGCATGATTCGAACCCACGAACTCGGGCCGAGGTCGTGAAAAGCAACCACTTTACCTAGTGAGCCATCACGGCTCACCAACAACCACCATGTACTGCAAATGCCTACAACAGCAACGACCCCAACAGGATTTCAGCAGTGGTGTCTGCTCAGTCATATTGCCCAGTCTCTGCCCAGTCAGGCATACTGCTCCAAGCAATCACTTCCCCTCCCAAGCTAAATACACTTTCCCCTCCCAAGCTAAATATATATGATGACTGGGTGGGGCTTCGCCGATGGGTTGCTTGACAGACCAGCAGTCAGGCGGAGACGTCGACAGGAAGGGAACAGTGTTGCCTACCCTAAGGGAAACAGCGTGCAACTTTTCGAGGTTCTATTCCAGCCACCGAAACTCTAGGCATAAATGCAGGCAGCCGCACCCACCCCGGTCGGCTGACATCCGTGTTGTTCCAACCCATGTCAGACTACTGCAGTCACAATACTGACGTCTGCTATAAGAATGCACTTTAAAAGCCGATTGGACATGGGTGAGGCTAGCTAGTTACACGATCGCTTGGCAGGAAGGGGGCTTGTGTATGAGATATGTTATCGTTTTCGTCTAGCTGTAAGTGATGACCGTGACAGGTGCACTACATATTGCAGGTTGTACCAACGGCTGCTGCAAGTCCGGCACGCGAGGCCCTACTTCCTCTCCCCCCCCCCGAAAAGTCATCAATACTGGAACGATTAAAATAAGTCTTTTCCTAACCCATGACCTCTGGTTTGTGCAGCTAATCTCATCTCATTATTGCACAATCCCTATTCACATCCTGCAGCATTACGAGAGCTGACAAAACATTCGTATATGTCAGCCTCTTCGGACCCATCGTAAGCTTCCGAAATTCGCGATGTGCTACTATATCTGGCCTCAGCGCGTGCAGATGGACCCTCCTCTTGCTACAAAGAATACGAACCTCAAGTTGAGGCTGCTACTTTGGACCTCCCGCTCAGATGGCCACCGGCTCGACCTGTAGCTCGCAGGCAAACAGTTCGACGATTGTCAAGCTGCTGCAGCGCGAAATGCACTGACTGTATGATAATAATATTATAATAATGCACTTGATAAAGCGCCCTCAGAGAACTTAATCTCTCTCTAGGCGCTTTACATTTGCTGCAAAGGGAAATGCAATTGAATGGTGAGTAGTATCATGCTTGATAAACAAACAACATGAATAACATGGTTAGGCGTGACATGCACAGGGTCAGCATGCAAATGTGGTTAGTGGCAGCATGCACAGTGTCAGCACGAATAAGCAAATGAAGGACGAATCACAGGGACCCACTAAATGCTGTCCTAAATAGGTGTGTTTTCAAGTTCTTTTTAAATGTGGTCAAGTCAGGGGATCGCATGATACAAGTCGGGAGAGAGTTCCAGGCTTTGGGACCATACAAACTAAATGCACGGTCTCCACAGGATGTGAGGTTTGTACGAGGTATTGGTAGGCTGTTGGATTCCGAAAAGCGGGTGGTACGATGCTTGGCCTGGTGGGGGAGTAGATCTGAGAGATAGGCTGGAGCCAAAGAATGTATGGCGCACAAAGGCAACAGACCCTTCCCCATTCAACTGATACGGGTCTTTCATGCAGCGGTTCAGCAAGCCCATCAGACCACCAGTATAGGCTTGCTCGTCGGTTGAACCCTGTGATGCTTACGGCTGCCATATTCTGGAACCATCTACTGGCATCCAGCATCGATCACCCATCTGGCAGTAATGGTGCATCTCCGTTGGTTGTATATGGCGCCCAAGCCATGTGGGGCCTGCTGGCACCCTTGCAGGGCTTACCGGGCCTTCAATAACGCTGATGTACCAGACCGCTACCTTCTTTCCAACGCCAGAGACTTCGCGGCGACTTCAGGACGGGAGAGTATTTCTCCAAGATAGACCTGGTCCACGATCACCACCACCACCAGATACCAATGGCTGCAGAATATTTAGCCGAGACTACTGTCATTCCCTCCGCCCCCTCGGGCTCGTTGAACCAGTACAGCTTCTGCTAGGCTGGGCTTTGCCCTTTATTTACCAAGACCTGCATGGGCTTAACTTCGGCTTCTCTACGTGGAGCCTCGGACACTCGGCTTTTCAGGTGCACTAACTGACCACAGCGGAGGTGATTTCAACCTAATCTGAACAACACTCAAACAGCAGTTAGCACTTACCTGCGCAGAAAAAGTCATACCAGACACGAATAAATGAGACTGGGGCACATTTGACATATTAGCGCACAGCCATGACAGCAAGGAGAAATCATTTGCATGTTACAAACTCTTCAAGACTGCACAATAATAGGTTCGTGATGTAAATCAAGCAGGCATATCTAAAGTAATAACAATAATAATAATACATTTGATAAAGTACGCTCAGAGAACTCAATCTCTTTCTATGTGCTCTAACACATCGGCAGCAGCATAGCATAGCAGCAATATAGCTCAGCAGCAGTAGCAAAGCACAGCACCAGCAGCTGCATGCTAAAGCAGGAGCAGCAGCACCATAGCACAGCAGCAGCTGCAGCAGCAGTATTTTGCACAGTACCAGCAGTAGCCCAGCACGGTAGACGTGGCAGCATAGCAGCAGCAGCAGAGCATAGCAGCAGCAGCAGCATTAGCAAAGTAGCAGCTGTAGAACTACTGACAAAGTGGCCGAGACCATGTCCAGCTTACCGACATGAACTTCTGCAATGGCAGTTTATCGTTCTCGGCAAGTGAATCAAACACGACGCTGAGGCTAAAGAGAAAGCAGACCACGTGAGTCCCCGAAGGGCAGCTGAACGTGGGCTAGCCTGGCAGGACACGGTGCAGCTGAAGAAGGCACGACGGAGGCAAGCGGTCCGGCTGCATGCCAGCGTGGCCGGAGTCTAGCCTCTCTGATGAGGGAGAAGACAGCTCGAGCGGTGGGTGGCAGGGATGGCTCCGCTGATTTGTCTCCACTTACCTGTCATCGGCTTCTTTGTTTCGCAGCGACAGGGTGGGGGCTGGCGAATGGTTGAGCTGCCGACTCTGGCTCCACTGCCATGCCGGAGGGGCTCGAGGCTGTCCCGGCCAGCTCGCTGTCCACTGACGCCCGTGCCAAGGCTTGGTGGTGGCGGAGGCCGCCGCAGTGGCGACAGCAGCAGCAGCACACTGGTTTCTCCTCAGCAGCGAGCATGCTGCACTGCGCATGGCCGCGATTAGTGGCCAGCCACAGCGAGCTAGCTGCAAAAAAGGCTACCTGTTTAGCCTAGCCGAGCTTTGCCTGGAAAAAAACATACGTGTATATATATATAATTCATTTGTAAAGCGCCCTAAGAGAAATTAATCTCTATTCAGGCACTTCACATGTGCCACGGGGCTCGACCCCATGACCTCAGCCAGACCTTGGTCGGGGCGAGCGCCTTAACTGCTGGGCCAAACCAGTGCTGGAAGACAAGTGGCCGGCAGGCGTCAAGAGGCCGTGCACGGAGTCGTGTTTGCTTTCGGGGGGGGGGACGACACTTCCGGCAATCTAGCAGGTTGGCTGAGGTGGCCAACAGCAGGCCGATAATGCCGGCACGTGGTGGCAGCAGCCTAGCAGCATTCAGCAGCATGGAGCTGGTGAATAGCTTTAAAGGTGAGCAGTTCAAAGAGAGTGCGGTCAGGAGAACTCCCCGAGCTGAAAAGGAAGGCAAAAACCGGACAATCAGTGGCACGGTGACACATTCGGCAATAAGCCAGAGAGAGAGAGAGAGAGCAGGCGCTGCCGGCGGTGGTGGCAGACTAGGTACATGGTTTGTGGCAAAGCAGAAATGTGTAGACGAAGTAGACAGCAAGTGACCGATGCTGCTGTTTCAGCAGCAGCATAACCTTCGGGACAGCAAGGACAGCATAAGGACCTTGACGTGACAAAAGTATCTGCTGCCCTCAACCAGTAAGTAGATGCTAGATAAAAGATAATGCTAATTCTGCCTACTTGTGAAAATGGCACGAGGTGGCAAGTGGTGTTGCTGCACGCGAACGCTCGGCACCGAGCAGGAGACATGCTGCTGCACTCGAGGCGAAATGAGAATTCTGACTCTCTGGAACGTTCGACTGCAGCCATTGCAGCTTCCTGTGCAGTCGGCGAGCCAATTAACTGAAGAAATACGCGAGTTGGGACCCTCGGATACTTTACCCCTGACACTATTCGGGTTTTCCTAATAATCACCCCGGCACTGTTTGGGGCTCGCGGCCGTTGCAGACGACTCCCGAACGGCAAGCCCACGGGACTCCCGACGGAATCGATTGCCGAAGCGACCGGGCTTGGCCGTTGGCTAATTGGGCTGGAATAGCTCCACGGGGCCAGTGTGCTTGCTCACTACCAGCTGCATCGGCGAAGCAGACGGCCGCAGGGTTCTCCGCTTTAGCTGGGCAAGCTTTCAGGGACCGGCATGCAGAGCCAGAGTCCGCAGGCCTTGCATGGCTGGGGGCGCTTGAAACTCGGCTACTGGTTCGACGGCTCCTCTCTGAGGGTCGTTCGGCGGCCGACTGAGCTCGCGAAGGAAAGACGACACCTAGCGGCGGCGTGGGGAGCCCGAGCTTAGCCGCAGCCAGAGCTGCAGGCCAGAAAGCCGGCATCCTACTCTCTATGAGCGGCGGCGGCAGCGGCGGCGCCCGCGCGCGATAGAGCGACGGCGCTCCGACGAACGCTAGGCGGAGAATCCGAGAGATAAAGATAGAGATAGAGAGAGAGAGAGATAGGGAAAGGGAGAGGGAGAGGGCGGGAGATAGAGAGAGATAGATAGAGAGAGGGAGAGGGAGAGGGCGGGAGAGCGAGAGAACCGGAGTGGGCAGCGAGCGACGGTCTGCACCGCCGCCACCGGAACCGCGAAGCGTGCTAAGGGCGACGAGTGCCCGGGTGGCTCGCCCAGAGGCGACCGCGCTCGGGCCGCGGCGAGGCAGTGGATTCCTTCGTGACGCGAAGCAAGTCGGAGGCTCGACGCCCGCGACGGCCATGCGCCGCCGTGCGCACGACGCCATACGAATGAATGCCTGGCAGCTCAGCGGCAATGCCGGCGAGGCAGCTCAGCGGAGCAGGCGCCTGGGGAGGCATTGCGCCGGCGCGAGCCGAGTACGAAGCGAAACGAACCGGAAAGAGGCACGTGAAAGAGTTCTGACGAGCGCCGCTGCAGCGCGGTCGCGATACGGCGCTTGCGGCAGCCTTAGCGAGTGCTCACTCTGCAGTGTGCGGTCCTCTCCTGAAACAGTATGGTCCGCTCGCAAACCGACCGTGACCGGAGGCGGCCAGAGAGAGGAGTGGGGGCAACCCCTACAAAACGGAATACTTGGCTCGCCATGAGGGCGCGGCTGGCTGGAGGCGCCTTTACCCCCACACCCCACCCCACCCCGCCCCCGATGAAGAACTTCCCAGCGCGCTCCGTCAGCCATTACTACTTCTTAAAAAAAAATCCATTTGAAATTTTTTGAGGCTGCGCGGAACCAGAACGTCTATGCAGGAATGCGCGACTTCCGAGTGGCTGAAGTAGCCCGTCCATCGAATAATAATAATAATAATAATAATAATAATGCACTTGATAAAGCGCCCTCAGAGAACTCAATCTCTCTCTAGGCGCTTTAAATTTGCTGCAAAGGGAAATGCAATTGAATGGTGAGTAATATCATTCTTGATAAACAACAAAATGGATAACATGGTTAGGGGTGACATGCACAGGGTCGAAGGCGCTAAAGCACCGAAAATTCCAGCAAGTAACGCATGCCGAAACGAATGGAGTTATCACCGCTCGCGCTCGCTGGCTCTTTCGACAGAACAGAGCACCGAGTGCCTCGGGTTGGGACTCTTCTTCCCCACCCGCCCCCCTAGCCGAAACTCATCTCCCTCATCAGCATTATCAGTCCCTCATAAGCGTCATCAGTCATTCACATCAAGGCCTCGAAAATACACAGGTCCGCCTTAGAGTACATTAATAAGCGCGCCAGCGGTCCTCATCAAGTCATAAGCTCGTCCAACCTCAAAAGCATCTACGCCCGCCAAAAAGCACGTCAAAGAACATGAGAGCGAGGCTCGTCGCGTAACCAGAAATCACAGGCGCTTCGCTCTGCTGGCCCCATCAGACCTGCCAATAAAGAGCTTGCCTCCTCAGACGCTCATACGTAACGGATACCTACAACTTCTATGAAATAAAATAGAATTCCTTTGTACAACGCCCTAAGAGAACTTGGGGTCTATTCAGTCGCTTCACACATGCCGCGGGGCTCGAGCCCGCGACTTCGGTCATCGAATACATTCGCCTTGATCTTGGTTCGAGGCGAGTACCTTAGCCACTGGGCCTAACCAGAGGGGCTGAAAATGCGCCTGGTCACCCAATAATGCGTTCCGCGATAGAATTTACTTACAGCCCTGGTTAAGAATTCGTAATATTATTTATGATAATTCATTTGCATAACCCCCTAATACTGAGCTTAATCTCTCTCTTTCTCTCTCTCTCTCTCTCTCTCTCTCTCTCTCTCTCTCTCTCTCTCTCTCTCTCTCTCTCTCTCTCTAAACCCCCTAAACTTAATCTCTCTCTCTCTATCTCTAAGCACTTTATCGTGCTGTAAATGAAGCATTTGAACATTTGGTTAGTGATAGAATGAAGCATTTGGTTAGTGATAGAATGCATGCATAGACACAAAAACGAATGCGTAAGCACAAAACAAGACAACCGACAAATAATGATAATAGTAACAATAATAATATTGCACTTGATAAAGCGCCCTCCGAGAACTCAATCTCTTTCTAGGCGCTTTATATTTGCTGCAAGGCGCTTTAGAGCAAAGACTGTTAGATGACCAAGCCGTGAGTTACAGAAATCGAGATGGGACGTAACCAATGCATTGACCAACTTGAATGTAGTTTCACCGTCAAAGCAGGCCCGACTTTTTGCACTGTTCTGTGGCTGACAGTGGGCAGAATTGATAGTGAAACTAACGTGGTCGTATAGCAAAAGATCTCTTAGGAAAGGGACACGCAGATTTCGTTCAGATGCTACAAGTTATACACTTGCAGAGTCCATTTGAATGAAAATTTGAATAATGGCCTAATCTTGAATAATAATTTAATTTATTTATTAATATTTTAACTTTGCAATTCCAATAATGGCCTAAATTTGAATAATGGTGTCTAAATGGAATCAGTCCATTTGAAGGGATATCCCATTTCTATGGAACACTACGCTTGACCACAACTGATAAGAAAGAATGCTGTAGAATCTCTCTGGGGAAACACCTTCAAGTCTTCGAGCCTAAACCGCGTCGCCAGATGAACCTGGCAATAGGCCAATAAGCCAGAGAGCCCAGTAGCCGCCAGGAAAGGGCTATTAAACCTCCGAAGGAGTGGCTGAACGCAGGTTTCATTTTGTACAAAGGGCGGGCTCGAGCGGCTTTAATTTTGTTTGGTACAACCCACAGCCCCGTCCCTTCAGTCGAACTCGGGGGGTGGGGGGCGTGTGCTGTTTAGCTCGACCGAGCCCTGCAAGGAGAAAACGGAAATGGCGCACTGGCGGAAAAGGACACGGCTACTGCAGGCATAGGCTAAATCGCGCTGCGATATACTTGGGGGAGGAGCGGCAAAGCACAAGAAAGGGCAAGCAGATTAAGTTCTCTGAGGGACGCTTTATCAAGTGCATTATTATTATTATTACTATTATTATTATAAGCATATCCAGAAAAGCTGAATGCGAAAACGAATAATACGAAATAATACGAAACGGTTTCCTCGCGATACCTACCTAGCAAAATATTACTGTCGAGATGAGATTGAAATGGATGAGCGAAAATGGATGCCCTTCTACGGGCTGCGACTAAGAGGCGGAGAGTGAACAAGCTGCGTGCAGCCGAGCGCCCCGCTGAGAGAAAAAATATAACTGTCAGCTAATTTGACAGCCTCGTTTGTTAAGCTGCAGAACTGAATGCCCGCCGCTGCTGCTGCTGCGGTGGCGGCCCTGCGTCAGCCTCTGACCTTGAGCCCCTCGCCGGGCGAAAACCGACGCCGTCTCGTTCAGCGCATATACATGAAGCTAGGAGCGCGTAGCGTACGGGCATCGCAGGCCTGGCGGAAATTGCTTGCGCATGCCGGCAGTAGAGTTAATATCCTGCTAGTCTCACGCGTAGCCTGCCCGGAACACGGGGGCCAGTAGCTCTAATGGCGGCGAGTGCTTAGGCGCGTACGTACTGCAAGCTATATTCCGTGAGGCTTGGAAACAATGAAATAAAGCTCTCGAAGGTCAAGGAATTTGCGAGAACGGGTGTAAATGGCAATTACCCCACCGAGGTAGTAAAGCAGGTATCGAACCTTCACGTTTTTAAATTAGAGTACGCGAGTCCGTGAGCGTGTCGATGGGTAAACACAGGTCGCCGGAGTCAGACTTGCTGTGGTGCCCTTTTCACACCGCGGCGACCGTACAGCTAACACGAGGGACTTGCCGACAAAAATGGAGAGGAGATAACTTATATTAATTTACACAAGTCGATGCGCTATGCGCTCGCGCACTTGAAATTGAACTCAGATCGCACTGGTTTTTTGTGTCAATTGTTTTCGATCTGATAGGCGATAAAGGAGAATTTTGAGATGCTCTTTCCGAATTTGTAACTCGTTTTAATTAAGAACGTTAGGATTGTTGACAATTTGCTTGTTTACTCTACAATGCTTTCATATGGGATACATTAAGTGTTTACAGTTTTTTAATAATAATATCATCTAGATTGGGTATAATTTAATGTAAGTCTTTCTTCATTTATTCAAATGGTTTTAAAACTGCCACTTCGTCGACTTTCCTTTATGCTCAGCAACGGGATTGTGGCGCTTCCGGCGGGGGGCCCCAGCAGTAATCGGCCATCATGATAACACTCCGGAGGCCTTGGTGTCTACGCTACATTTTAAATATGTCCCGATGGAACCTCTCAATCTGTTTCTGGCTTAATGTTCCTAAATATGACGCGAAATAGTCAAGGTGAGAGTTTAAAATACTGTGTATCTGAACACTCATTCTTCTGCCAAGTGCCGTATAGCGTTGAATCATGCTCTCGACGATTTTCGTGAAGTCAGCAGACTTGCGATTGCCGAGAAAGTTCTTAACCGCAGGTTTAAATCCACTCCAGGCCTTCAACTCTAACCAATCATTTGATGTAACTGCGTGTCGTTAAACGATTCTCTGATCTTTGGTACAATAAAAATGGCAGCCTGTGTCTGTGTCTCGCTAATTTGTTTTCTTGTAAGTACTTAAAGGTATCACCGTCTTGATACAAAGCCTTAACGTAGTTTTTTATCAGTCCAAGCTGTATGTGAAAGAAAGGAAGTTGCACTTTCTCGCGGCCGACGAGACGGCCGCTCTCGAACGCTGTCACTCCCAGACACAAAATGCGTTCGCTCTGGCCAGTCTTTCTTTCGGTAAATGGAGAGCATCAGCGCGCGACATATCCCATGGAATTAAAAAGCACGGATGTTTTGTGTAGCTACCTTGAAGAATAAGCAGATGGGCAATGACCTTTTAATCGCCGTACGCCTGCCACATACGTTGATCATATTTCCTTTTAACGAGAAGTATTTTCACGTTTCCCCAAGTCTCTTTCACCTGTACAGAATGTGCAACCGGCCAAGAGGAAAGTTCATTTCCATTATGAAGTAAAACTCACTTTAAACTGCGGTTTGATGAATCAACGAAGAGTCTCCACTCAGCTGTATCAATAGCACTTTTCCATTTGGTTAACTTGACCTTCGACGCTATTGCAATAGACCAGTGAATCCTACCTCGAAAAGTACGGAAGAAGCTCTTTTTCAAGATATCTGTACCGCAAAAATGTAGCACCAGATCAATTTTCTACAAGTTTCATTTTTCAGGAAGAGGCAACAATGTTTTTATCATCTAATCTTGACCGTCTTACAGTGATTATTTTCCTCGATTTCTCGCGGGTACACTCTCGTACCCTTTAGGTATTGCGGTGCCATTCCCCGACGTTACAGAGGTTTCGTCCACGGCGGTCCATCGTGCTGGCCCTTTTGTGGCGAATCCTTTTCAGCGGCCATTTACAAAGGCATTAGCTACTCATCCGGGCCCGTGCGCTTGTTTCGGGTGGCACGCGGCGAGCTGGCCTTGAAGAGCAGCCGGCGCCGGCGTGCTCGGCTATCATCCGGTCGTCATCAGACGCGACATTCGTTTCGGAAAGCTGGAGGTTAAGGGCGCCGCGAATCACTGTCAAGCGCTTGCAGATGTCATTGTCAAATGTAGGATGAAAGGAAAACCCGGGAATGAATGAAGACGATGAGCATTCCCTGCGGCGGTTCAGGTGACAGAATTCTCCGCAGACCAACATTTTTTTCATCGCAGAACGAGCGCCTTGATTTCCATGTTTTCTTGAACAGCGGCGATCGTAGTTTCTGGTCTGTCGTTACGCGTCGCTCAAGTCGGTACAATGCAAACTACGTCGCACGATGCGTCGTCGCTGCATCGTGCTGTCACTGTAAGAGCACCTGCATGCGTCGGTCCCTGCGATCGACGGCGGCGACGCATCGAGGCGGTCGCGTAGGAGAGACGACATCGTCGAGCCGCCGTCTCAAGCAGGTCAACCAAATGGCCGACGCCCTGCGAATGCCCAGCGCGTCGCGAAAGAAATTAGTCTCTTATGTCGCCCTCTCAATCTTTTTTTCAAGTTCTTCTAATGAGGCAAACGTGGCGCAAAGCAGAAATGGTGGCGAAGAGGCGTCTACTTCGATTGCTTATTCGACCAGCTGACTCTAATGCATCACACCTTACCAGAAAATCCGACGCATCCCGGTAGTCATATCTGGTGTCTTCGCCATACGGACGTAAATACTCCCGTAAATACTTTGAATGCGCGTGTAAGGTGCTCAGGCCGCGATAGCCCTGGAAGTAAGATGCTCGCTCTTCACGACCGAGGACGTGGGTTCGAATCTTGCAGTCAGGGCGATCCCGCATTGCCAACTGCAAGCAGCAGTGGCGAAGGCCGCTAAACACCTTCTACCGCTACGAGCATCTCACAAAGCTCGCTGTGGGCTCGCTGTGGGCTCGCTGTGGGCTCGCTGTGGGCTCGCTGTGGGCTCGCTGTGGGCTCGCTGTGGGCTCGCTGTGGGCTCGCTGTGGGCTCGCTGTGGGCTCGCTGGGGGCTCGCTGTGGGCTCGCGGTGGGCTCGCTGTGGGCTCGCTGTGGGCTCGCTGTGGGCTGTGGGCTCGCTCGCTGTGGGCTCGCTGTGGGCTCGCTGTGGGCTTCGTGTGGGCTCGCTGTGGGCTCGCTGTGGGCTCGCTGTGGGTGGGCTCGCTGTGGGCTCGCTGTGGGGGCTCGCTGTGGGCTCGCTGTGGGCTCGCTGTGGGCTCGTGGGCTCGCTGTGGCTCGCTGTGGGCTCGCTGTGGGCTCGCTGTGGGCTCGCTGTGGGCTGTGGGCTCGCTGTGGGCTCGCTGTGTCGCTGTGGGCTCGCTGTGGGCTCGCTGTGGGCTCGCTGTGGGGCTCGCTGTGGGCTCGCTGTGGGCTCGCTGTGGGCTCTCGCTGTGGGCTCGCTGTGGGCTCGCTGTGGGCTCGCTGTGGGCTCGCTGTGGGCTCGCTGTGGGCTCGCTGTGGGCTCGCTGTGGGCTCGCTGTGGGCTCGCTGTGGGCTCGCTGTGGGCTCGCTGTGGGCTCGCTGTGGGCTCGCTGTGGGCTCGCTGTGGGCTCGCTGTGGGCTCGCTGTGGGCTCGCTGTGGGCTCGCTGTGGGCTCGCTGTGGGCTCGCTGTGGGCTCGCTGTGGGCTCGCTGTGGGCCGAGTCGCAGTAGTACCGTCACAGCAGAAGACCACAATGCGCCATCTCGCTGCTGGACGAGCGGCCGCGAAAGAAACCTTGGCCACGTGACGCTAGTGCGCCATCTTTCGGAGTGACGGACTTTCTCGCTTCAATTAGTAGAGACGCAAATGAGGCATTTAAATCCGGACGTCGTACGCCTAGTCGTAGGGAAATCGACGTCCGGGACCGGACAAGTAGCCGCTCCGTAATAATAGTAGCAGCACAAAATTTACGTCGTGCCCAAAGAAGTCCGAGCTAAGAGTTTCCCGGGGCTCAGTGTAGCCTGCTGTCCCGAGCTCTTACAATAAAAGTCTAAACGTCAGAGTAGACGGAGCTTTGATGCAAGCCTTGTCGCACACCCCGTCGATCCGGTCGGTGCCGGGCGGGAGCAGAACGCGTCGGTGCCGGTCGACCGGCACCGACGCGTTCTGCTCCAGCCCGCCCACAGGGCTGCTGCTGCTGACTGAGATGCACCGGACACGTCTCCGGTGCATCGCTGAGAGAAACTTCCCGACGGTCAAGCTGGAGGAATGTAAAAAATAATAACATTAATGGCGACAGAAAAAGTCACAAGAAATGCGCGCGACGCCCAGAGAGAGAGAGAAAGAGAGGAGAGAGAGAGAGAGAGAGAGAGAGAGAGAGACAGAGAGAGACAGAGAGAGACAGAGAGAGAGAGAGAGACAGAGAGAGACAGAGAGAGACAGAGAGAGAAAGAGAGGAGAGAGAGAGAGAGAGGAGAGAGAGAGAGAGAGGAGAGAGAGAGAGCATGACAGAGCAAGACAGAGCATGACAGAGCAAGACAGAGCAAGACAGAGCAAGAGCGAGAGAGCGAGGCAGAGAGAGACGACAGACACACAGGGAGCAAAATCAATGTCAGGGCACTTTATGTACGCTGGAAATGAGGCGAGTCGGCCTCTCGCGCGCTAACGCCCTCTACATGCAGTACGACGCGCCTGCCGGGAAAGAAACCCGAGAGAGAAAAGCGTACAGATTGGGCCGCAGCCGTTCGGTTACGTTACACGGAAGGCTGGCCCATCGTAATGAGCACGAGGTTCGAGATGACGCTATCGGTGCTTTCGAAAACTGAAAGACGGCCAAAAGACGGGGGTAGCTTCAAGTACTTGCTAGACTATCGATTATCGTCTGCCTGTCTGTCTCTCTCTGTCTCTCTGTCTCTCTCTGTCTCTCTCTGTCTCTCTGTCTCTCTCTGTCTGTCTCTCTCTGTCTCTCTCTGTCTCTCTCTCTCTCTCTCTCTCTCTCTCTCTCTCTCTCTCTCTCTCTCTCTCTCTCTCTCTCTCTCTCTCTCTCTCTCTCTCTCTCTCTCTCTCTGTCTCTCTCTCTCTCTCTCTGTCTCTCTCTGTCTCTCTCTGTCTCTCTCTGTCTCTCTCTCTCTCTCTCTCTCTCTCTCTCTCTCTCTCTCTCTCTCTCTCTCTCTCTCTCTCTCTCTCTCTCTCTCTCCCTGTCTCTCTCTCCCTGTCTCTCTCTCTCTCTCTCGCAAGCTCGAGTCGAGCGGATGGTCGTGCAATGGCCGCCGCCGAGGCGCGCGGCGCCGGTCCCGCTACTTCTCGCGCATCCCGCTCTTGTACGGCTTTGCTTATCACCCGCCTGCGCTTTTATTCATGCTATTTAAGCTGACCTCTAAGCCCATTTTGCGCCGCTGAGCGGCGCTCGAGCGACTGGCAAATATCGCGGCGTTATATTTGCCAGTCGCTCGAGCATATGCAAATGAATTATATTATATTTTTATGTTTTCTCCGTGAATTCATGACGGCTCGCTACCGTGGGAAAAAGTCGTGATTATATACGTATGCCCCTTCATTCCCGTCGCTATTACAGTGCTAAAATATATTTGTAATAAATCTTTGTAAATTAAAATGTATGTTGTAAAAATAAAATTTGCAATAAAAATTTATTTTAAATTTGAAATTCCAATTACCCCGTTAGGGCCTAACGAAAATCCTTTGAACTGTCTTAGCAACGCTCGGCTTACCCACGCGAGGTGCCTATCGTTCGGACCATGCGTGGCCACAAGAGAGCCACCGCGCGCCTCGTTTTCATAAGCAAAAATATTCAAAATGAATATGAAATAGTTCCAAGACAAACTATAAATCCCCCGGCTATTTTAGCGTAAACTAATTTCGATGCTGTCCTGTACATTTTTATCAATGACTTTCATTTGTATACGTACGAACAAACAAACGCATTTGACCTCGTCCTTCAGCGAAAGCATCACCCACTCTTTTTAGTGCCCGGCTTGAGAACTAATTTTTCATCACTTAGCCTTGTGGAACTCTTCAGATACCCTTTTTTTATCGGTCCCGATTTCTCTATACCAGCTGCATATGCCAGTGCGCGTGCGCCACTAGTTTGGCGATGTAAACCTTATTTGGTTATTACATTTACTCACCCACAGCTTTTCCCCTTTATTAGATATGTATATATATATATATATCTATATGTGTGTGTGTGTGTGTGTGTGTGTGTGTGTGTGTGTGTGTGTGTATAATTCATGCATGTATTATCTCGAAATGCATATTGGGCTGCAGAGTATCTGCAGCGAGATTTTTTAGTTGCCGTTGCAGTACAGAAAAAACCGTTGTCGCCAACATGCTATTTTGCAATTTTGCTGCGCTCTTCAGTTAATTCTGAATGTTCTTAATGTTCGAGCATCACTTTTACTCATCCTTTTCTTTCCCGACCCCCACTTCAGGCTTAAGCGTTGATGCACAAAAGCCGAGCGGGAATTTTTACAAAGTCTTAAATTGGCTGAGGTGATAAATCTTCTAGTTCTTTGAGGAAAATTATCATAGCTAGAAAACATTTCACGTCACAATGACCAGACGCTGGGCTCGTCCTAATAAGTGACCAAAATATAGTTTTTAGAGTAGAAGGACTAGCCGAGGTCGTGGGCTCGAGCCCCCGTAGCACATGTGAAGCACCTGAATAGAGATTAAGTTCTCTTATGGCGCTATAAAAATGAATTATATTAAGGCTAGAACGTTGCAAAACCTAGAGAGGAGTATTTCCGATAGATTAGCCAGATCTGAGATCGATCTGAGAGATAGATCTGAGAGATAGGCTGGAGTCAATGAATGAAGTGACCTAAAAGTGAGCGACAAAACCTTGAAGTCGATCCGTTGCTTGGCTGGTAGCCAGTGCAGGTCGGCGAGAAGTGGTGTGATGTGGCAACTGCGAAGCTCATGACAGACAAGCCTAGCTGCCGAGTTTTGCACCAGCTGTAATCGTCTGATTGCACATGCCGGTAACCCAGTAAGTAGTGAGTTACATAAGTCAAGACGGGATGTCACGAATGCGTGGACCAACTTAGACGTGGTACCCTTATCTAAACGGCCCGAACGTTAGCAATATTATGTAGCTAAAAGTAGGCAGACTTGATTTCGGAGCTGATGTGGTCGTCTAACGAGAGGTCACTTTGGAACATGACACCTAGATTTCGAACTGATTCAACAGGAGATATGCTTGCAGAGCCAATTTTGAGCGTCAGCCTTTCCAATTTCTGAATCACACTGGGCTTGCCCATAACTAGCTTGGCCCATTTTGAGGGTTAAGCTTATTGTTCTTCCGATCCGGTCACGTGTTATTCAGAATTACAGGTGTAATGCATAGTGTTCATTACAACAATTAAAGTCCTTGAAAAAATCCCAGTTCACATCGCCGTACCGCTAGTTCTCCATATGTGTGACGTTCATTTATGCAAACCGTACGACCTTGCATTACTTGAGCACCGGCACATCCGGCGCCTCCAGGAACAGTCTGCCGCCGTCGACGTGCAGGTCCGCGCCGATCTCGATGCCATAGAGCTCGGATGCGTCCTCCTCGCCTGGCTCGTCCTCATCGTCGAGTCCACGTCGTGGCCCTCGTGTCCGAGGCTCGACAGTCACCCACTAGGTGAACGTATCGGCGCGGATGTCGCTCAGGCGGCGGTGCCCTAGTGCTGCTTTCCACTGAAGGCGGTTGCAGGTTTACCAATCTCGGTGTACAACTGGTCATGAAAGCGATTCCGAATCGGGTCCTTCTTCAAGCCCATGATGAACAGCACCAACGAGCACAATACGGCGAATCCCGCAGATTTCGAAGATTCCCGCAGATTTCGAAGATTTCGTAGAGAAGCGTGGACTGCTGGGCGCGTGTCACCGGTTCAGCCAGTCAGCCCACACACGAGTGGGTCTACTAGCTCAGGAGTATAAGTTATCTGAAATTTAACATTATACATGTACGGTTGATTTTGAGGGCTGCATTATACCCTGTATTATACAGCTCTGTAGTATACAGGCTCTATACTTACTGAACAATAGTCAAGCTATCAATTTATGTGAACGGCTAAGTTTTCACTAAGCTAGTAAGATGCTTTCATCAGCGTTAAATTTGAAATCGTGGCCAGGCATCCTAGTGCAATTGAAGGATTTAAGAGAATGCGATGAGTTGTAAGAAAGGAGCGATCAAAGCACTGGTACAGCTGTGTGTCGTCGGCTTAGAAGTGAAAGCCTCAATCTTTTTGGCAATTAAATTGGTGAGAGAGAGTACAAATTGAGTAAGCAAGTGGACCGAGTGCAAATCACTGCCTTACCCCATGCATTGAAGGATCCTTGGATGACATAATATTCACTGAGATAGGACCTAAACCATTGCAGCGCACTGCCAATGATGCCCAGGCCAGATGATTGGCACCCAAGAAGGACTCATAAGAATAATATTAATAAATTTTACAAAACGCCCTCTGATATTTCAATATCACTCTAGGCGCTTTACAATTTCTGCAAAAGATCAATGGCATCAAACGATGTCGAGAGATCAACGAGAACTAGCAGAGAGAATATAAGTCAGCATTCGTCGTGAACACACGAAATGGTGCTGACAGTATGAAGTGAGTAGCTCTAAAACTTGACTTGAACTTACTTTCTCTGAATTTGAAGCTTTTATAAGACTTTTTATAAGACTTTAGCTGATTTTTCATTACTCACTTTGGTTTAAGAATAGGAACGGCAGTAGACTCGGCGGAAGTTGCTCGAGTTCTCTTGCTAAAATATAAAGTTCTTAATGAGTGGCCATGCCGACTTTTTTGAACGGTGCGTGGCCAAGATCTGAGGCTGAGAAACTGTTTATTATGTTAGCTATGCGAGGTAGCAGAAAGTTCACGCTCAAGTTCACGCAGCTCAGAAGGAGAGTTAGAGTTAGCTCTTCATCGACTGCGACATAAACTTCAAGATGAGGCCAGTAGTCACCGGCTTGAATGTGGACACTGGGGTAACGTAAAGAATCAACAGTGAAGAGTTCACCCGTAATAGTACAATGATGAATGATCTCATCTATCTTGCTGACAGGGACGCTAGAGAAGCAATTTAGTTTGCCAGAATATTGCTACGTGAAGGTGCTGAACAGTGATCAATAATAGAGATGGTTGATGGTCTACATCAACATTTTTTATTTTGCTTCAATGGGGGGCCACAATTTTGGCATAGAAGCTAGACGGCCCTAGCCATGATGGATTGGTACAACCTACAATAGTCCTCATTTGCCAGTCGCGATTTACAGTCAGTCCTGATCTTTTGTGTGATTTAGAAAGCTCTCGCTTAGTAGTGCTAGGTAGCTTTACGTCTTTAGTAAATTTTAAGGAATCTATGCTATAGTGTGCAAATGTACTTAGTCAAAGCAAACTCGTGCAGAAAGTTGACTAGTATCGCGGTGCAGTATGCCGCAAGTGAGGGCAGGACGGGGGAGGATTGAGCAGCAGGGGCGAGGAAGATATATCTCTTGCGTACAGCTTCAAAGCTGTCAAAGGTCTTAAGTTAAGTTAGATTAAGTTTTCTCACAGATGATTTTGACGCCGAAGGAGGAAACAACCGAAGCATGAATGGAAGCTCGGACCTCGGCTACGCGTCGAATTTGGTACTATGTCTTAACACTGGGCCATAAAGGAAGAATGTTTGGTTGAGTGTGTGACTTTGTTGTGTTGTAGGCTACGCACATCAGCCCCATAGGAAAATTAATAGATTAATGTAAGAATTTGGCATTTCAGGGGTGAGTTAGGTCATCGAAATAAATTTTAAAATCACTAGGTGCAAGAAAGGGATTATTTAAGGAACAAGCAATAGAGAACTGAGATGTAAAAATTTTAAATAAAGCAACACTCGGTGACAAGTCATGGTGACAGACTACCGCCGCTATTGGCAACTTTCTGTCGGAGGGACTCAGTACAGTAAATTTGGAAGACGGCTTTGAGAAGAGGGGATGCTTGAATGTGAGGGAAGAGTGAGCAACAATGGCCACTCCATCGCTAGTTTCCATTGACCTCGAGTATATGTAAGAAATAGAAGCCAGTTGGCGAGACGTAGGTCAATGTCAAGCAGTAATTTTGTCGATTTCAGTCAGGTCTTACCGAAAACTAGTCAATCGGCTCGTAGGGAAGTATGTTGCTTATTATTAGGGTTTACTGCACATTGAACGCGAATTCTATCGGTATAATTTAATAGTGACTAGTGGGTTTACAGCCGTTTTATGGCCACTATGGTTAGAGTGATTCATTTTAGTGCTAATGGAGCTTGTACCTCCTACCTCGTTGATTAAGTCATAAATGTGGAGGCTTTAATAATGAGCACGGCATCCGAAGTACCGCTAGATTCGGTGTTTCATTCAGAGGCCATCGCAAACTGCTCTGGTACAGAGTCAAAAATTACATGACGGTGAGGCGATTGAAGTGGCTATGTACGGAGACCATACTGTTGTATAGGCCGATACGATGAGAATTCCTGTTCGTTGGGCCTAAACTCGGCTGCTGCCCGCCCTTTATCGGTTCGAGCTGGTAGTCCGCCTGATGCCTCAACAACGTTGGGTGGCTGTTCGTTGCAATAAAAAATGTTTGCATATCTGCTATAGTATAAACTCAGGTGGACTTTTTATATCAAAATTGAGCTTTACACGCGGCCTGGAGCATGCGGTCGGCCGGCCTCAGCCAGAGGGCAAAGAATCGAGCTGCACCCGGGTTCTTTGCACTACACTAGACACGCCTACATACGGGTCCTGGTGACCCGTCAGCAAATCAGAGAGTTAGTGCTCAGTGATATCAGGGTATTGCAGCGCGGCAGTGATAGAACAGCACTATTTTTCGCTATGGCTTCCGCAAGGGGCTTGTAAGATGTAGTAATCGTGGAGAAGGCGTGGGTCATGTAAAAAAGCACAAAAATGCTTCTGCGCCAGAAGGTCGCTAATCACCCTCGTGGGATGGGTGAATAGGTATGTATAATGCACGTATTTAGTGCTCCAGTCGAGTTGGCGCCAGCGGACATCCCGGTCTGTAAAGCACTGCCTGAAACTTGGGATGACTTCCTTTTTATCCAGTAGTGATCTTGATTATTGCCTCAATCGATTACGCTGCAATATAATATGTAACGCTTAAGGTGGCTGCGCTGCATCCTTAGTCATATCGAACTCGTGTCTTTCTCTTTTGGCGTCTAGGCTTCACTAATGTCGCTGACGTGCCCGCTTATCGTGGGGAGATGCACCTGCTAGTATCTCGTTACGCCATCGTAGAACTTAACTATTTACGCTCTCTTTCAGTGTGGAGTCATCGCCGTCCACCTACCGCTATGAAGTATTTATATCGGATCCATAGAGACGGTGCAAACGCGCCAGAAGTATCGCAATGCGGATCGTGCCATCGCATTTTCTGCAGTGCTTTGCAGCTAAAATACCACGTAAAAAGAATTCATAATGATCGCACACCTTTCGTCTGTAGTGGATGCAAAAAGGTACGTTACCAAGAGTGTATCGGCTTGATAGCTGAACCGATCAGCATAAACTAGCACCTTTAGTAGTTTAGTAAACGTCTTTATGAATGTTAGTGCATAAATGATGTCGAGTGGCCATTTCTGGTATGGCTGTGTACAATAAGCACGGGCTTGAGTTTTTGGTGAAGCAGAGAGAGCCAGCCGATCCCAGTTACGTAGCACTTTATGCTGGTAGCCGGCCGACGATTGAAATTGCTAGTGTGCTCATCCATAAGCCTACGGTAGATCGTTTGAGTAGCGTGTTGTAGTTGTTATAGAATATTATTTGCAGGATTTGGGAAGCCAGATTTATTGTCTTTAACTCGTCTCGAGCTCTTTTTGTGTTGTGTTGTTAACTGTCATCGTGTGCTCTTTTGCACAAATATTGCTTCATATACCTGGTTTAATTTAGTAGTAGTGTCAGTTCGGTGACTGCAAAGTAAACTTGAAGGTCGGCTAATCCAACAGCCTCATTTATCTAGCGGCAGAAAAGTCTTTGCAGCTATTATCTGCTTGAAGCAGGCAATAGAGGTTGTTTACTGCAGGACTTGAACCCACGGTCGTGAACTGCATGCAAAAACAGATCGAACTTAGCAGCCAGTCGTGGAGTCAAGCTTTTGACTAGCTTGCCAGCTCATTTAAGAATGCAAGAATGTTTTATTCTGTTCGTTTTTGTAAAATAACCAACCGAAAGCTTGCTTTGTTCAAGAATAAGCTGCAATCTTGCTGGGCGATCCACTTTTCCTACCGCCAGTGGAAGCACGTACTTACACGTACTAAATAGAATGCACAGCAGCTCAAGTGTCACAACCTTTCGATATGACTGGTGCATTTTAGAGTGGGCCGTTAAAATTCACTGAGCCTAACCGGCACATATGCACACTGTGCAGCCAGTAGGTGCCAACAGTGGCTGGTTGCTGTTTTACTCACCCCTTTGTGGTAGGTCTGTGAGTGGCACACACACACACACACACACACACACGCACGCACGCACGCACACACACACACGCGCACACGCACGCACGCACACACACACACACACACACACAGAATAGTCAGAGAAAAAAGGCGGCAGTTTTTGGTTCGTTTTGGTTAGCAAATTACCTGCCCTTAGCAGTTGGTACATTATTGAGCAAGCCCCCACTCATGGTCTTCTTGGTGCTTGAAGGATCTAGCGTGGATTACAGGGCGATATCAGCTAGATGTAGTTTGTAATACGATAGCATGCATTTTGTTGGCGGCCGAGTTGGTTGGGGGGGGGTAAAAACTCTACCATGATCATACAGCGCACACGCATCGCAATAGAATCCGCCCAACGGGCGGCTGGGACTCTTTTTTGCCTCTTTTGGTTGCATAAGTCCAAATTAAACTTATCTGATGTGTAAATCAAGTGCAAATTGCTATACACATTAAAGGGTGAGTTGGTGGGCGAATGTGCGTTTAGTCTAGAGGGGCGAGGTTTGTGACCTGGTCTCACCGAGTTCTTCATAAGCCGATTCATCCAGAAAACATCGAGGCTCTTATTTGCTCACGTTTGAAGGGCTTGCGTGTGCGTGCGTGCTCGCATGCTCACGAGCCTGTGCCTGTCCAGGCATGCACCACTACTGACATGTGCTTCTTTCGTTTTCGTGGCCTTTCGGCCTTGTAAATGTTACCGTGCAGCGGTTGTGGTACACACTGTAGCTCGGTGTGTGCTGCCGCGGTAGTAAGAGCACACATCTGGGAAGCTGGTTCGAGTCTGGGCGTGCGCGTCCAAGCGTTCAACGCAACCGGCCGCCACATGTCGCCGCCAGCTGGTGCAGGAGGTGTGAGCGTGCCTGTCTTAGCATGCACCACAACCGGCCGACGACAGTTGTTGTGCTCTCGCTAGCCGTCAGCCAGCCGTTCGTTGCCGCCATGCTCGCCTCGGCGCTAACCCACCTCGCCGGCGTTCGACACGTCGACAGCTGGCCCGTAGCTCGGCTGCCCGCTCTGCTCGACTCCATGTCGGCTCCTTTCAGTCGGGATGTCGTGAACGCATGGCCGAATGCCGATTAGGTGCTGGGCGTGCTTTAGGAAGCGCTCCTCCGGCATCGAGTGGGCCCCGTTGTCACGGCCTCGCGGGGTCGTGCAGACGGCAATGCTGGTGCCCTCACGTGCACTTCTAGGAGTGCATTTTGCTGAGCCGAGACGAGGCGTGGCCCCATCGCTGTTCGGCTCTAGTGGATGTCACGGCACGATATCCACGCCTGTCTGTTCATTATGCATTCATTCTTTCGTTCGTTCGTCGGTCTTGGGAGACAGCCCGAGACAGCGCTGAAGCCACGCAGCAGCACGGCTCTGCTGTCAATCATCCGGCCGCCATTTTAGCTTATGAAGTTGAACTGCTGTAGTGCTGTGCATAGTTATCGGAACAGCAGCGTGTTTCTCGTGGAGCGACGAGTGGCATCGTTGTATGAATGATGGATTGTGAGCCAGGTGCTTGTTTGCAGTGAGGCTAATTCAACAGATTTGTCCCGGAACAGGTCTCAAAGCGTAACAGCACATGCTGTAGTAAATGCAGCTGCCTCCTTTGCAGTGGTGAGGATTCTGCAGGGGTTTCCTGCTCTCGGGGAGTTCGTGTGTAAGAAAAACCGTGCCTTTTTCGCATGCCGTGCCCAAGAGCTCCCACTGTTTCACTGCGGTGCACGTATACGGGCTTCTGGTCGCTTGCAACTTCGGCGGAGTCACGAGGTCTTGGGTGCGTCGTCTTGGCGCCGCCGATGGTGGTCACATCCTCGGCGACTCGGCTCGTGGCTTATTTTGCTGTCCACGTTTAGCCATGTTTTGCTTTCAAAGGGTAAGGCTGGCGCATTCGGCAGCCTTATTCATATCGCAGCAGTAGACCCCTAACGGCTGCTGTTACCACCACTTTCAGTGGGCAGTCGCCCACTGCCAGGACTCGAGCCCCCGGGTCGTGAAGAATGAGCAAGTTCACCCCCCCCCCCAGCTAAGACGGGGGGGGGGGTGAACTGAGGCAATCCTTATGAGTGGAGTGCAGAAGCGGTTCGCGGCTGCGTCACGGCCTGCTACTCTGCAACTCTGGGTGGGAGGGGGCCGGCGATGCGACTGCCTCACCGATGGCACCTTGATGGGCGACCGGTCGGTGCAATTAGGACGATGGTGTACGAAAATAGGGTCAGCATTAAGAATTCCAGAAAGTCGAACACGTATGCCCTTGCTTTGGTATGGCAGCACGCCTGCATGACCTTGTCGTTAGTAGCAATCACTGTATGGGGAGCAGAGCTCATGCAGCCGAGCGCTCGTCCACCTCAAGGTGGCCCAGTCCGGTTGAAGTACTTCCACCATGTCAAATGACACGTGATACATGTTTGATTGGGTGCACAGTTTTCAACCAAAGTGACTCGCCAAAACCGAACGTCGCTGGGCTCACTTGTCCAGTGCGAGAGATATTAGCTCATGCTTAGCTTAAAGACTTACAAAGTTGCCTTTGAACTGCAGCATTGCTGTGATAATAATAATAACTATTAAAGTAATAATGGTTTCGTATGGCACTCTCAGATAACTTAATCTCTTTCGATGTAATGTAATGTATCCCCTAACGTAACTCCACAAAGACTATGACAGGAAAGTTTTGGACAGCACACTCAAAGCCTTAGCCACTTTCGGTACGTATTCGTTAGCCAATAGACTTTGCAGGCACTTTGCATGTACTAACGGGTAGCATTTCAATATGATTAGTGAACTCGTCCACGGCGGCAGCTCAAGCAGCCGCTGTCAGGCCTCTGCCTGCCGTCCTGCTGGGCGCTCCATCTGCCAGCACCAGATCCTCACCAAGTTTGCATTCCGAAGGCAGAGCCCCGAGTGGAAGCTGTAGTTCGGTCTGTGCTGCCGCCGAGACAGTGTCAAGCCGAAGCTGTGAGCCTGGGTCAATCGGCAGCCGGATGTGTGGGGAGCTAACTGCTCAAAGAAAGGCTCTCGTAGCTGCAGAGGAGAAGGTGTGCTTGGCTTCAGCCTCAGCGTTGTATGTGTGAACCGACGACCTTCGACATTGGATGCTGTAGACCTACTGGAGCTTACACTATTGGCAAGTCCTGAACGGTATCCCCTTCACCTGGTGTGCCAGATGAGCCCTGGTCACCACCTGATGCCGTCGACCGGGAGATGGCCGGTGACCTGAACTAGCAGTCCTGGCTAGCTGTGCCGGTTCTGGCTGCTTGGTTGTAAAGCTGCGGCTCGTAAAAGGCTGTCAGACGTTGGCACTTATTGTCGTATGCTTATGAATGCTAGAAGGCTTCGTGGGGGTTGAACTTGTGCTGCTGCTGATGCTGCCGTCGCCCCCACTCCCACCTGTTGAACTGCATTTCCTCGGCTGGGGTCATTGAGAAAAAGTGACCACCGGATGGAATTCGCACGATTGTTCGCTGCCTTAATCTTGGCGTGGCTGCAATGCTGCAAGCAGTGCGTGCCGCCCTGGTATTCCTAGTTCTACCACTTGGTAAGTTGCGCAAGCACACTGGAGCAGAGGCCCACACGCCTAAAGCATTCCGATTAGCCAAGGTCACGATCGCTGCTGTTCGTACAGTGAGAGTGACCATGCAGTGACCTCCAGTCTTTCACCTTGATAAGATTAGTGGGAAACTGAACCGAAACCATGATGCAACCGACTGCTAGAGTAGTGTCAGTCGAGTTCGTGTCTCTCGACCAGTATCCATTATACCATTCTTATCCAAGGCACTTGAATTTGAACGAGTCGTGGCCCAAAAGCTAAATTTAGATTACCATTGTTCTTCAGATCTTGCCAGCAAGTTCCAATCGGGAGTCAGGGCTAACCATTCCACAGATACCCTGCGGATTTTTCAATAACCTTAGAACGATGCTGGTCACGGTAGGGTCACTGGGCTAAGAGTTCTCTTTGATCTCTCGGCAGCATATGACCCAATAGACCACTGGGTCTTTGTAGGACACACCTCTCTCAACACGCCTAGGTATCACTTGCACAGTGCTGCTAAACTGGGTTAGGTCAGTGAGAGACTGACGTCCACTTGTGGATTACAGTGTACTATAGATGGCCACCAGTCATCCAGTGAACCATTAAAATACGAGGTACCTCATGGTTCGGCCCCTTTATTTTCTATTGTACACTCTTTCGTATGGCCAGTGTCACTGCCAAGCACAATATTGTCTTTCGTTTCTATGCCAGTCACTCTTTGATGAGCCGTAATGGCACACTAGGTAAGGCGGTTGATTTCACGACCGAGTTCGTGGGTTCGATTCCTGCGGTGGGCGATTCTTTATCGCTGCTGCAAGTGGTGGCGATAGCCGTAAAGGCTCTTCTGTTGCTATACAAAAAGAGGCTGTTTAATCAGCTTGGATTTAGGATTTGTGGTTCTACCTATCCCGTGACCCTTCTAAGCCTTGCTCTGAATCCAACTCACTAAAAGCTGCTTCTGAACTGGCAGCTAACTTTTGGAGTCGAGATACGCGAGAATTTGAGAGGCTGCATCATAGGTCTTTCCCGGTAAGCAAGGGGACCGCCTGGCTGGCAGGAAGGAAGGATAGGAGAGGAGTCTCGCGGGCCGGGTTCGTGGAATCAGCCGGACGATCTACTTATTGGCAGTAGATTGGATACTTCTCAGGCAGCCGATCAATCGGGAACAGACCCATTAAGCAACATGGATGCCTCCTTCGTAGATGCGGTGCCTGGTGAGACCAGAGTCTGAGAGAACAGCAAGAGCTCCACTGTCTTCTTGCACTGTCTTCTTCCACTGCTGCCGTCGCAATAGCGAGCAGATACGTGACTTCGAATACGCGGCTGCTGCACCATTTCCATGTGCTGCCAAATAAGAAAGCAGTACTTCCACCATCTCTCGTGGTGCCAAGTGAGAGCGAATGTATCACCAGCCACAGGCCGGCAACGAGGCTAGTCTTGACTCCGAACTGACTGCCGAGCTGGTTTGGTCTAGCGGTAAAGGTGCTAGCCCGGACCAAGGTCCGACTGAGGTCGTGGGCTCGAGCCCCGAGGCATATGTGAAGCGCTTGAATAGAGATTAAGTTCTCTTGGGGCGCTATATAAATGAGTTATATTATTTATTTCCGAACAGTTACACTCAAAAGTAGTCATGGGTGGTTTGACACTAGTTCACGCTCACTCGAGACAAGTTCACCAGTGTATGGACTGCGAACGCTAGACGAAGCTGTATTCGCTGGAAGTTTGCATTGACGACATTCGCCCTTGGATGGCCCCTAACTTACTGAAGATAAAAGCCAGTGCGACCAACCTTAATAGGCTAAAAGCAAGCCTGGTGTTATGCTATCAAGTTGGAAGACCTCGCCCTCAAGGTTGGTTCATTTAGCATCATTCCAGTGATGCCTGGCCGACAGTCTGGGCACGCTATCACGAGATGACTAATCGTTTGGTTGAGCACGCGAGACCTCCACGGTCAAGTCGGCTCGCTTTCAGCTGTGTAACATTGACAAATCAGTGTCTGCTTAGACAGCAGCCAAGCTAGTTTGCACTTTGTGACATGGCAGGCAGATTACAGCAATTCCCTTTATTCAGGACGCCCGACCTGCGTCCTTAAACGTCTGCAATTGCTACAGAACTCGGCAGCAGCTCGTCCTGAGTCCCAGCAACGGCAGACAGGCAGGCAGGCAGGCGTCGATTAATTATTGGCTGTGGCGAACGCCGGCTGCAACATCTTTCCTCTGACTTACAGGCTGCTTCACTCACCTGCTCCTGCTCCAGTTTACTTGCTCTAGCATACTCCCTTCTCATGCAAGCTGTTGCTCTGTCCGTCTCTCCTGGGCTTCCGAAATCTCGCCTGTCCCTCGTGCCCTGAATCGAAAAATTTTGTGTTGTGATTGGGTCTTCTGTTGCTATGCACCGAAAGTCTGGAACTTGCATCTGGCTTTTGTCAGCATTGCATCGTTCAAGTCTTCTCAGCTACTAGAGACTAGCCTGTTTCGACTCAGCTTTCCCTGCTGAGAACTTGTCTCGCGGTGTTCCTGTGTGCTTTGTTTTCTCACCCACCTGTGCATGCTTCGGTGCATATCACAAACCAGGGGTCTACTAACCGTAAGCCCTGAGTTCGTTCTTGTGCACTTGCATGCTCGTCATAATAGGATACTAGTGCGCTTATACGTACTTGTCTAAGCATGATCCTGTGCCATTAACCTTGGTGATTGCTTCCATTGCAGCAAGTTGTACAGCGAGTGCCTGGATAGAGATTTGGTTGTCACGGGGTGCCATGCAAGCATTCTATTATTATGCGACTACATTTTCATTCGTTTGCCCTCCACCGCCGGTCACGCCCGGTTCCCTCGAGGGCCGAACAGCAATCCCTGCCCTGTCGCATGGCAGGCAGGGTGGTGGGGGCTGCATCTGTGACGACAGTTAAGCTGTGCTTACGCGGCAGACTTTCCTTCTAAATTGGCACGGATTTTTGGACCGATTCCCCACAGATTTGGGCTACTACGTCACCTTACGTCAGCACATTTTGGGGGATGGATGGAGGTGCCGAGTTGGCCGACTCTCATGGAGGCGAATCGGTTTCTACTTTTTTGCTCCTTGTTGGTCCAGCCGAAAAATCAAAACCCGGGGCCAAGCTCAAAATAAAAATGGCCGACGATCGACCGCTTGAGTTGATCGAGGCAAGGCTTTCAGGGCAAGTCCCCCCCCCTCTTTCTTATGCAACGACAACTACTCTCCTACTGCCGACTATGGCTCATCCTTTTCAGCGGTCCTGAGCTGCTACTTCCATGCTACTCACTACCTCAACTGCTCTCCTGACTCTGCTGTGCTTCCCACTTTCTCTTTGTTGTGTGAGACGAAGTCTGTTGGCTACCGAATACGTACCGAAAGCCGCTCAGGCTGTGAGTACGCTATACAAAACTCTCCTACCTAACACCCACGTGGTCTTTATGACTTTGTGGAGTTACAGACAGAGATACATTACATTTAATTACTGTCTATGGGATGTCCTAGCCGTAGGCTTCAGAAACCCATTAATAAGACAAGTGCTTAATCATCTATTGCCCAGTCTTTTTATGTGAGCCGTAATTAAGAATCTCTTTTGAATTGGTCAGGCTTTCACAGATATCTCTGGACCGAGTCGAAGGCTGAATGAAGTGAGGACTGTGACCGGTAGCAATGTTGTTACATGTTAGATGTGGGTCAACAAAATTCACTCGTATTAGAGCTAAGGCTGTGGGCCTGACAAGTAGGCCGTCAAAGCTGTCCTGTAAACGTCCTACCTAGGAGGAAAGTCGGCATCGGTCAGGAGGAAAGCCTGCCGTGTAAATGCAGCTGTAGGCAGCTTCAGCATGCAGTCGTCAAGTGGTCCGTGCCAGGATGATGTCATTGCGTTTACACCAATCTGCAGCAGCTTGGAAGCTGTGCTTGTGCTTGTCACCCCCTGATCAGTTACCGGCTGCTGAGTTGAGTGAAAAGAAGGCGGGCAGTGGTAGAGACATAGCTTGCTGTCAGGCTTTGGCCGGCCGTAGTCGGTGCAGCTGCCTGACTGCAAGCGCACATTTAATTTCTTTCAATTGTCACTGCCTACTTTCTCTGTTAGCGTGCATGCACTTGCATATGTGTGCTAGCCAAAAGGTTTTTGCTAACTGCTGACGCAGTGCATGACTAATTTAGCTGCTGCCAAAGTGCATGACTAATTTAGCTGCTGCCATCTGGTGTTCTTTAGTAGCTCTCCTTGTTGCCGTTCCATGTTTGAGTGAACTGGCAAGCACGGGCATGTTACTGGTGCATGCGTGCGTGGGCAAGCCGTCGTATGCTTTATGTACAGTAAGTGTGCTTACACACTCAGGCTTAGGCATCGAAGCGTCGCTGCCACGCTGATTTGGCCCAGCGGTTAAGGGTGCTCGCCCCGACGGAGGTCTGGCCAAGGACGTGGGCTCGAGCCCCGCTGCGCGTATGTGAAGCGCCTGAATAGAGATTAAGTTCTCTCGGGGCGCTATGCAAATGAGTTATTATATTTTTACCATTTTTTAAGCGTGGGATCCTTTCTTGGCTATTGGGTGATGGACTAAGGCAGTGACATCCCAGCTTTTGCCACCGGCCGCATGCTGGGATAGAATAGAATTACTGATCGAGGAAGCTACTGCTTTGAAGCCGAAGCTTGGTGGCATCAGACCTGTGCTCGCCTGCTCAGAGAATGTGTATGTGCTGGCAGGGGGGTTCGAGCGGATGTGCGTGTGGTGGTTCGATTAGAGCCGAAATCGCACTTTCCCCCAGCCCTTCTCATGTTGACCGTCCTAATGGGCCGCTCCTGGAAGGTGGCGGGAATACTTGGAGCCACTGCAAGTCTGGCTGGACGTCGCTCGGAAACCTGAGATCGCCACTGCCGGACCGTCGATTAAAAGACGAATGCTGAGTCGACGACCTCTTTTGTATGGCGACAGAAGAGCCTGACAGCTATCACCGTTGCTTGCAGTGGCAATAAAGGGTCGCCCAATGCAGGATTCGACCTCGGGACCGAGATCGTAAAAAGCAACCGCCTTACCTAGCGTGCCATCACGGCTCACAGCAGTCAGCCACACCGTAACTGGCATTGATGAGAAAATGCGCTTGGTGCGAAGGCCTTGAAGCCGGTGTGTGACGCATGCATGCATGCATGCATGCATGCGATAGCGATTGGCGATTAGCGAAGTCAGCTGACCGCTAGCGATCAAGCATAACTTACCTGAAATCGAACGACTTGGTTAGCCCTAAGCACTCCCTCCCTCCTCCCCCGGTGGGATTTTGGGTGTGGGCGTTGACTTATGGTCTCGCTCACAGATCGCTCTCAGCAGATTCGAAGATATATATATCCCAGTGTGGCGGCATATAAGTAGATGAGTGACCAGGCTGGTGCAGGCTGGTAGAGCTCGCTTGCGGTTATCGATATCCTAGGTGCTGCGTGTCTGCTGCCGGCTGTTGACTTTACAGCCGGTTCCGGCTGCTAGCTGCTCGATCCTGCTGCTCGCCTAATGGTCGCAGACTGCCTCTACAGACGGCTTGGCCCGGGTCTGGCTGCCGTAGAAATCTGGCAATCAGCAGCTTCTGTAGGCTGGCGCAGCAAGCCTTTTCGCTTGTCCGTGTTGCAGCCCTTCCGGCGCATTCACGAGCTGCAGCTGCACAGCCGCCAGACGCTGACGTGCGCCGGCAGTGGCCGCTCGCTGGCGAGGCCGGCCACGCACTGCTGTCTGCTGTGTGGCGTCGGCTTCCGGACGCAGGCGAACCTGCGCAGCCATCTTGCCGGCCGAAGCCACATCAACGACATCCTGTACACATGCCGCAGCTGCAGTGCCGGCTTCCTGTTGGTCGACGAGCTGAACCTGCACAGGGTGACCGTGCATGGCGACTGGCCCGGCGCCTTCGAGGGTGCGGCTCTGCGCCGGCACCGTCTTGAGCGGCGCGCCGCCACCCGCACCGCAGCCTGCTTCGGCACGGCTGCGCTGGAAAGTCCCGGAAGTGGCGCGGCGAGGTCGCGCTTCAGCGTTGCGGGCACAGACGGGCTCAAGCTGGTCCTGAAGAAGGTGCCGCCACCGTCAGCGACCGAGGCGTCCGCTGGCCGCCTGAGGGACGAGAAGCCCCTGCACCAATCCGTGGACAGCGCCGAGGCAAGCGACAGTGAGTATGAGCCGCCCAGCCACACCACGGCCGACTCGGGCAAGGGTCTGTCCGACTTCGACGACGACGGCGGCGCAGTGACGCCGAGGCCAGCAGCCCAGCAGTCAATCGACGACCAGCAGCTGACGACCAGCTCGCCCGCTGCTTCGGCAGCGACGGCTAGCTCAAAGCCACCGCTGCGCCTGTCCATCGTTATGGACCGCGAGACCTCGTCTGCCACCGTAGCCACCGGAAGCAGCGGCGAAGCAGCAGCAGCTGCTGCTGCAGCAGCAGCTACGGCGGCAGGCCTGATAAAGAAACCGCGCCTGCAGCTGACCGGCGGCCATGGCAGTGGCAGTGGCGCAGTTGGAAAGTGTCCAAGCACTCCGCTGCCTTTCGGCGGCGGCGCGCTAAGCACTTTCGCCAGTTCAAGCTCGCTGCTGCTGCGAGCGCCCACGCTCGTCACGTCAGCCGGCGCCGCGTCGGCGTCGCAGTCGCAGCAGCAGCAGCCCGCCTTCGCGCTGTCGCACAGGCCGCACGCTCCGGCCTTCTCCTTCTCGAGACCGCACGAATCGTTTGGCATCAAGGCGCCGTCGCTGCTGCCGCCGCCGCCCAGCGCGGCAGCGGCCGCCGCTGCCAGGCAGCCAGAGCTGCTTGCCTCTGCGACGCCGAGCTTGGGCGGCGGCGGCGTCGGTGCGCATCGCATGCTGCCATCGGAGATCCTCGGACGCATGGCGGGCTCGTCGCTGCTCAGCCAGCGGCTGGGCACCGGCGGCGCAGCGGCCATGCTGGCCGCTGCGCAACAGCAGCCGTCTGCGGTCGCAGCGGCCGCGCTGGCTGCCTACCGGTCGACTCTGTTGCCGAATCAGCTCGCGGCGCCTGCCGTCCAAGCACAGCAGGCCTCGACCGCTGCCTCCGGCTCGGCCATCGAGGCCTGCCCGAGCTCGCCCGGCGCCGGCGCAGCCGCCGGATGCGCTCAGCCGTCACCTATGCCCACATGCTGGCCTGGGTACGGCAGCGTTCTTGCCTCGCCCATGCAAGCTTCGACCGGAGGCTTCCCATCTCCCGGCATGCAGAGGCTTCCGGCATCGCCATTCTTCCCCGGTCTGCCGTTCGTCGCCGCTGAGGTAATCGGGTCTTCGTCGGCCAGCCCTGCTGCTGCCTCACAGCCGTTTTACAACCCTGCCGTGCCCAGTCCTGCTCGGTCGGTCGGCCATTTCGGCCGGCCATCGCCATCGTTCGGTCAACAAGGTCTGCCGTTCGCGGCCGTTGCCGGAGTCTACCGAAGCCCCGTGGCAGCGGCTCAGAGCTATGGCTACTGGTCGGGGCTGCAGGACAGCCCGTTCACACCGGCCGGCCTGTCTGCACCACCGCGGCTGCAGCAGCATGCCATCGGCGAGAGCTGGCCACAGGAAGCTGCTGTGTGGCAGCACGGTCCGCTGCAGCCTGCAATCATCGCCGACGTCGTCGGAGACGACGATTCGGTAACGTGCCTGCCGGACAGAAGAGCCTCTTCGGCCGTGGCAGCAAGTGCCGCCTCGGCCTCGATGTCGGCCACTCCTCATGTTGCCGCCAGGCGAACGCGCTCGGGCAGCCGGGGCAGTCTGGACTCGCGCGACTCGGGCCTCGACTACAGTCCTGTCGGTGTCGATCTGAGCGTCGCCGCTGCTCAGACGGACCGCCCCGTGGCAGCGATGGCCGACTTCCTACCCGACGCGAGTGGAGCACCGCAGGCATTGTGGCTCGACGCTCGTGCCGAGCTGACTGCTGCCGCGTCGTCGTCGGAAGCTCTGGCCGCAGAAGCTCTGGCAGTGACTGCAGCGGCGCCGCAGTCACTGCCTGCGGCCGCTGCGGTTGTGGTGGTGCGCTCGGCCGAGCGTTCGGCTTCGAGCTGTGACGGCGGCGCTGGCAGCTCGATCTTTGCAGCCGGCGCTGCTGCTGTCGTTTCCGCATGTGAGGTGTCAGCCGACGGCCGGCGACCGGAAGTATCGAGCTCGCACACTGGCGGCGAGCCGCTGGCTGCTGCAGAGGTCTGCGATGTCTCGACGGCGGCTTCGGCAGAGTGCGCCGGCCCTGCCACCCAGTCGCCCGGCGATCCAGCGACGGAGCCTAGCGCCGACCGCTCGCCGCCGCCGGCTCGGGAGCTGCCGATCCTGTGCGCCGTCGACTTGAGTGTGCCCACGCTTTCCGTGAGCGTGCCGCTGACTCTGCTGCTGCTGCGTCGCGACATGTCGAGCAGAGGGAGTGCGCATTCGGCCGATGAGGACGCTGGCGAAGACGAGGGCCCGACTGCCATGGTTTGCGACGACGACGATGATCCTTTGGCCGGTCCCGCGTCCCGGTCAGCCGACGGCGGCAGCGCACAGCCGCCCTGTGCGTCGCCATCTGCCGCCGCCTCGGGCGGCGAGCGCTTTGAGCGTGAACGCCACACTAGTCAGTGCGATGCCGGCGGCCGCTCCGATGTGCCGACGGAGAGCTTCCTCGCTGACGAGAAGCAGGAATCGGAGAATGGGCGCGCGGTCGGCGATGGGGCCTGCGACAACGACCCAGACCTTGATCCGGAGCTGCTGTTCGCCGTCGAGCTCGGCGAGGACTGCTCGCGCACGAGCCGCGGAGCGCTGGAGCGCTGCCGCTCTGTCGAAGACGCGCGCTATCTGGTGCACCTGCGAGCCAAGAGCTGCGCCGTGCTGCTCGCCCTGTTCCCTCGCCTGTGCGTCGGCGGCGGCTCGTTCTCGCCGCTCACGAGTGACGTGGAGAACCTGGTGGAGGCGATCGCCGAAGTGCTGCAGCCGAGCTCGCCGCCAGACGCAGACGACGGCGCCGCCGCTGGCGAGGCAACCGCTGCCGATGTGGACTCGCCGGCTGCTGTTGCGACGGCAGCAGGAGCGGGCGAGTCGTTGCCAAGTGTGGCTTCGAGGCTGGAGCTGAGCGCGCTGCTGGCGTGCTCGGCGGAGGAGGCGAGAGGCGACATCCAGAGGCTGCAGCGAGGAGTGTGCTCCCTCGTGCGGCTTCTGCTGCCTCACCTGACCTGGGACTTACTTTGCGAGGACGGCGTGTCCACGTTCGATCAGCTGCTCGACGCCATAGTGGATGCCAACTGAAGGTAGCCAGCCGAAGCCGCCAGCATCCGAGAGTATTATGCATCCGGTGGTGGCCTCTTTGCTATTGTCATCACCGGCAGCTTTACAGCTACTATTACTGCCACAGCTATCACCAGGCTTTTAACTATATATCTACATCTATATCTATCTACCTATCTATCTATATATATATATATATATATTCGATTTTCCGAGTCATGTGTGCATACTCTGTTATCAAATGTTTAAGTATCAAGCTAGTGACAGTAGCATACGGCTTACTCGTGCGTGGACCTGGTTCACGGAACACTCAAATTGGCTGCCATAAGTACAGCCTGCTTAGTGCCAGGATGTGCTGTGCACAAAATGGGTCGCTCTGCTGCTGTTAGCGAAAATGCAAATGCTAATGCTTGGTAGGACGTGAACTCAGCAGCAATTATACTCATGCACCTTGTGGTTAGACAGATGAGGAAGGCTGAGAGCATGCTAGACTGTCCATAATTTTGTAAATGTTATTTATTTATTATTTGTATGATTCATCATTTGTAAATGCTATTTATTACAATTTGTATGATGTCAACACTGCGCTTTTCTTATGCCGTGCGTCTAGCGTGACTAGCTAGCTAGCTAGATTGGATGGTGGCTGCTGAAAAAAGAGTCACCGCTCTGCAAATGGCTATAGTAGGGAACCGTGTTCGATTTTGTTGGCCGCGGTGGCACACTACGTAAGGCAGTTGCTTTTCTTGGGCTAGAGATCACGGGTTCGAATCCTGCGCTGGGCGATCCTTTATTGCCTCTGCAAGCGGTGGTGATAGCTGTTAAGGAGTCTATTGAATCAGCTAGTATTTTTCCGACCTACCAGTTTGAGCCATCAGAATCTGGCAATGTTGGACCGGTTAGGTGGCTGCCTGAATGACCTCATTCGGCGTTTGTACCATTGAAGTGGCTGAATTTGATATCGCTGGTCACTGATCTTACTCGCTGATCTTACACTGCTTATTCGCTCGTGTTGTTTCGCTGGACATCACTGGCATTGCACTGTACCGTGTTTCCGTCCTACCCAAGTCAAGAGATTTCAATGTGTGGACAATGGCAGCCGGCCTTCCAATGAGACGTCGAAGAACGGGAATTCCTCGAATTGAGAATCTATTTTGGGGCCCCTCCTTTTCACCATTCATTTGGTTATTGCCGGTGTAATCATCTAGCGGAGTCTCAGCTTTCGATTCACCCGTGCTGATACTCAAGTATACCTGCACTTGAACCTCCCAGTACCCCTCGGATTCTCTCGACTGCCTTGCTGCTGGTATTACCAACGCTCTCACTTAAGCGGCAGCAAACTTTCTTTAATTTAATGACAACAATTCTGATCTCATGTTGATGAACACTCGATGTCAATCAGAAGCTGAAACGCTCAGCCAGTGTTGGAACGCTCAGCCAGTGTCTTCTCTGTTGCTTCCTCACGATGTCTTGCCATCTTGCTCCAAAAAAAGCATCGTTAGCTAGGTGATCGAATCAGGTTCACAGTCGAGCCTGCCCAGTTTATCAGGTTCACAGTCGAGCCTGCCCAGTTTACTCAACGTAGCATTGCAAAAATTCGGGCGTGAGTAGATAACGATTAGTGAGTTGGTTCATGCACTGTGATATAGCCGCACTGGTTTGGTCCAGTGGTTAAGGTGCTCGCCCTACCAAGGTCAAGGTGAATGTATTTGATTATTGAGGTCGTGGGCTCGAGCCCCATGGCAAATGTGAAGCGCCTGAATAGAGATTAAGTTCTCTTGTGGCGCTATACAAATGAATTATATTTTTATTTTTGTTTATCCTGTAAACTTAAGGGGTTCAGCTGTGTAAACAGCCTCGAATGTATGGAGGGCACTTCGTATGCTTCTGTCAATGTCTTCATACTAGTCTTCCTGACTTTACTTTAAGACACCTACAGTTGGTGTAACACATCGTCTGGTAGGTTTGTCTGTCGTGAACGTATGAACTGCTATATTGTACCGCTTTACTGAGACCTTCGCCCGGTTGCCCACCACCAATGAGTCAACATCAAGGGCCTGTCACTCAGTTTTAAAAAGCTCCTGTTTCTCTTGCCCATTTCGCACCCATCTGAAATACTTAATCCCACCACACCACCAGCTCCTCCCCTGACTCAGATCGCTTAGCGGTTTATCTAGCCAACCTCGAATCTGCTGCAGATAGTGTCTTCAGTTACTACTCTCTCACAGCCCAAAACTAGTCGCCGAATAACGAATCGCCATCCCTGGGCTCGACGTGGAGGACTGCACTAATGCGTTGAATTATTTCGTATGCGCTTAAGGAGTGTTGCTATTGTGGGTGTCACTTTCACTATTAGATCGACATGCTTTTTGTCAAGGATGTACACAGTTTTCATGAAGACATTTAGTGCTCGTAGGGCACTGCACGTGTTTTAATATATAGCTGTAATTATTAATGGTTGCAGCTCAGCACCCTTTTCATCTCAGTCTGTAACTCCACAAAGACTATGTGGGCGTTACGCAGGAAAGTTTAGGAGATCGCACTCATAGCCTAAGCGGCTTTCGGTACGCATTCGGTAGCCAACAGACTTCATCTCACGCAACAAAGAGAAAGTGGGAAGCATAGCAGTCAGGAGAGCAGTTGAGGTAGTGAGTAGCATAGAAGTAGCAGCTCAGGACCGCTGCAAAGAATTAACCATAGTCGGCACTAGGAGAGTAGTTGTCGTTGCGTAAGAATCGTAGAAGCGAGCTCCACAGTCTAGGACCTGCAGAGCAAATGCTCTGGCGCCAACGGTCTTTAAGCGAGGAATGGAACCTGAGGGTACGAGGAGGCTGAAACTGGTGCAGAAGTTCAGCTAGGTAGGGAAGAGCCAAGCCGTGGCAGGCCTTGTGGGTTAGCTTAAGAACTATGCTCTGCATCAGTTGATCAACCGGAAGCCACCCAAGCGCTTTCAGCAAAAGAGACACGTTGGTCAGACCTCTGGGTTTTGAAAACTATCCTTGTAGCCATATTCGTTACCAGCTGCAGCTGGCTTTTATCGGTAGCCCAGCCAAAAGAGAGTTACAATAGCCTAGCCGAGACAGAACTAAGGAGCTAGTTAAATGTTTTGCAGGCCACCGTGGAAGACAGTTCCTAATTTTATATAGTGATTGGTCAGGATGTAATGTAATTTATCTCCGTCTGTAACTCCACAAAGACAGAAAGACTATGTGGGTGATGGCTAGCTATGGAAGCAATCTTCTTAAAGAAGCTTTCAAAATTTAGGCATTTCCTGAAGACGACCCCTAAATTTTGACCAGATGGTGGTAATCGCATAACAGCATCACCTATTAGAAGAGCAAAGCCTTCATTCTAGTCCAGTCACATGCCTGGAATGTCCTACAAGCAGTTCAGTTTTGTCATCGTTTAGTTAACGGAAATTTGCGAACAACCAGCATCGAACTTCGGTAAGGCAAGCATTCAGTTTATCAGATGCTGAAGCAGATTTCGACGGTTTAAATAACAAATACTGCTGCGTATCGTCAGCATACAACGAATACCCATTCCAGGGGCCTGAATCATCTTTCCCATAGGTTGAGTATAAATGCAGAGCAGCAATGGACCAAGAGCAGAACCTTTTGTGACTTCACATGTGACTGGTCTGGTGGATGAGACCTGACCCCACGAGACACTGGTTGAGCATGATCAGACAAGTATGATAGAAACCGAATCAGTGCCTCATCTGCCATACCGATAGCTGTTCCGATTATATAAGTAGGACATCGCGATCGATGATGTTGAAGGCAGCTGCTGGATCTGGCACCGCTAGGGAAGGGACATTCCCATCAACGTTGCTGCGTAGGATGCCGTTGGTTACACGGAGGAGAGCAGTTTCAGAGGTGTGGTTTTGCTTATGTATACCGCAGTCTGTGACAGCACCTAAATGTTGTTATCTGCCAGTACTAGGCTGGGTGGCCCTCTCTACCACCGGCTAGCCAGTCGGAGCGCAGCTAGGCGTTGGCAACGGCGCCAACGAATGAGAGCGCAGCGTTCCGGTACCGCAGACGACGGAAGCTGGCGAACGTCTGCGGCGGGCAGTAGCGCTTCCGCGGGCTGGGCTGAGTGTGTAGAGGGAATAAACTGGTGGTGTTCCTCGTCGGCTAGCGTGCTGTGCTGCTCCCGACGACAATTCAGACTACAAGCTATTTCGGCCCTAATGGAGAACGTAAAGTTCAGCCACATCGTCACTCAATTCGACGGCAGCGGAGACTTTGTGGGCTGGGTTGAAAAGTTTGATCTGGTGGCAGAGATTCAAGGTATAGTCGCTGCCGACCGCCACAAATTCCTGCCCCTTTTTCTAACCGGTGGAGCGTTTGCCGTGTACCAAAGCATCGACGGACAGGCGAAGAAAGACTATACCATCGTAAAAGAGGCTCGTCTTGCTGCATTTTCGGCGGATAAATTTAAAGCTTATGAGGAGCTCACGACATGGCGGCTCCAAGCTGGGGAACCAGTGGACGTATACGCATCGATTCTGGCCCGGCTGGCCGGATTGGTGAGTGCGGCTGCGAAGGATGACTTGGTAAAATGCGCTTTCGTCACCGGGCTTCCAGAGGACATCCGAAAGCAGCTACGCGCGGCGTGTGCGCTCGACAAGATGGCGATGTCTGAGGTCGTTGAGAAGGCTCAAGCGCTTATGAGTTGCCAGGAGCCGAGCTACGCGGCCGCTGCTGAGGCACTATGAGCTAGAGGCTCTCGCCCGACTCCACAGAAGCGTTTTTGTTTCTTCTGCAAAAAGGAAGGGCATATACGTCGCGACTGCCGTTCGTCGCAAAGGCAGCGAAGGCTGTGTTTTGTATGCGGCGATGACGCGCACCTAGCAGCAATATGTCCGGAGCGTCGCACCGATTCGCAGCCAAAAAACGAGTAAGGGGAAGCGCATGTTATAGTGCCGGCGCATTCCCCTGCTTGTCAACTCGACTGCCAACAATAAATGTTCTCAACGGTGGTCGTATTATGAAGGCGCTCCTTGATACTGGCTGCTCTCGGTCGATTGTGACTGAATCTTTGGTACTGTGTGCCACCTCGGCGAAGTCCTATTCGGTTAACGAGCCAGTAATTACGTTCCACGGAGCAGTCGCTCGTTGCCGGTCGGCGTGCCGAATGACATGCTCTGTGCAGGGCATAGCAATAGAACTTGACTGCCTCGTATCCGAGATCGTACCGGGGTATGATATGCTACTTGGCATGGATGCTGACAGCTGGGAGGCGTGGTGATAGGCCCTGAAGGCGGTGTAGTAACCTTCAATGGGCGGGATAGTACAATCGGGGCACTGTCAACCGACGTCAGTGTTTCCGACAGAGACTTTTCGGCGGTGTGCCGTGACGGAAAATGGGTCGTAAAGTGGCATTGGGCCGACGGCGTGACTTCTCCCACCTTGGTAAACCGCGTCGAGGCTTGCCGCGTGCCCACCGACTTGCAGGCCGACGACGACAAGGAGATTCAAGAGTGGATCCAACTCGGCTGGCTGAAGCCCTACGAAGTATCGGTCTAATGACGGCCGATTTGAAGGACTTGGGTACGAGCCCTTTTTCTAAAGAAGCATTAAAAATCTCGTATATGGCAGGGCTAAGTTGGTCTGCAATAAAGACCACAGATATGATGGCATAGGGTCTTCGGGAGACGAGCTCTTTACGCTGGACCTTATTAAGGTAGACATATCGCATGAAGAAACCTCGGAAAACCTTCTTACGAAGGTCACAGTTTGCGATCCAGCAATTGCTTTAATCGGAGGGAGCTTTATGGAGGTACCAATGTGCACAATGTTTTCAGTAAAGAAGGCTAAGCACTTTTCGCCGAGTCGTTAATATCTGGGGAGTGAGACCTCTAAGCATTGGTGAGCAAATTGTTTACCATCTAAACTTGTTTATAGAGGATTTTTCAGAGTTCCTCGCTAAAATATTTGTGTATGACAGGCCGTTACTGATTGCTGGAGACTTCAATATTCACGTTGACAACCCTAGCAACAGCCAGGTCCGCTCATTTCTTGACTGCCTGGAGAATTTTGGTTTGGTCCAACACGTTAATCATACCACCCACGTCGGTGGCCATATTCTAGATCTCGTGATCACTAAGGATGTCCTCCCCACTGACCTTGTAGTGTGCCAACTGCAAATATTAACGGCTCAGCCGAAAGGTTTTCAGCCTTCTTTACTAACAAATTGTGCACCTTCGTGCCTCCATAAAGCCCCCTCCGACTAAAGCAATCGCGGTTCCACAACCTGTGACCTTCCTTAAAAGGTTTTCCGAGGTTTCTGCATGCGATTATGGCTACCTTAATAAGGTCTCGCATAAAGAGCTCGTCTCCCGAAGACCTATACCATCATATCCGTGGTCTTCACTTGCAGACCAACTTGGCCCTGCTATATACGAGATTTGTAATGCTTCTTTAGAAAAAGAGGGTCATCCCCAAGTCCTTCAAATCGGCAATCGTTAGACCGATACCTAAAAAGTCTGGATTAAATACAGAGGTCCTTGCAAACTACCGCCCAGTTTCCATTCTTCCATTCTTGTCAAAGATTCTTAAAAAAATTGTTGCTAAGCAGCTGGTTGAACATATTGAAAATAATGAAATGTCAGAAACATTTCAATCAGGGTTCAAGAGGCAGCACTCCACTGAAACTGCTCTCCTCCGTATTAACAATGACATTCTACGTGGCAACGATGACGGGAGTGTCACTGCCCTAGCTCTTATAGATCTGTCAGCTGCCTTCGCCACCATTAATCACGATGTTCTACTTGAACGATTGAGAACAACGATCGGTCTGACAGATGAGGACTGGCGTGGTTTAAATTGAACTTGTCTGATCGTGTTCAATCCGTGTCGTGTGGGGGTCAGGTCTCACACAAGACGGGTCACCTGTGGAGTCCTTCAAGGGTCTGAACTCGGTCCCTTGCTGTTCTTCATCAATACTCAACCTCTGGGAAAAGAGATTAGGCCCGTTGAATAGGATATTACTTTTATGCTGAAGATACTCAGCTGTATTTGTCGTTCCAACCGTCAGAATCTGCTGGAGCAACTGAGAAACTGAATGCTTGCCTTGCCGGCATTAATAATAATAATAATAATAATAATGCACTTGATAAAGCGCCCTCAGAGAACTTAATCTCTTTCTAGGCACTTAACATTTGCTGCAAAGTGAAATGCAGTTGAATGGTAAGTAAAATCATGCTTGAAAAAGCAAACAAAATGAATGGTGTGGTTAGTGGTGACATGCACAGGGTCAGCATGCAAATGTGGTTAGTGGCAGCATGCACAGTGTCAGCACGCATTCGATCCTCGTTTGATTATTGAATTTCCCTTTTGGCTGGGCTATCAAAGAAAGCAACTAGGCCACTGCAGCTGATTATGAATATGGCTGCAATGCTAGTCTTCAAGTCCCAGAGGTTTGAGCACGTGTCTTCTTCGCTTAAAGAGCTTGGATGGATAGTGGTTGAGCAAAGGATACAGAGCAAATTTCTTACGCCGACCCGCAAGGCCCACCACGGCTTGACTCCGTCGTACCTAGCTGAATCGCTGCACCAGTTTCAGCCTCTTCGAGCCCTGAGGTCCTGTGTGGACAATAAATTAGCTGTTCCATTTCTCCGCTTAAAGACTGTTGGCGACAGAAGCTTTAGCTCTGCTGGTCCTAGACTGTGGAATTCGCTTCCAAAATTCTCGCGAAACGACAACTACTCTCCAACTGCCGACTATGGCTCATCTTTTTCAGCGGTCCTGACCTGCTACTTCCATGCTACTCACTACCTCAACTGCTCTCCTGACTCTGCTATGCTTCCCACTTTCTCTTTGTTGCGTGAGACGAAGTCTGCTGGCCACCGAATGCGTTCCGAAAGCCGCTTAGGCTGTGAGTGCGCTATACAAAACTTTCCAGTGTAACACCCACATAGTCTTTATGGCTTTGGTGAGTTACAGACAGAGATACATTACATTACCGTCTTATAAATCTGTTTTGGGTCTGACTGGCCGGACTTCAGTTTTCGAGTGAAAACGATGCCCTGGCTTTTCGAAGCCTCCGGGTGTAGACTCGAAGGAAGTCTTAAAAATTGTCTAGATCTGCATCAGACCCCGATCTCTTAAAACGACGGTCAAGCCTGGCTTAACCTAAACTTTGGAGGCATTGTTAAGAAAAATGCTCCCACAGCTAGCCTTCACGTCTGATCCTTGTAACAGATTAAAAACTGTCTTTCACGGTGGCTTGCAAAACATTTATCGCTTGTTGTGTCTCGGCTAGATTACTTTAATTCCATTTTGGCTGGGCAACCGAACAAATTGACTGGGCCACTGGATCTGGCTAAAAATATGGCTGCAAGGCTAGTTTAGAAATCTCATTTATGCCTAGGTGAACTGCTGCACCTGTTTCTACCACCTCGTGACCTCAGGTCCGGTGTGGACAGTAAATTAGCTGTTTCATTCCTCTGCTTAAAAACTGTTGGCGACCGAAGCTTTTGCTCTGCAGGTCCTGGACTGTCTAACTCGCTTTCAAAGTTTTTATGCAACGACGTCACCCACCTAGTCTTTAATGAGCTACAGGCGGAGATAAGTTAAATTACATTATTAGTTAATATCCTACGAAACAAAGAACGCTGAAATCATAGCTCAATTCGAGGATATTGGGAAAGTTGCACAGGATCGGAATGATCGGAACGACGGTCCCTTTTTTCTTGAGAGGCAAATCTCTCGCAAATCTCGGTTATGACTGTTATGCTCCAGTTGGTTTCCTAAGGTGTGGGGTCTTCTTGGGACGGGCTCTTTTTACTAGACCTTGTTAAGGTAACCGTATCGCATGCAGAAACCTCCTAAAATGTTTTAAGGGAGCTCACAGGTTGTGATTCAGCAATGGCTTTAGTCGGAGGGCACTTTATGGAGGCACAATTTTGTCAGTACAGAAAGCTGAAAACTCGTTTTCCGAGCCGTTACAATTAGGGAGCGAGACCACTCATTATTGGCCAGCCAATTGTATACCGTGTTATAAATCTGTTTTGGGTCTGACTGGCAGGAATTCAGTTTTCGAGTGAAAACGAAGCCCTGGGATTTTTCAGCTTTGAGTGTAGAAGGAAGTCTTTGAAATTGACTAGATCTTCATCATCCCAGACTTCTTAAAACGGCATTCAAGCCTGCACTTAATATGGCCCATCTTTTGAAGTTATTTTTATTAATTGAAAAGCATTTCCATGACTCTGTACACGGACAGAATGTAAGGGAGCATACTTGTCAAGAGGAATCTTAGTTGTCCCATTTACTGCACCGGTGGGGGTACCAAGGGTGTCGGTCGAGGCTGGGTGCAGATCAAGAAGATCTGACCCACATACAGATTACATCACTGGATAAACTTGATATTATCCTGTACGTTCAACGGAGCAGAAACACCAAATGAGACCGAGAAACGATCCAAGAGGGTCAGCGAGCACACAATAAGATCAGTGGGCAGACTTCATTAGTGATAACAAGATCTAGGAATTTGTCGGACCAAACCAAAGTTCTATTGTATCTCCGTCTGTAACTCCGCAAAGCCACAAAGACTATGTGGGTGTTTCACTGGAGAGTTTTGAATAGCATACTCACAGCCTAAGCGGCTTTCGGTACGCATTTGGTAGCCAAAAAACTTCGTTTCACGCAACGAAGAGAAAGTGGGAAGCATAGCAGAGTCAGGAGAGCAGTTGAGGTAGTGAGTAGCATGGAAGTAGCAGCTCAGGACCGCTGTAAAGGATGTGCCATAGTCGGCAGCAGGAGAGTAGTTGTCGTTGCGTAAGAATTGTGGAAGCGAGTTCCACAGTCTAGGACCAGCAGAGCAAAAGCTTCTGTCGCCAACAGTCTTTAAGCGAAGGAATGGAACAGCTAATTTGATGAACAGCTAATTTAAACAGCCTTTGAAATTGACTAGATCTTCACTGACTAGATCTTCATCCAACCCAGACTTCCTAAAAAGCTGAGTTTAAGCCAGCGCTTAACACGGTGCATCTTTTGAAGTTTTTTTGTAAATTGAAAGGAATCTCCACGACTCTGTACACGGACGGAATGTACGGGAGCATGCTTGTCGAGAGGACTATTAAGTCTCACGTTCACTGCATCAGTGAGGGTATCAAGGCTGTCGGTCGAGTCTGGGTGCAGATCAAGAAGACCTGCCTTACGTACAGATTTCATCATCCCTATGGTCCCATCGTCCCAACATCCCTATGCCTCAATCGGTTGACCACTGGACCAAAAGATCGCAGAATTAGGGATTGTTCTCCACTTGAGGCGAACAATTTCTGCACCTCGTCTCAGATGGCCATTAATAATTGTATATTTAATTGCATACACACACCCATATATATATATATATATATATGTGTGTGTGTGTGTGTGTGTGTGTGTGTGTGTGTGTGTTCAATATTCGCGTTGACAACCCTAGCAACATCCAGGTTCGCTCATTTCTTGACTGTCTGGAGAATTTTGGTTTGGCCCAACACGTTAATCATAGCACCCACGTCGGTGGCCACATTCTAGATCTCGTGATCACTAAGGATGTCCTCCCCACTGACTTTGTGGTGTGCCCACTGACCCTCTCAGATCATTGTTCGGTCTCGTTTACTGTTCCTGCTCCCTCGTACGTACAGGGCAATGTCGAATTTGCCAAACGACGTAACTTACAAAGCATTGACATGGACAAGTTTTTGAAATCTGTTTGTGATGCAGGCCTTCTTGATCTGCATTCAGACTCGACCGGCAGCCTCGATACCCTCACTGATGCGATGAACATGACACTCAGGAGTGCTCTTGACAAGCATGCGTGTTTGCTAGCAGCATGTTCGCTCTATCCATGTTCAAAGTCGTCGGGATTCCTTTCAATTTACTAAAAAACTCCTTAAGATGCGCCGTGTTAAGCGCAGGCTGGAACGTCGTTTCAAGAAATCGGGGTCTGAGGCAGACCTAGTCAATTTCAAAGAATTCCTTCGAGTTTACACCCGAAAGCTTAAAAAAACCAGGGCTTCTTTTTTCATTAGAAAGCTGAATTCCTGCCAGTCAAACACTAAACAGATTTATAAGACAGTAAACCATTTACTGGCCAATGCTGTGAGGTCTGACTCCCAGATATTAAGGGCTCAGCCAAAAAGTTTTCAGCCTTCTTTACTGAAAAAATTGTGCACATTCGTGCCTCCATTAAGCCCCCTCCGACCAAAGCAATTGCCGTTCCTCAACCTGTGACCTTTCTTAAAAGGTTCTCCGATGTTTCTGCCTGTGATGTGGCTGCCTTAATAAGGTCTAGCAAAAAGAGCTCGTCTCCTGAAGACCCTATACCTTCATCTCTGTGGTCTTCACTTGCAGACCAACTTAGCCCTGCCATAACCTAGATTTTTAATGCTTCTTTGGGAAAAGGGGTAGTCCCCAAGTCCTTCAAATCGGCAATCGTTAGGCCTATTCTTAAAAAGCCTGGATTAGACACAGAGGTCCTAGCAAACTATCGTCCAGTTTCCCTTCTTCCGTTCTTATCAAAGATTCTTGAAAAAATTGTTGCTAAGCAGCTAGTTGAACATATTGAAAATAACGGAATGTCAGAAACATTTCAATCAGGTTTCAAGAGGCAGCACTCTACTGAAACTGCTCTCCTCCGTGTTTACAATGACATTCGACGTGGCAACGACGACGGGAATGTCATTGCCCTAGCTCTGCTAGATCTGTCTGCTGCCTTCGACACCATTGATCACGAAGTTCTGCTTGAACGATTGAGAACAACGATCGGTCTGGCAGACGAAGCACTGGCGTGGTTTAAATCATACTTGTCTGATCGTGTTCAATCCGTGTCGTGTGGGGGTCAGGTCTCAGACATGGGAAGTCACCTGTGGAGTCCCTAAAGGGTCTGTACTCGGTCCCTTGCTGTTCTCCATTTATACACAACCTCTGGGAAAAGTGATTAGGCCCATGGAATAGGATATCACTTCTATGCTGACGATACTCAGTTGTATTTTGTCATTTAAACCGTCGGAATCTGCTGCAGCAACTGAGAAACTGAATGCTTGCCTTGCCGATATTCGATCCTGGATGTCGGAAACTTCCTGAAATTAAATGATAATAAAACCGAACTGCTGCTCATAGGACACCCTAAGCGTGTGGCTGGATTAAAAGGCTTTGCTGTTCTAATAGGTGATGCTATTGTGCGACCTTCACCACGTGCTCGTAATCTAGGTGTCGTGTTTGACAGCTGCCTCAATTTCAAAAGCTTCATTCAGAAGACTGCCTCTACAGCTAGCCATCACATCCGATCCATATCCAAGATTAGAAGCTGTCTCCTACAGTGGCTTGTAAAAAATTAAACTAGCTCTTTAGTTCTGTCTCGGCTTGATTATTGTAATTCCCTTTTGGCTAGGCTGCCAAAGAAAGCTATTATGCCACTACAGTGGACTATGAATATGGCTGCAAGGCTGGTCTTCAAGTCCCAGCGGTTTGAGCACGTGTCACCTTTGCTGAAAGAGCTAGGATGGTTGCCGGTTGAGCAAAGGATACAGAGCAAAGTTCTTATGCTGACCCACAAGGCCCGCCACGGCTTGGCTCATTCGTACCTAGCTGAACTGCTGCATCAGTTTCAGCCTGTTCGCGCCCTCAGGTCATGTGTGGACAATAAATTAGCTGTCCCATTCCTTCGCTTAAAGACAGTTGGCGACAGAAGCTTTAGCTCTGCTGGTCCTAGACTGTGGAACTCGCTTCCACAATTCTTACGCAACGACAACTACTCTCCAACTGCCGACTATGGCACATCCTTTTCAGCGGTCCTGAGCTGCTACTTCCATGCTACTCACTACCTCAACTGCTCTCCTGACTCTGCTATGCTTCCCACTTTCTCTTCGTTGCGTGAGACGAAGTCTGTTGGCCACCGAATGCGTACCGAAAGCCGCTTAGGCTGTGAGTGCGCTATACAAAACTCTCCTGCGTAACACCCACATGGTCTTTATGACTTTGTGGAGTTACTGACGGAGATACATATACATACATTAGGCTTGGCGCAATCCAAGGCAAGTGGTACAAATCCATGTTTTTCGTTATTGAGTGCAAAGTTATTACTCACATTCTCTGTTCACATTCACATGAGCACTTCTGCGGCGAACGAGAAAAGGTCTCCTGTCGTCAGTCATTTCGTGTCAACCGGGGAGTGGTCGCAATCCTAGCAAGAAATCGGTAGCAATTATTTTACGTATGCGTGTTTTTCATTTACGCTTATTATTAGTATGTATTTATATTTTGCTTTGTATTTATGTATGCGTACGCGCACTACGTATTGCGTATTTTTTACGTGCAGTTTTGCCCGTTGACGTTACAAAAGTGGCGCAGCGGCTTCCGCGTCCGAGCAGAACTCCGGCCACAAAAAGCAGCGCTCGTACCGCGGTGCTAGTCTCTCAGACGACGTGCGCGACGGAAACTGGCGAAGCCTGAACCTCGTATCGCTGCTAGCGACTTGCACATGCAGACGCCAATGCATGCGTTCCGCATGCCGACAGTTGCGTGCAGAACGCGGCGGCGGCGACGAAGAACGCCCCCTACCTTAATATAACAAGTCCGTATTCACGACGCAGACAAGGCGTCGTTTGACAGCGATGGATGATTGCAGGCGTTCAACAGGCATTCAACAGCGGCCGTGACGCGCACCGACGGCTCCGCGACAAAGAGCTCAAAGCAGCTCAGATGCCAGTGCCAAGTAAGGAGGCACAACTGATTGCCTAGTGGATGGCGTCTGCTTTTAAGCGGCTTCGGCCTTAGGTACCGTCGATTCGCAGCCATTACAATTCAGAACCGCAAATAATGAGCGTCAGTCATAACCTGGCTGATTTTCCTCGCCGCTATTACAATGTGGGGTAGCAGATACGACCTGCAAGTTTAATAATTATTAACTTTGCGGGTCATATCTGCTACCCCACGTTGAAGCAGCGGCGAGCTAAATCAGCCAGTTTATGCGATTCTCCGGTCTGCCCTTTAACCTCTATATTTCAGGCATAATGCGTTAAGGGTCGTGCGACCAAGACCTGCAATAGGCCGGACTTAGTCTCACTCAGTCAAGCCGGATGGCGGGGCGAGACAGCCTCCACCGTTAAAACCGTGGGTGCTATCTAGATAAGGCCGTTGAATCTTTAGATTTGCACTGTACATAGTTACTCTTCAAATCTTAAAGGCTAGCCGTGGCGGCGCGGTTCGACTGGGTCGTGTTACTAAATTATCAAACGGTATTGACATTACAGCAGTACGACTATTCAAATGAAGTTTCGGAATAAATTCAAAGCGATTGAGTTCAAGAATTCACTCAATTTCTAATTCGCATCTTCTAATTCGCAGTCCTCATAACCCACACAAGTTGCATTCTACCACACTTTTAACCGATCGCCCGGAAAAAAGCGTCACTTTTGCGAACTGCGTGGTCCGCTCGTGCGGCCGAAACGACCACGACCGGCGCGCCGCCTAGCGCCGACGTAACGTGCCGGGTCGCTAAGTTGCCAGCAAGCACAAAGAGCCCGATTAGCTTCTGGCCCCAAGGGCGCAGGGGCGCGCGTGCGTCTGCTCTCGTTCACGCCCTCGTCCTCTGCGGTCGCAGATAGCGGAAGGCGCGGGGTCTCGACTAAGGATTGCTGCTGCGCTGCAAGTGTGTGTGTGTGTGTGCGTGCGTGCGTGTGTGTGCGTGTGTGTAAGATGAATTGAGACTTCGGAGGAGAGAACGAGTGGCGCGCGAGCGTGCTCGGCACGATCTATCGGTGAGTGGGTGGGGGCAGGGCGACGTCCTCGGCCGGCGGGCCGCCAGCGCCCGCCACGCCGCACGCTCCGGGCGCCGGCCGGCGCGGGCAGAAATGGCGCTGGCGCGGAAACGCCCCGCGAGGTGCTTCCACGCTCCAATTAAAAGAATGGCGGCGGCTCGTCGCAATCCGCCGCGGCGGATTGCTACGAGCCGCCGGGTTAAAGTCGGCCGCCCGCAGAAAGGTCGGCTCCTATTGGATAGGAGTCGGAGCGCCAGGATCCGGCCAACCGGCGCTCAGCTGTTCTTGTCCAGCTGGCTGGCCGTGGCATGGCGCGCGAGACGAAAGATGCGTTTCTCTGGTGCATCTCGGCGATTTACCAGTTCGCGTTTGCCTCGCTGTACATACAAATTCCAGGTAATGCCGACCGACAACTTCGTACGTCCCGTCCGACCGCTGCGCCGCCGCTTCGCCGACGTCAGCGCCGGCGGCGGCGGCGGCGGCGTGGGCTCTCCACGTCTACCGCTGCGTATCGGCCGCCGCCGCAGGCGGCACGCTGCCCACGGTGCGCCGTCAGCCTCACTTTCTCTCCGCCCGCTCTGCTGCCGCAGGTGACGGTCCGCGGCGTCAGGCGAGCGCCCGTCAGCTGCGACAGCCGGTCAGAGCCTCCGCGGCCCTTGCGCGCCCCGTGTGCGCGACCTCGGCCGGCTACCGGTAGCCGGCGCATCGGCCGCCGTCTTTCGTAACGCCGCAGCCGCCGGCTCTGCGGCGATGGTTCGTGTCCAGCTCGCCGCCCGCGTCGCCGGCCGCCGGCGCCACGTCAGCGGCGATGCGTTTCCTCTAATTCAAAGGCGGTCGGGCACTTCGTTAGCGGTTTTAGCGTCGCCGCGAGAAGTCGTGCACAGCTGGTGCTGCTTTGGCGCTCGTCTGTGGCTGCCATTCTCGACTGCAGTGTGCACAGCTAGTGCGGCGTCGTTTTATTGGTGGGAGGGGGCGAGAGAGAGAGAGAGAGAGAGAGAGAGAGAGAGAGAGAGAGAGAGAGAGAGAGAGAGAGAGAGAGAGAGAGAGAGAGAGAGAGAGAGAGAGTGGGGGGTGAGGGGGGTGAGGAGGCTAGGGGGTGGGTTGCAGAGCGAACACGCGCTCGCCGCGCTGAGCCCACCTCCCCCCCTGTCCGCCCGACAGTCGTACGATTGACTGGAGAATACCGCCTGCCGTCGTCCCAAGCCGACCTCCGGCTCTTAAATGCCAGCTCTTGACGGCCACGTCTTTGTTAGGTCGACGTTGCCAGATTGTGCTTCAGTACAGGAGGCGCTTGTGAGCTGCGTATGCATCTTCAACGCCGCGAGCCTCGCTGCCGCTTCGACCTCGACGTCGTGGCCACAGCCCGAGCTCTGCCGTCCCGTCGGACGTCCAGCGTCCTCTTCTGGCGCTATACAAAACTCTCCTGGGTAGCGCCCACAGAGTATTTATGGCTCTATGGAGTTACAGACGGAGATGCATTACATTACACACCCGGGCATCGACTTCAAGATCCTGCCAATCAGTTTTAGGTCCCTTTATACTGCTGTTTTCCATTGTTTTGTTTCCTTTTCCACCCTTCGCTGCCTTCCAGTGGTGCAGCTTACCCATCCGAAATGCCTGCTCGTTCTGTCAAAGACTTCCGTGACTCTGTTCATATAGCTGCGCCTCTAAGCAACTTCAAATCCTTTGCAGATCCTGCCTTAAATTCCTATGCACCAAAGTGAACTCTCTAGTGACTGACACGAGGCTTTTTGCTTGGGAGGGCAGTTCACATGGACACTCATTCATGCAGAGCGGCTAATCTCCGTCTCTGTCTCTCATTGTCTCTGTCTGTCTGTCACTCTGGCTGTTGGTCTGTTTGTCTGTCGGTCTGTTTGTCTTGTCTTTCTCGCTCCCTGGTGTACTGGTTGCTTTCACTCGGAGCTGCTCGCACCAGTCTACCTGTCCATCCTCTTTGCTTCTCCAGTCGGGTGCATATCGGCTTCCTGTCGTTTTGCAGTTCAACTCGCACGAAATCGAAATCTTGTGGTGATAGGTCCGGCATCTATCATCACCCGTGGCGAATTTCAGATCTCACCCTTAAGATGCATCTCTCTTGCTCATTTTTTCATTCACAACAGTCACATTGCCTTTTTTTTTTACCGTGTCCTTTGCATGCTTATCAGTGCATGACTCTGTGCATAATACTAACTATCGGTCCTACCATTCAGCAGCCACGAGTCATGTGTCATTGCATGCTGCTGCATGCTCGTCCAAGCATGATGCATTGCATTTCACAATCCTTGGTTATTGCTTCTCTTGCAATAACCAAGGATTGTGTTCTTGAGTTCTAAAACGTGCCTGAACAGAGATGTGGTTCTCGAAGAGTGCTCTACAAACGACTTATTATTATTATTATTCTGTGTGTGTCTTTAAGCAAGAGCTGCTATATAGATGAGATTGTTAAATCAGCTAACCTGTAGTTTACTTGAAGAGTCGCAAGCAAGATACACTGTAGGTACCCACGGGAGAGGTCATGTCCTGACCTACCACGCCTAGCTAATCATGGGGGGGGGTCAAAGGTCTCCTTCCTAGTCTAGTCAACGGCTAGCCAGAGCCTGTGTACACTTACGAGACAGTACACCTAGGGCGAGAGCTTAAAGTATCAGCCGGGCACGGCCAGAAGGTGCTTATCTCTTGTGTATCTTATATGTGACTGATCTGTGCTGAGCTGGACTGTGGGCTCATTTTTTATGCTCTGGCCCACACACTTCCGAGGCCCATTGCATGGTGGCCAAACCTGCTTCTTGATTCCCCCTCCCCAGAAATGAGCGGAGGAGGAGGCTGCGGAGGAGGGAGAATGCATTTTCCCTACAACCGATGCAGTAAGAGCTTGGCTCAGCTGGTGGCCTAGTGCTCAGCATTGCAAATTTGGGTCTGCAAATTGCAGTTGCATTTTCTTTTCATTATCGACACCAACCGATGTAAGACAATATGACTGGGGGGGGGGGCTCTCCACCAGCCTCTGGTGGACTACTCAGTCGATTCCGAATTTTCCCTCCGAAGCTCTTACTTTGGCTCAGGCTTGCCTGCTGTTTATTGCTTGCATTCAGCGTGCACAGGACACTGTATGCGTTCTTTGTTAACCTAGCCTAGACGGGACTGCAACAAGAGTACCCAATAGTCACGTTAATGGCTGTGCTCGTTGCTAGGTTTTGCCCCCTCTCCTGTATGTCCTGTAGACAGCGCCCTCAGCAGGGACTTCCAGGAAAAGCTCTAAAACGCAGCTGCTGTTGACCGACCTCGGCCGGGTCCAGTACAGCTGCATGCTGGCAGGGTACTAATAATTATACCTGTAGAGTTATGTGGCTGAAATAGTATTTATTAATATATATATATGTAATTATATATACTATATAATGTATATTTATTTATAGGCTAATACGAGCGTTTTCTGCAGAGTAATGGTTAACTGTAAGTTAACTACAGAGTAAGCTCTAGTGCTACTGCTGCACTCTATAACTGCGATGCACAACGCGGTGTTCATTGCGGAGACATCAGCCGACTAGAAGATCTTTAAAAGAAAAAGCCAAAATGCACCCATTCCTAAAAGTATTTGTAGGCTCCGTGTGAATTGCCCTGTTGGTTTATGCCTATCATGCTTGTTATTTGTGGGCTTATGCCTGCATGCTGACGCTGCATGTCATCACTAACCAATTAACAGGCTTCCTTTAAAGCGTACGTTAAGTGCCTAGAACAAAATTTAGTTCTCAGGGTGCTATGCAGCGTCTTTTTATAGCTATTCATATTATTGTCTGGTTTCCAGGAGTCATCCGGTGCAGCCACGTGTTTGCATACATTCCATACCATATTCTCGACATTCAAAACTCTCGACACCCTATCAGCACAGGCAGTGAAACGCCAGTCAGAAAAGGCAAATGTGCCATGCACAATTCAAAGAAATTGAGAAACACATATAAGGACTTATGAGCAGCCGCATTCAACATTTCGTACATGGCACCAGCATTAAGTTTTCATTGGACAGCTTGCATGTACAAGCAGCATCATTAACATGTGCCATTACCGAAGATACAAAGATTCGGCTCCCCTAAAATATCTGCTGACTCACACAATAATAATAGTAATAATAGTAATAATGCACTTGATAAAGCGCCCTCAGAGAACTCAATCTCTTTTTAGGTGCTTTACATTTGCTGCAAAGGGAAACGCGATTGAATGGTGAGTAATATCATGATTGATAAGCAAAATGAATAAGATGGCTAGGGGTGACATGCACAGGGTCAGCATGCAAGTATGGTTAGTGGCATCAGTGGCAGCATGAAAATAAACCAAAATATCAGCTGGAACTTTTTTCTCGGCCATCCGAGCAAAGGGTTGATTTCACGCTCTATCAATGCACCGCGTGTAAGCGGCAGATGCTGCCACCAGCATTAGCTCCCTCTGCCGACATAAGGAAACTTGCTGGCGATGGTGAGTAGATTGATTCATCACGCCTTTACAAAATGGCCAAAAGCTTGCAGGCGGCGGGGTGGGAGGATGACATACTTTTTGGGTGCAGCACTCTCAAGAGTACGAACAGTTAAAGCAGCGACACGTTTTTCTAGCTTTGTAGTAACATGGAAAACCAGTAACAAGGTGGACAGACTGCACTCGGCACAGTTTTACGCTCTCACCCACCGCGCAGTTTTACCCCGCTACGTCGGAACGTTGGACACAACAGCTGAAAAATGTATCACGCGAACGCATTGATTAAAGGCATAGCGGAATGCTACGTGCAGGTTCTCCTGCACCATTTAGGAAAAACAGCTCAGGGAAGAAGCTTCGGGAATCGCGAGTCAACGGATGGAAGGAACCACCTCAGCTCATCTTGCTTAAACACCGGTAGCCTTACTGAACTTGCAATCTGAGTGGGTGCATCCACAAAAAAAGTACATGCATGATCAGCTGAAACGATTTTGTTCATTTGCATGAGAGCACATCGCCTGGCTTCTCGTGTCTGTCAGACTGGCTCGCTGCTAACGGTAGCAACGGTTAGTGGGGCATAGTCGCCCGCAATGTGAAAGCTGTGCCTGCTCAGCAGTGGTGGCAGTGAGTGTTGGAATAGTGAGTGAGCAGTGGCGCGCAGTGGCGCTCTTCTTTCGCTCGGGAAGTGTGGTACTAAAATGCAGATTTATGCAACCGTTAGTGTAGCAGTTCGGCTTGCAGTTTGGCTCTGGTGGCCGGTGTTCACGTGGTCAGAACGGCTGCCCTAGACCGAGACCCTTTCCGTGTATCTGAAAAAAGTGCCGAAAGTGCTGTACTGGTGCAACACGAAATCCTTGCGCCGATCGGTGGTTCAGTGTTTAAAGTTTACTGTAGGAATGCAAACAACCTGGTCACTCGTCGACTGTATATAGCTGCCACCTCATGCATTTCTGTCAGAGCTTGTAATAATAATAATAATACACTCGATAAAGCGCCCTCAGAGAACTCAATCTCTTTCTAGGGGCTTTGCATTTGCTGCAAAAGAAATGCGATCGAATGGTGAGTGGTATCATGCTTGATAAACAACAAGAATAGCATGGTTAGGGGTGACATGCACAGGGTAACTTCGGTATCTTCTATCAAGCATCGAATCGCTACAAGATCTCTTGACAGTCTAAATATGGCTTATGTAGAGCAGGAACGTTTCTCAGTGCTCTCTTTTTTTGACTCCCACCCCTCTGTGTGTGTGTCTATGTGTGTCTACTTGTAGATCTTCGGGATGCTAGCGTTGTGGTCTTTCTCTTTTACTCACGTGATGATTTTATTATTTTTTTTCAGGTTTATGGGGTGAAAATGGCATCCTTCCAGCACGATTGGAGCTACAGTCTGGTAGGTTCATGCAGTAGATCGATGCATTTATAAATGTCCCCTGTGCTATTTTGAGATTATAACTAATATGAAGTGGCAGTTCGAGAATTTGAGGCTACCTTTTCAGACAGGTGCTGTGCTATCGCACCAACTAGCACGGTTTCTCTTGGCCAGTAGTAGAGAGCAGAGGTTATCAGTGGAATTGCCCCTTCGTTGGGCCTTCCAGCAAGGAGAGCTGCTGCCGGTCGAGTTAAGGTGCTTGCATCCAATGTGGCATTAATGAGCACGACTTCGTGAGCACGAGTCTTGGTCAGAAGTCAATCCTCTCATGCCAATCTAGAATTCTAGTGACTGTTGCATCTCGCCTGGTTCAATCTTGTATGCCACCGATCAGTGGGCAGCGCCTTTAGAACAACCTCAGCTGAGTCATGTGAGTGTGACGAGTAAGTCACATGATTGTAGGAGATGGCACGTGAGGTTAGCAAGTAGGCAGGGCGATCTCTCTCCGTGGTCGTGCGTTATGCCATACTTGAGCTGAAGCTTCTTGTGTACTGCATCCTTGCAGTAAATAGGTAACCGAGCTTTTTAACAGGCATAGCAGCCTATTGCAGCCTTGTCAAAGGCAGGTAAGACTATCTCACACTCTGCAGTTCGCCTAGAAATGGTGGTAATCGTTATACTTCTGTCTACCACAACCACAGCTCGTCGTTCAAACGCTGGATGACGTTAGCAAGTGCCATCTTATGTTGCCTGGTAATCGATGTTTTGGTAATACGTTCTGGCACAAGGCTGAGTTCAGCCAAAGCTCAAGAAGAGTGCCTACGTAGCTGCCACATCGATAGCCCCTTGAGCAGTTGTAGGCCTTGAAGTAGCACGGGTACCGTGTCTCTGCCTTTTGTTGGCCAGATATCCGAGAGGTGGTCGGGTTGAAGGCGAGGCACGAAAATAAATCGAAGCTCAGTTCAGCTGGCCGCACACTGGGAGTGAGCATCTCTTTTTGTTTGGTCAGCATTAAGATTTCACTCCTAGCACACGTGCAGCCCCCCCCCCCCGTCGGATTGTAGCTGCACCTTTTTATGATTCTGTTCAGCTGACCATTCGAACTGACTATTCGAGCCACTCGGCCGCTCTGGGTTGTTTCACAGAGAGCTCGCCGGGTATGTAGTTTCTTGCTGGTCTTGACTGCACGACATGCCCCGACGAGGCTTTTTCAGAGCTATTCGCAGGCACTCGTTTGAAGCTGGGGGATCTGAAGCCACATAGGCCTATGCCACACACTGGCCTCACCGAATCATGTCAAGAAATCTAAGAGTATTCGATAGAGTGTAGAGTATGCATTCGTGCAGCTAGTACTGGAAGTGCCAGATACAGCTTACGGGACCAGCTAGCTAGACATGCTGCCGACCCCTGTCGCAGGAAAGTGCATTGCCAGACGCAAGGGGGCTCTGATTCGCATCGCCAGTGTCTGCTGTTGGGCTGTCTTGCTTGCATTTTTTCTTAGATATAATCAAAGGCGTTTGCGATTTTTCTTCTCGAGTCCAGCACAAGCAGACACCAAACTTTTTCGCGCAATATAGCCCTTTGCACGGCCGGCTGCAGTAATGTGAATGCACCGATCTGGCGTCCTGTATTTAAAATAAATATATTTCATTTGTGTAGCACCCCAAGAGAACTTCTGTCAGGTAATCTCTATTCAGGCGCTACACATCACACATGCCTCGGGGCTCGAGGCCATGACCTCGGCCAGACCTTGGTCAGGGCGAGCACCTTAACCGCTGTAGTATTTTCTAGTTGCTAGCAGAGTACGTTAGCAGCAGCACGTGTGCATCGCCAGTCTTCCCCTCCAGCCCTACGGAGCGATCATCGAGGCCATCTGCTTAATTTATTACTTCCTGCCAAGGCTCGATTGTCCCTCTCTCGGCTCTACTGTAGCTCACCTGCTGGCCTGCCTGCGGCAGGCTGCAGGGCTGCTGCCTTCGTGCTCGGTGCTGTCCTTGGCCTCTACGTCTTTGTGTGCTTCTGCTTGCTCTTTTCCACCGGGAAAGGAGGGCGGCAGAGGTCACTTTGCTAACCCGTACCGGCCATGCCTTTGCTATTAGTGGGGAAGGCGATCGCTATGCCTCAGCCTGCCAGAGTGCTGACAATGCCTGGTGCCGACAAATTTCGTCACCGAGCGTGCTCGGAGCCGTGCCGCCGGCTGCATGTGCAATACTTAGCTCGTTTCTTGTTTCTGCGACAGAGCCTAGGTCATGGTCCGAGTTCCTGGCGCAGCCGTCGCTGCTGCGCTTCGGACGACGTCTGCTGGGCCTGGACGCTCAGCTGTCCATGGAGCTGGCAGCGCTGGCCGGCATCTTGCTGACGATCGCCTGTCTGGTGTCACCGGCATGCAGGCGATCGCCTGTCGCCTTCGCCGCCATGTGGCTGCTCTATCTCTCGCTCTATCAGGTAAGGTGGAGCCACAAGTCTGTGGACAGTGCACTGAGGCGGAGCTACCCCTCATCTCCCCGGAACGGCTTGCTACTTCAGTGCCGGTCTAGTTCAGGGTGGGGTGACCTGGGGGGTGGTGGTGGTGGTGGTGGAGTGAGGGCAAACATTACAAGCATTCTGGAGGGCAGCTAACCCTTGCATAATGCTCCTGGCTCATGCTGAGAGCAGTTGTTTTTCTTCTCAAATAACTGAGCTCCAGTGTTTCTGCTGAGGGACTCCAAAGCTCAGTGAATCATACCAGGGCGTGAGCCCATCTCTCTCGATTAGGTTGTACCAATAACAGCATTTTAATTACTTAGCGATCGTGTTGGTTTTGTGTGTGCACTGCAACTCAAGGGAGCCAGCTGCAGTTCTGCTAAGCTCACTCAAGAAATCATACATACCCTGGTTTGGCCGTGGGATAATAATAATAGTAATGATTATGATAATACAACTATTGTATAGCACCATCAGAGAACTTTGACTCTTTCCAGGCACTTTACATATGCCCTAAAGGAAGCACGAATATATATATATATATATATATATATATATATATATATATATATATATATATATATATATATATATATATATATATATATATATATATATATATATATATATATATATATATATATATATATATATATAGATATATATGATTATAGGGCTCTTGATAATGTATTCGTATAATGCTTTTTAGAGAACATAATCTCTTTGAAGGCATGCTGCCTATGCTGTAAAGGAAGCATGATCAAACGGTTAGTGGTAACATGCACTTTCACTGTCAAGGTCATGGGTTTAGGACCTGCCGCACACGTAAAGCATCTTGATAGAGATTAAGAGAATTATCAATGTATACAGAGACAGAGAGACAGAGACAGAGAGCGTGGCACCCACCATCGACACTGCACGTCTTCTGCCCATTCTCCCTATGCTGTTCCTCTCAAAGACACTGGAACAAGTAGTGGCAGACCAGCTAAACTCGGATATCACAACTTCTAAACGTAGCAAGTAAGCTCCACTGGGTGTTTAGGTCAAATCACTCCACAAAGTCAGCATTGCTTTCGACATGTAGCCACCTACTTAGGAATGCAGACTTAAGTAGAGTATCTCTGCTTGTTTTTCTTAATCTTTCGGCAGCTTTTGATACTATCGATCACCAAGTCCTTAAGTGCCTCTCATGCCGAGCTGGTTTGGCCTAGCGGTTAAGGTGCTCGCCCCGACCAAGGTCTGACTGAGGTCGTGGGCTCGAGCTCCGAGGCATATGTGAAGCGCCTGAATAGAGATTAAGTTCTCTTGGGGCGCTATACAAATGAATTATATCTATATCTATCTCATCTCGCCTGGGCATCACTGGCACTACACTGCAATGGTTCTGGTCCTATCTCTCAGGCAGAGATTCCAGAGTATTGATGGCAGCAATCATCTGAGAATCCTCTAAAGTCAGGATTACCCCCCTTCCATGGCTCTGTGCATAGTCCACTTCTTTTCACAACTATGCCCTTCCTCCTGCCGATGTGATCGCCAAGCTCAATCTAGGCTTTCACTTCTATGCAGATATCACTAAGTTGATCCTTTGCATTGATCCCTCCCAGCTGTACATTACTTCAAGCTCTATTTACTCCCTTGATGCATGTATAGCTGACAGTTGCACTTGCAAGGCTGCACAACTTCACAAATTGAATGACGATAAAACCAACTTACTAGTTATGGGCAAACCTAATGTGGCTTTAAAATTAGAAAATCTGTCCCTCAAAATCAGCTCTGCCAGCCTATCTCCTGTGGCATCTGCACACAATCTATGTGTCCTGTTCTAAAGTGACCTTTCTCTAGGCAACTCAGCTCCATTGTCAAGTCTACCTGCCTTTAGTTACAAAAAATTGCTATATTCTTGGCCTGCTCCGACAGCTATAGTACATTCAAGTTGGCCTGTGCATTTGCGGCAATAAGTCTCGTCTTCTGTAGCTCACTAACTGCAGTTCCTCGGTGTAATTAGGTGCTTGCAGTTGGTTAAAAACTTGGAAACTAGGCTTGTCTGCCTTGGGCGTCGCAGTTGCCACATTACACCACTTCTTGCCGCCTTGCACTGCTCATCAAGCAGTATACCGACTTCTGTCACTCACTTTTAGGTCTGTCCAGTCTCTTGCTCCAGCCTACCTAACTGAGCTACTCTCCTAGGCATTGCATCACTGCTCTTATGACTGTGCCCCAACCGATCTCAAATCCTTTGGAGACCATGCTTCTGTAGCCCAGAAGTCACACCCAACTGCCGTCACGATATCCCCTGGCAGAACGAAATTTAAAATGAAGCTAAAAGCGCACCTATTTCTTACTGCATTTGCTGGGTCCTCGTAAATTGTCCTTCGTGTGTGTGCTTAGGCTTGGTCGCACTGCTTATTTGACCACTAATCATATTGACATGCCTCCTTTACAGCAAATTTAAAGTGCCCAGAAGCAGATCAAGTTCTCCGAGGGTGCTATACGAATGTACTATTACTACTATTGTCAAGCATGCATTCATTGTTTGCTTCAGCTTCGCCACCTGGGCTCCTGCCAGGACGGAGTGGCTGGGTGGCTGGGTTTTGTGCTGCTGCATTGGCTCACCGCCGCTGGGCTCGTGCTATATGACAGTGTCTCCGGCGGCGATTGTTCTTGTGGAGTCTCACGGAGACACGAAGACACGAGCGGGCAAACGAACTCTCGTCTTTATTCCCTAGCGGGTACATATACATATACATATACATATATATGAGCTGGGGGGGGGGGCTGACTGACTCACCACAGGTAATGGAATGCCTCTGTGGTGGGCCACATGCTTACGTGAAAGGCTCAACCACCCAAGCATACATCATCTCGGCCGAGAAACCACAGGCGCACACAACACTTGGCCCGGTCTTGGCACTTGGCCCGGTCTGCCCCCATCAGAGCACTTGTCAAGCTGACCCACAGGAGCTGCCGGTCGGCCTCTGTTGATTGGTCACGCTCTGCTTTTGCTCGTGTGAAAGTTGGCTTGCTTGGATTGGTCAGGGTGACAGAGTGCGGTGCTGCTTGGAAGCAAATTTAAGAGTAGCTTAGTTATAACTCTCATTTCTGGCAGGAGAGCTTCGGCTGCTTTTACTACTACTCGGGTGGGGGCAGGGGTGAGGCAATTAAGCATTCATTTCGTGCTTCAGGACTCGAACCTTTGGTCATGAAGTGCAAGCAACTTGCCCGTGGGCTTAAAACCAGTGGCTGCCGGCAATAAAGGATTGCCTGCCGCTGATACCACGGGTCGGCAAGGCGTGGACATCCCCTGTGCACGAATAAAAATACTAGAGCTCATTAAGCAGCTCTTTTTGCATAGCAACAGAAGAGTCTTTACGGCTATCATCACTGCTTGCACTGTCAATAAAGGATCGCCTACTGCAGGATTCGAACCCACGACCTCGTGACCGAGGTCGTGAACAACAACCGCCTTACCTAGTGTACTATTACGGCTCACCAGAATCTCGTTCACCCCCCCCCCCCGTGCGAGAGGCCCGGCCCGGCGCCGGCCACTCTTCAGGCTTGTTCGTGGATGGACAAATGTATTATTATTATTGTCGTTATTAAGCACGGGATGTTTTTTGGTTGCAGGTCGGCGGAACATTCCTGTATTTCCAGTGGTGAGCCAGACAGAGCACGCGCCTTGCCTACTCAATGCGGAGATGCAGAGCCGCGTTGCACGCAATCTGTGGGGGGGCAGATGCGCACGTCCGCGCTCGAGTTCCACTCACATGCTTACCTCCTGCAGGGACTCGCTGCTGCTCGAGGCCGGCCTGCTTGCCACTGTCCTGGCCGCCAGCCCTGCGCCGCACCACGGCATCGCGCGCTGGCTCATCAAGTGGCTGCTGTTCAGGCTGATGTTTGCCTCCGGCGTGGTGAAACTCCAGAGCGACTGCCCGCTTTGGTGGGGCCTCACAGGTGAGCCCTGCCCAGCCTGACTGCCGCTGCTTGCAGGCGCAGCAGCGCATGTCGTCTAGCGTCACGTGCACGCATTCGTGGCCACTGTGTGAGGCTCCCTCCCCCCCCGGAAGTGCCCGTCATGTTTGTCATTTCTCCGACTCAAGAGAAATCGGCTCGTGAAGCTCAAAGCGCTTTTGTCAGCTGCTGTGAGTGGAGGCCGGGCTTAGCGAGACCCTAGCCACGTTTGCTCACGCTTGTCGAGTTCTGCAGCGACCGCTGCGCTGCTGAGCTGTGACTGCTGGTGGCGGTGCTGCATCTCATGGGACGAGTTAAAAGGTCATTTGCTCCGACAGGTGCGCCCCTGTAGCCTCAATTTCTGGCATGTCGAGTGGCATCGCCAAAGGGCAAATGGCAAAGGGCGGCGGCTGGTCGCAGGTCACTGCTGACTGTGAGAGAGCAGCCAGCAGAGGGGTTAAAGAGTGGGTGCAGATCGCTTGCCACTTGTCTTTCTACCTCTCCCTCTCTCACTCACTCTCTCACTCTCTCTCTCCCTCCCTCCCCCTCTCTCTCTCTCTCTCTCTCTCTCTCTCTCTCTTGTTTTGCTCCGTCCCACGTCCCTCTCCATTTCCTCTCTCTCTCTCTCTCTCTCTCTCTCTCGTTTTGCTCCGTCCCACGTCCATCTCCATTTCCTCTCTCTCTCTCTCTCTCTCTCTCTCTCTCTTGTTTTGCTCCGTCCCACGTCCCTCTCCATTTCCTCTCTCTCTCTCTCTCTCTCTGCCTCTCTGCCCGTCTGAGTTTGTCTGTAACTAGGCGACTGCCTTTCGGCTGGGCAGAGTCTTCCGGAAGTGCAAATTACTCATGCAGGCTAGCACTCAGATCTTATCAGAGCCAATCTTCAAGATAATGGCTTGATGCTGGTACGAATTGCAGTTGAACCATGCTGCAGCTGTATGTTTCTGTTTGCAAATCGATTCGTTGCCATAGCCCATATTTTCTCGATTCGCTTATTACATGTCCGGCTGGCACCCAAAGCCGGCGAGTGAGCCTAGCTGTAAGCAAGTTTTAGCACTAGTGCACGAGTGACAGAAAGCTATACTAAGCATGCAGCTCCAATAGCCCACTTTGGGGAAAGTGTTACTGGTGATCCTCGAGTCTGCCCATTAACAATGCTTATCTTCTTGCCGATGAACTGCATAGGAAAACCAATGTATGCAGTGAGCACAACTGTGATTATTTCTGCCGCAATATGTAACCCGTGACCCGTGTCTCTTAAAGAAAAAACGGAGTTTTTCTGATCTCCCGATTGTTTATTGTTTTTCCACTTCGTCATCGGCTGCACTTTTTTTCGACAGCCAGTGTAAATGCTCGCCAGCAAATTGAGCACCGTGAATGTCTGTGCAAGCTGCGCTTTTAATTATCTGCATGTGGCACGCTTGCTCCAGCTATCTCTTCAGTGTATGAGTGGTACATTTGTAGCGCTGGATGTACATTATGAATCTCAGGTGAGGCACACAACGACTGCACCCCAAGGCACATGCAGCGCTCGTGGCGCTGGCCGTCTGCTTGAGCCGGCACGAGCGCAGCGGCTTCCTTGGCATGAGCTGTTTAACAGTAATTTTGCTTATAGAGTCTCTCTCACCTCTCTCTGTCCTTCCTTGAAGTGTATACCGACGCCAATGGCTTGGTATTCCCTCTTTTGGGTGCCATCACCGTGGTTCAATCGGCTTTCGACAGCGCTCGTCTTCGTCTTCGAGATTGCCGTTCCATTCCTCTTTTTCGCTCCGATACGATCGCTGAGAATGCTTGCCATGTACACCCAGGTGAGTGGTCAGCATTGCAATCTATTGCCCAAATCCTGGCGATGCGGTTGCTTTGCCGTCTTGTCGACAAAGCGAGTTGAACGGCATGTTTTGAGCGAGGCGTGGCTTCAATGCATTCAAGGCAGCAGCAGCGGCGCTGGCAGCATCCGAGTGGATCGGTCTCGCTTTCGTGTCGCGTTCGTACTGTCACTCATCGGGTCGGCCGTGGGTGACAGCCGAGAGTGACAGGCCGGGAAAAGTGTAGTGCAGCAGCGTAGTCAGTGTGTCGTTCACCTTTGCCAGGATTTCGCTTGCCTGCATTCGGCTTTTGCTTCTGACCTACATCGAGGCGAATACTTGAAAGCAAAGCAATAGGGATTCTGTGCCCTGCAGGGTTCCTCGGGTGCTCACTCAGTGCAGCTACTGGCTAGTTCTTTCGTTGGCTTTACTATCGTTGCTCGACAAGTCCTCGAGCAGCTGCAGCAGCAGCGGCAGTGACAACAACAGAAGCAGCGGCGGCAGTAGTATATGGCAGCAGCAGCGGCAACAACAGAAGCAGCGGCGGAAGCAGCAGCTGAAGCAGCAGCAGCAGCAGTGGCAGCCGCATGCCGACGGAGGAGGGTAGATCGGTAGGATGTATGTGTGTGCGATAGGTGTAGCCAGGATTAATTGTACCAACAAGGGATAGGGCAGACCTTGTTCTTGTAAGGGCATCCTGTCGGAGGAAAGCCGATGGAGTGTGTCGGGCGGTTGGCTGTCCATCACACTCCTTCCGGATGGTCCGAGAGATGCCAGTGCCATGCGGCCCCCTTCTATTTGCCCATCGCCCAGGTACCTGTAGGGGGGGGGGGTGAGCGACTTGGATAGCACGTGTGCATGTGTGGGCATGTGCATGCATGACTGGGCTGCTGCATGCTGGGTGATGGCCATCGCCCGGGTGCAGCTGGGCTGGTGCCCCTATCTGCTGCCTCCACCAGGCTTCTGCTCGGTCAGGCTGCTGCAGCAAGGCGACGTTTGTTCGTGCACAGGGGGAGCAGCAGCAGCAGCAGCAGCAGCTTGCTATGCAGTCATTTTCTTTTGACAAAGACGGTGCCTTCTGAAGAACCACGGCTCAGTCCGCTAGCAGCAGACCGGCAGCTCTGTGCTGGCCGTTGGAGGTATAGACCAGGCAACGATCGGCACCAGAGCACTAGTTCTTGCCAGAACGGCGGGCATCAGCTGACCAGATCGCAAGAGCTGGCTTGGTGAAGCTGCTGTGAAAGCGAGAACCGCCTCTATGCTGGCTCGAGTTAGGTTGAATATTTCACTCTGGTCGGTCGAGGTCCTTTTCACACACCTCAAAACACCATCCTAGACCTGTTGCCCCTGCATGAGGCAGCACATTAGCAAAGTTTGCGTGGTACTTCAACCTTTCCACTGCATCTGAGCCCTGTTTTGTAGGTGACACACGGGCGATGCACGGACGATGGATCGCCAATCTAGCCGAACCTCCATTCATTCGCAAGCAAGCAAAAAATCTTTCTGATTTGTCTTTACTGTGGTTTGCTGGTCGATTGGCCACCAGGAGGTTAATGCTATGTGTATGTATGTATGTATGTATGTATGTATATAAATATATATATATATATATATATACACACACACATATATATATATATATAATATATATATATTATCTTATATATATATATATTATATATATATATATATATAACAAAAGAAACGAGTAGCCTATGGAGGCATGGTCACCGGGGCTGCTTGGCTGGGGTCACCAAATGGTAGAACCATTTCTCTACTGCTTCGGCTCGATCTCGATTGCTTTCTTGGCAGGATACTCTCAGCTTGCCATCTTGCAGTTCAAAAGAAGACTGTACGGCTTCTAGTGAGAATAACAAGACTAACAATTATGCATTCATATAGTGCTCTCAGACAACTTTGTCTCTTTCTAGGCACTTTACATATGCTGCAAAAAAGCTTGTCAACTAGCCCCGAGAGCTCTACCCCAGCCCCGCATATCGTAGAACATGCTGCATAACATGCTGCAATCACGGTTATAGAGGCGTTTATATAACTTTGTATAGGCGGTTATATAGGTTATAGAGGCGTGATTGTGCCAGCGCAACAGAGGGAAGACCGAGGAACGATTAGAGAGCAGGAACCACTGGAAGACATCTGGGGTTCGCTCGACACCATCCATCTGTAGTGACCTTGGGCATTCGTGGTTGGGCATTCGTGGTTGAGCATGTGTGGTTGAGCATGCATGGTTGTGCATACATGTAACATGCCCAGTCTCTTTAGTCGGGGGGGGGGAGGAGCCCTAGCCACGATCACGTGCTGGTGCCTCCAATCCTAGGGTGCAGATATTTGGCTTTGGCGGTTCTGGGTAATGATAATATTGCACTTGATAAAGCGCCCTCAGAGAACTTAATCTCTTTCTAGGCGCTTTACATTTGCTGCAAAGTGATACGCAATAGAATAGTAAGTAAAATCATGCTTGAAAAACAAACAAAATGAATAACATGGTTAGGGGTTACATGCACTGGGTCAGCATGCAAATGTGGTTAGTGGCAGCATGAACAGTGTCAGCACACATAAGCACATCGAGGACGAATCACAAGGACCCACTAAATGCTGTCCTAAATAGGTATGTTTTTAAGTTTCTTTTAAATGTGGTCAGGTCAGGGGATGTTCTGATGCAGGTCGGGAGGGAGTTCCAGGCTGTGGGAGCATACGAGCTAAATGCACGGTCTCCAAAGGATTTAAGGTTTGTACGAGGTATTTCTAGACTGTTGGATTCCGAAAAGCGAGTGGTACGATGCTTTGCCTGATGGGGTAGTATATCTGAAAGATAGGCTGGAGCCATAGAATGAAGAGACCTAAAAGTGAGCGACAAAACCTTGAAGTCAATCCGTTGCTTGACTGGTAACCAGTGCAGGGTAGGTCAGGTCGGAAGCAGGAGGCCGCCTGGCGCACTCGGGCGGGGGGGGGGGGGGGGGGCTGCCCATAGAGCAACTCACTGCCACCTTGATTGATTTGAGGTCGATCTCGGTCGTGAGCTCCTGCAGCAGCAGTTGGTGGCTCTCGTGACCGTCCTTGGTCGTTACGTGAACGGCATCGCTCCACTGCTGTCGTCTCTCGTCGTGCATCTCGGCTTGGCCGCTGCCAGCGGGCAGGTGCAGGCATAGTCGCAGGAAAGCGTGGTGCACCAGCGAAGCCTGGCACGCCGGGAACAGGTACTCACTCCACGCCTCGGCCACGCTGTGCTTCAGCATCGCCAGGGCTGGCCAGATGCTGTGCGCTCGGCTGTCGTCGCCATAAGCCTTGCTAACGCACCACGGGAAGACCTGACGAACACCACAATAAATAAAAATAATGATAATAATAATACTGACGATAATAATAATAATGACGACAATAATAATAATCATAACAATAAGAGGGTTTTTGTATAGTGCCCTAAGAGAACAGCGAGTCTTCCTGGGCACTGTACACATGCTGCACAGGAAGCAAGCAAATCGGTCAGCACAGGTCTGCAGCGTGCTGGAGCACGATACGATGGCAACACTGGCAGCCATAATGCGATTGCAGATCTCATCTCTAATCTGTAAAAAGAACAGATGTCCATACCGAAGCATGGGCAGCAGTAGTGCACCACAGTGGCCGCCACTGTGGTTTGTTGGGGAGCAGAGCCAGAGAAAGAGAGAGAGAGAGAGAGAGAGAGAGAGAGAGAGAGAGAGAGAGAGAGAGAGAGAGAGAGAGAGAGACAGACAGACAGACAGACAGACAGACAGACAGACAGACAGACAGACAGACAGACAGACAGAGGCAGAGAGAGAGACAAACAGAGACAGAGACAGACAGACAGACAGAGAGATTGACAGAGAGAGACAGAGAGAGAGAGAGAGAGAGAGAGAGAGAGAGAGAGGCAGAGACAGACAGACAGACAGACAGAGAGATTGACAGAGAGATAGAGACAGGGAGACAGAGAGAGAGAGAGAGAGAGAGAGAGAGAGAGAGAGAGAGAGAGAGAGAGAGGCAGACAGACAGAGACAGAGAGATAGAGACGGGGAGAGAGCCAGAGCTCTTTGCAGCTTGAGTCTGCTTGAGCCGCAGCCCGTGCGCCGCCGCCATCGCTGCTGCGCATCCGCTGTGCAGATGCTGCCCACCAGATGCGGCCTGCTCTGCGCGTCCTGCTGCTGCTGAAAGCCGATGTCGACCAATCGCGCCGCATCGAGCAGGTCCGCAACGTCATCCTTGCCGCCATCAGCGGCCGTGTGGTGGCAGTCGGCGTTGTCGTCGTCTGGCTCACTGCCGCCATCGCTGCTGCTGCTGCTGGTGCTGGGTTGAAGCCATGCCGACCAGAGCAGCACGAGCACGCGATACGGTATGCTGCCTGTCCGCATCAGATCGCCAACATCCTTGGCACGGACCTGAGCGCAGAGCACTGCCTGACGTAAGCGGCTGTGCGACACGGCAAAACGTGTCACGGTCGCGACACGTTTTGTCACGGTCGTGACACGTTTTGCAGCAAACATTTGGAAAAGCTTGTGTCTTCAATAGTCATGGCGTGAAAGAATGGAGCAGCCAATTTAATGCCTGCTCGACTGGATCTGATTAGCGCGAGGAAGCTGAAACTCGTGCGGTAGTTGAGCTTGTTATTAAGGAACCAAGCGATGGTCAGCCTTGTGGGTCAGAGTAGGAATGTTGTTCCTCTGTAGGCGTCAACCAATGGCGACCCATCGAAGCTCCATCAACGAAGGGAGACGCTTGGTTAAATTTCTTGGTTGACTTGGTTGACTACCCTTTCAGCCATATTCGTTACCAGCAGTAGAGGCTTAATTAATGTTTCTGGTAGCCTTGCTAAAACTGAAGTATGATAGTGCAGTCTGGACAGCACCTGGGAGCCAGTAAGATTTTTAGCCAGCCACCGCTTAGGGTAGTCCCTAATCCAAGTCGGAGGTCGAACATAATGTCGAACTGAGAAAGCTGTCTCCTGCATGACAGTTTGAATTGGCAAGCAGGCGTCAAGGACACCTCAACTGCTCAAGCACTTGATGGAGGTTGCACTACGGTACCACCGATTGGAAGACTAAAGTCTCTTGCTAGTACCGCACACTCATGATGTCCTATACGAACGAGTTCGGTTTATCGTCGTTTTGCTTTAGGACACTGACCGATATCCACGATCTTTTATCTGCCAGGCAGGTATTAAGTTTGTCCTTCTCAGCAGGTGATTTAGATCAGGGTAGGCTGCTAACTGTTTGACAAGCCTAGGTATTTGTGGCACTGTGGATAGCTAAACTGGGTTCGGACCTAGCTCAGTGAGACATGACACGAGTGTAGATGCAAATGGCTGTCGGCCATCCAGGAGAGCCTCTAAAATACCGGATACCTTGGTCTTAGGCCCTCTCCCATTCTTTTCATTAATTATTCTCTCCCTCTGCCCGACATTATTGCCGAACACAATCTCGGCTTACATTTCTACACAGATGACATCAAACTCAGTTTGTCCTTAACCCTTTTCAGCTTCAGCCTTTTCATCCGACTCACTTGCCTGAAGGACGATCTTTGCACTTGGATGGCCACTAAAACTTCCTAAAGCTTAACGGCAAATCTAATAGCTATGGGCGAGCCTAGTGTCACCCAAATGTTAAAAACCTCACCACCAAGTTTGTTCCATCTGCTCTCACTCCCTTAATGTCTACCTGTAATGTGGATGGGCACACTGGTCCAACACAACTTTTCATTGGATGAGCACATTTATTTCACTGTCAATGCAGCCCACATTCAGCAGAGGAACAGTATTACAATATTACACCGCCTGCTTGGAACCATAACTTGTCTGTCTTCAACGACACAGAGATTGGCGTAGTTAAGACTCTGCTAAGAGTGAAACCTGAACCCCTCCACAATGCCTAGCGATGGCCTTTGAGAGGTTAGACTGACAAGGTGATGGTTTTGGCTAGCCACATCTCACCGGGTGGTGGACCAGCTGAATTGCATCGGCTAGCTCCAAACAGGACCTGTCCGCGTGGCGCATGAGGCCGGCAGCTAACTTAAAAAACAAATGTGATAGGGTTAAGATTCCTTGCCTCGAATTCCTTAATTTTTTGCTTGCTTAGATAGCGATGCCACAATGAAGTGGTCTTCTGAGGCGGAGATGCAAACACTGCACCCCATAGGCTAATCTAGGGGCATTCTATCATCTTGTTCTAACCAGTCCCAATAGTTTGCATGGGTGCCCCACGTCCTGATCATCCGAGACAGGTTTATGGTGCGATTCAACCCCTGCTTGTTGCTTGACAGTATCATCGGGCATGCGGCAAAAAATTGGTGTGTCGAATCCTTGCCGCCTCACTAACCCGGTACTCGTGAAGCATCTCAGCAAGCTTGTTGCGGTCACTGCAACCTAGCGATGCCGCAGACAGCAGTGGCGACATGGCCGCCGCCAGCATCACTGGCCGATGGATGGCCGTCTTGAGTCGGGAATGCCAGATAATCTGCCCCGAGACGTGCAGGCATTCGAGACAGTCGATGAGGCTCTGGTCGTCCGGCTGAGCCGCCGGCTGTCCGTCAGTCAAGTCGTACTCGGCAGCCATCTGAACGAGCTGCAAGAAGACACAGATCTTTACGTGGCCACAGAGCCAAGTCTGATGCTGAGTCAAGCCATTCCGATCGCTTGACTGAGCGCTTGCAGCGCATGCGAGTGAGCAAAATACTGGCTGGATTCGGCTTGCCATAGGACGGCGCTCACGGAACCTCAAGAAAGAGGGAGAAAGTAAGATCAAGGCTGATTTAGCAGCCTCATTTCTGTAGCAGCAGAAGAGCCTTTAAAACCTATCTGATTCAACAGTCTCTTGTATATAGCGCCAGAAGAGCCTTTACGGCTATCACCACCGCTTGCAGTGGCAATAAATGATCATCCACTGCAAGATTCGAGCCCATTACCTCGGAGCCGAGGTCGTGAAAAGCAACCACCATCGCTGCCGCTTGCAGTGGACAATAAAGGATTGCCTACTGCAGGACTCACCCGTAATGGCACACTAGGTAAGGTGGTTGCTTTTTGCGACCTCGGTCCCGAGGTCGTGGATTCGAATCCTGCGGTGGGCGATCTTTTATTGCCGCTCCAAGAGGTGGTGATAGCCTAAAAGGCGCTTCTGCTGCCACACAAGATGCTGTATAAACTAATATTATTATTATTATTATTATTATTGGGTGATATGATAGCGTAACACAAACTTGATTAGGAGATTAGATGCAGGAGCTGCTGTAGGCTTTTCCGAGTCGATCATGCACTGTACAGGTGACTTCCGGGTGCTGAATGGAGAGTCGGAAAATTTGTCAGCAGGCTTTGCTTCCCAGCAGAGTGCCTGTCTGGAGGCAGGCAGGAACAGCTCTCAGCTGCGGCACTGCCGCTGCTGAGAGCTGCGACTGTCACCCAGTATCCTAGCTTAGCTCGAGTCACCAAGCGATCCCACTTTGCCAAAGATTGAGGGCAGAAGTTCTCACTTTGCCCCTTCCCCCTCCTGCCCCTCTGCCCCACCCCATGAGGGTGGGCACCAAAACATGATGTAGCAGATTAAGGCACTTACGTCTCTCCACATGATACTGAAACCCGGTCTTTTCTTTAGCGCTTTTCCAAAGTCGTTCCATGCAATCGGCACGTACTTCCGTGACTGCGGAAAGAGTGTCTCGTCGGTGAGTAGCGCTTCTATTGTGTTTGTCAGCTGTGCCACGTCTGCAGTGTAAGAAGGCGGAGCAGATAAGAGAGCAAACTGCGCCACTACCTCGTGCTATGTGCACTGCCATGTGCACGGCCATCGTTGTGCAAGCGAATGGTGTCACCCCCAGAATCGCCGCTTTTGTGGCCATTTATTGGCCGAGATCATTCGGGAAAATGTTGCAAAAAGCGGTCCCCTCCGAGAGCATCTTTCTAGCAAGTGTAAGTGTGTAATAAAGCTGTCTGCTCACTCCACACTCGTCGCCAAGTTACTCTGCCTTTTCAGCCAATCGCTTTTTCGGAATAGTTCATTGCAAATTAAAACTCGAGTTTGTGCAGCCGTCGCAGATTAATTTGAAAAAAGAAGCACTACAAGCACGTTATTTTATGTACAAGTGTCTATAACTTGGCAGCGCCATGAGCGCCCGGTATGAGTGGCTGAGTTACACTGGTGACTTGCTTAAGCTATCACAAAAAACATAAGTGGTCCCCTCCAATTATCTTCTGCATGCAACCTCGTGTAACCGAGAATAGGTGAGAAGCAGGATGCTGAATTAGCAGGACGTCCAAGCAAGTAGGCTACAAAGAGGCTGCGGCAGCTATGGATGGCTAGCAAGGTAGAGGTCAGAGACCTCTCTCTACCTTGGTGCAGCAGGAGAGCAGACGCCATCATTTCGGCACTAGAAATGTGGAAGCTAATGTTCCAGTCTACACCCAGAGAACAAAAGCACTTGTCACTCGCAGTATTTAAATAAATGGCTAATTTACTTTTTATTCAGAGAAGTTTAGAAGGTTGGCACTGCTGTAGCAATGTAGCAAAGTATGAGTAATTATGATAATAACCATTCAGTATTTGATGCAGTGCTCTGCTAGAACTAAATCTCTCTTAGACGCGTTGAATATGCTAGGCAAGAAGTATGTCAATTGCTTAGTGATAAAATTCACACTGTTAGCTTGCATAAGCAATCAAAGGACAAATCACAGGGACAGTGAACGCTGTGAAGAACACGTCAGTTTTAGCTTTTTTTAAGTGTCGTCAAGTCAGGGGACATGGCTTGAGAGTTTAGCTGGTCAGCCATCACTGATTCACGTGTCTTCAATAGAAACAGCGGTAGGGAGATTGGGCGAAAGTAGTATAATTTCTCATGATTTAGTGTTGAGTTCTAATAGACTGACGTAGCAAATGCCTGTTTTAAGGGTTCGAGGCAAGCCCTAAGGCTAAGAACATATGTGTAATATGTTGTATATGTAATATGTTCATATGGTGGTGATGCTGGCCGAAGCAAGTTTATGCATCTCGGAAGAACAAAAAGGTAGAAAGATGAATTTTGAGATTGCTACAGGGATCGCAAGCTAAGCCGTCTTCCTAGGAGCGATTAATGTGATGGTTGATGGTCGACACATTTTTTTATTGTGCATTTGCAATACCACTGATTTTATACGGAAGATAGACTTGGCCTTAGCTTGGATTGTTCGGTATGGACTACCATAGTCTTTTATATGCCAGTCAATGCACAGTCGATCCTGCTTTTTTGTTTGATATTCCAAGCTTATGCAAGCTTAGTAGCCCTAGCGAGGTTAATGTGTGCAGTTAAGTGTAGGCCAGCTAGGTAAGAGTAAGCAGTGTCCTTTGCCAAAGCAGCAAACTCATTTTGAGTGCCGTATTTGACTGTGAGTAGCAGCATGTCGATCAGCATGCCCAATAGCAGTCGAATGTTTCCTTTGGTTACCAACGGGGGGGGGGGTGACACTCTTTTGATCATGCGCCAAATTGGTTGCCCCGAATGGCCGTGAGTTTTGCATTCGGTTTGCGAAGAGTTGCCTTTTTTTAAAGAGCATGCTGCTCTGTGTGTTTCTGGCTCAGCTCTGAGCTGTAGCTACAGCTGAGGAGTGATGCTGGAGCTCCAGGAGGAGCAGCAGTGTGCAGCAGCTGCCACAGAGGGTGTGGCTAGCTGCTGCCAGTGCTGCTACTGCCGTATCTTACCGAATTGGTTGGGCGCTGTTCGCACCACTGTGACCGTCCTCTGAATGCATAGCAGTGGTCGGCCAGCTTCGCTACACCCTTGGCCCCATGCTCGCTTTGTCGGAGCTGCCTCCATGTCCTCTTGTTCTGCAGCACCTGCCTCTGTGATTGTCGTCTGCTTACGCTACAATTCAGGCATAGCTGACTGGCATGCAGGACAGCAGATGCAAATGCTATAAATAAATACATCATCAATGTTTTGTAGAGCATCCTCAGAGAAAATCTCAATCTCGATGCTTTACATATGCTGCAGGCCTCGAGTTCATGACCTCGGTCATTAAAGGCTAGCATTTTACCCCTGGGCCACACTCTGTCCAATGAAGTGTGGCTTTCGTGTGCCACTGTATTTAGGTATTAGCCGAGTTATGGAATGTACTAGGCATCAAGCTACACTGAAAATGAAGCTGCACAAAAGTCACAAGCATGCACGTCAACAAGCTTCATGCATATCATCATATATCGAAACCTCACACCTTGCTAGTAAGTTCCAGTCTGGCTTTAGACTTAATCACTCCACAGAGTCAGCATTGCTTAGGGTATACAATGACCTACTTAGGAATGCAGACATGGGTAGAGTGTCTCTGCTTGTTTTGCTTGATCTCTCGGCAGCGTTTGTTACCATCGATCACAAAGTTCTTCTGGACCGCCTCTCATCTCGCCTGGGCATCACTGGCACTGCTCTGCAGTGGTTCAGGTCCTTTCTCAGTGGGAGACTCCAGAGTATTGACGTGAATGGACAAAGATCATCTGAAGTACCTCTGAAATATGGAGTACCTCAGGGCTCCGTGCTAGGTCCGGTTCTTTTCACGGTGTATACTCTCCCTCATGCTGATGTGATTGCCAAGCACAATCTAGGCTTTCAGTTCTATGCAGATGACACTCAGTTGTACCTTTGCTTTGATCCCTCCCAGCCTTCGAGCACCTCAAATTCTCTCAACTCACTTGCTGCATGCATTAATGACATCCGCACATGGATGGCAGCAAATTTTCTAAAACTAAACAATGACAAAACTAACTTACTAGTTATGGGCAAACCCAGTGTGATTCGGAGATTGGAAAGGCCGACTCTCAAAATTGGCTCTGCCAGCATATCTCCAGTTGAATCAGCTCGAAATGTAGGTGTCATATTCCAAAGCGACCTCTCGTTAGACGACCATATAAGCTCCACAGTCAAATCTGCCTATTTTAAGCTTCATACCATTGCTAAAATTCGGGCTTGTTTAGATAAGGATACCACGTCCAAGTTGGTCCATGCATTCGTGACATCCCGTCTCGACTTCTGCAACTCACTGCTTATTGGCCTATCAGCATGTGCGATCAGGCGATTGCAACTAGTGCAAAACTCTGCAGCTAGGCTCGTCTGTCGTGAGCGTCGCAGTTGCCACATTACTCCACTTCTCGCCGACCTGCACTGGGTACCAGTCAAGCAACGGACTGACTTCAAAGTTTTGTCGCTCACTTTTAGGTCCCTTCATTCTATGGCTCCAGCCTATCTCTCAGATATACTACCTCATCAGGCCAAGCATAGTACCACCCGCTTTTCGGAATCCAGCAGTCTACAAATACCTCGTACAAATCTTAAATCCTTTGGAGACTGTGCATTTAGTTCGTATGCTCCCAAAGCCTGGAACTCCCTCCCGACCTGCGTCAGAACATCCCCTGATCTGACCACATTTAAAAGGAACTTAAAAACACCTATTTAGTACAACATTTAGTGGGTCCCTGTGATTCGCTCTTAAGTGCTTATGCGTGCTGACACTGTGCATGCTGCCACTAACCACATTTGAATGCTGACCCTGTGCATGTCACCCCTAACCATATTATTCATTTTGCTTGTTTTTCAAGCATGATTTTACTTACCATTCAATTGCATTTCACTTTGTGGCAAATGTGAAGCACCTAGAAAGAGATTGGATTTTCTGAGGGCGCTTTATCAAGTGCATTATTATTATTATTACTATGCATGTACCTCGATCTACCAAGATCCAGCGAGTTGGGATACAGGTTGCTAATGATGCAGAGATTGGTTGACTGTTTTATTTGTAGATATGTTGCTTCTGGTTGACATACAGGTTAGACATATTAGGCATAGTCAGTCTTTATTTTTTCTGCAGAAGTCATCGGAAATTCCAATTTCATTGCTATCATGTTTGCCTTTTGAAAGGCACTCTAAACACATTTTCTACTCTCGGACCAATTTTACAAGTATTTCTTGACTTTTCCTTTAGGAGAACTGAATCTCTTTCTTGCCGCTATACATGTGGTCGAAAGGAAGCATGGCAATAGGTTTCTAGTAATATGCACAGTTTCAGCACATGTGAGTAAACAAAGGACAGTTCATAAGATGGGAGCAAATGCTGTTAGGATCTTGTGAGTTTTTAGCTTCTTTTTTAAATGTCGTCAAGTTAGGGTACCTCGTGACGTCAGTCGGCATTGAGCTCCATGCTTTGGAAGCACGGGAACAGAAGGCGGGTCTCTGAACGGTTTGAGTTTGGGCAGAGGCACAGCTAATCGCTTGAGTCCGACAAGCGGCTGGTACGATGCCTAACCTAATTGGGAATTAGTTTGCTAGCAAGAGAATAAAAGGACCTAGTAGTGAGTGACCCAAACATATCGGCTTTAAGCAGGTCTTAGTGATCCTAGTTCCTGCGTTCGACCTTGAAGTCGATGTGGTGTTAATTGTGGAACCACTACAGGTCGGCGATGCGCGATACAGCGTGACAGTTGCAACGTACAAGACAGACAAACCTAGCTACGCAGAGCTATATGCCACTCTGGAGGGGACCACCCTTGGTTTTAGTGCAATCGTTGGTCGTCGCGAGGGGGGGGGGGCAGGGCAGTTTGGGAGCAGGCCCATCGCGAGCCTTATGCGGTTGCACGGTTTTGTTTTGCGCTGTTGCAGGAGCGGGCAGACCTGTACGACGGCTGCTGGTGCTGCTGATGCTGAGGTCGCTGCTGACTTGATGGCACGTCCTGGCCACCGGCCCCCTCCCCACTCCCAGCGACCTGGCCGTGCACCCTAGCTTACCACGTGGTGCAGGTCCTTGCCGAGTGACTCCTCGATGCCCGTCACGTGGCTGAGCAGACGGTTTTGCACCGAGCGCAGGTGGTCCTGCTGAGTGGTGACAAGGCCGGCGGCGGCGGCACCGCAGCCGCCGGCCTTGCCTGCTGGGGCCCAGTGCACGGCCACCGGCTGCACCACGGTGCCGGGCGCGACCGCGTGCAGCAGGTCGAGGCAGTGGCACAGCACCTCCTCGGCGTGCTCCGCCTCCTTGGCCGTGCTCCAGTCGCAGTCGTACAGCAGCAGCGTCAACGCGCCCCCGCCGCAGCCTCCGAGCACGTGCGGCAGCAGGATCTGGCCGACGCTGGCGGCCTGTCCGGCGGCCGACAGCGTCATCTCGTAGGAGCAGACAGGGATTGCCAGGTCCCTCGTGCACCATCGCCACACCTCAAGTGCCCGGTTGGCCGTGCTGCAAAGGCCAGCGTAGTGGCAGCAGCAGCGTTCGCTCGATATGATTGCTGAACCGGGCAGCCTGGCGAGCGGGCAGCTGCATTCGATTTCGGACGTTTATTTGCGATCGGGCGCAGCAGTCTTGACCCAAATGACCCAGGCTGAGGTCGTCGGTTTGAGTCACGCTGCTGACAATACTGTAATGCCCACTACGAGCGGTGGTAGCTGTTGAGGCTCTTCTGACCTTACGTACAACGAGGCTGCTTGATCAGCTGACCTTTTACTTTTTATTTAGAGTGAGCGCCGGTGGGCTGCAGCCATCCTGTGGCTTTGGTTGGCTGGCTTAGGCAAGGTCAAGTTTAACCCATCCCCCTTAAAAGTACTGTTAACAAATTCCTGGCCGTGCACTTCCCTTGCCCACAGCGGTGTATCAAACGATTCGGGGCTGCTCGAGTGGGCCCACGACAGCTTAAAGTTGTGCTTGCTTCAATTTTAGATGCTTTGTGGAGCAGGTACCTTGAAATAGTCCTCTGAGTACAGTCTGCTTCCACCGAAATCCAATTTGCTGCACCAATGTTTGTTTCGGGCAATTATCAGAAGATAGAGCTATAGCACGAATTTAAAAGTGGATTTAGCAGATTTAAGTTGCTTAGACTTCATTAATCTTGCTAACACTGATCTCAGCCCAGGACTAGGTTCCTCTTGTGCAACTCCGAACGCCGATGGAAAGCATACTAGGCAACCTGCTTGGCAACCTGGATAGCAGCCCAGGTAGGCCTTTCCTACTGGCAGTTTTTTGCTCTTTAGGCTAGCAAGGGTTCTGGCAGCCTGCTCATGCCAGTTGCCAATAGCCGGACTTCGGTGCCAGCTTGTCACTGTCCGTGCACTGGAATGTCAGGATGGCTGATCATATATATGATGAAAACTTGCCAACACGTTTAGCTGGCTCTTCCCTCTCCGAGTTTTTCTCCACTCACGTGGAGAATTACCAGTCTTCTATGCTGGTCGTTTAGTCTTTGCCATGCCCTGTATCTAGCTAGGGTGGCATCTTATGCAGACGACCGCACCACCCTGTGCTGTGTCTGTGCTTTGATCCCTCTGTACCTTCCAGAACGGCGGACTTAACTCCCTTGCAGCACGTATTGCTGAAATTTGAGCTTGAATGTCAGCTAACTTTCTCAAATTGATCGACGATAAAACCAACATACCGGTCATGGGAAAACCCACCGTTACTCATAAATTGGAATGCCTGTCCTTAAAAATGGGTTCGCCCACCCCTCATCATGTACTCGCCCAGTGTACCTCTTGTAGCCTCTGCACACAATCTCGATGTCAAAAGTGACTTTTCACTAGATGGCCACATTGGCTCCACAGTCAAGCCTGCCCACTTTTAGCTAGGTACCATTGCAAAAATTCGGGCCTGCTTAGATAAGGATATCGCAGCCAAGCTGATCCACACATTCGTGACATCCCATCTAGAGTGCTAGAGTTACTCACTGCTCGCAATAGATAATAAATATATATTACAGATAATAGATAAAAATCTTCCTGCCCACGCAACAAGATATTGTGTTACACGGTTAGTGCAAAACTCTGCAGCCAGGCGTTTCTGTCGTGAGCGTCTCAAATGCCTCATTACACGGCTTCTCATCAACCTGATTGGCTTGCTATGAATGGTGTGTGGACTTAAAGGTTTTGCCACTCACTTTTTTTCACACCCTGGCACCGGCCTACCTATCAGAACTATTCCATAATCAGGTTAAGCGTAGTACAGCCCACTCTTCTGACTTTAGCTTCTAGCTGTACCTCTATCTAACCTCAAATCCTCCGAAGACTGTGCATTCGGTTAGTATGCTCCCACAGCATAGAGCTCAGTACAAGCAGCATGCCACGCGTGTTCTTATCTTCTGGTTCCCTCCCCTCGGCATTTATCCCTCTACGACTGCTACTTGAAGCACCGAATTGAGACCGGCGATCGATGGTGATTTAGCAGCGCACGCTAAGCCGTGTGCGCAGCGTTCACTCCTGTGTACCTATCACTGTGTCTTGCTGCATGCGGAGGCGGCGCTGCCGCCGCCGCCGAGCTGCGGCTCGCTGGCGATGGGCGGCCTGCCAGCGCCTCGAGAACGCCTGACTTGCCACAGGCTGCCTCACCGAGGACGACCACTTTGGTCGGTCGCAGGTTTGACGTTGAAGTGCATGCCCAGCATCGCTGCATGTGTGCAAAGAGGCCTGCCAAGTCGGTCGTCATCCACACATGCTGCAACGCACGACAGAGCCGACCATCTGCACCTCCAGTGCTGCACGTCCCCCCCCCCGTACCACTTTAGCGCTGTAGTGACATTTCTAAAGCAGGAGTTGTTGGGCCCTGGCAGATCCAGTTACAACCGACAGTGCTTAACTTTGAATGGTAGCAAAGCTAAGTTTTCCAATTCTTTACTCTGTTGAGCTATACAGTGCTGGCAAAAAAACGTATAACCTAAAATGTTCCAGCGTTGTACAGACTGCTGTCCAACAAAATTTCCCTAAACCCAAGATTGGTCTGCGATTGCAATATTTGTTACAGATCGTGCATGCTAATACGCTATTATCACAAAAACATGGGAACCGGCCTTGTTTGTGTCGTATCCGGCACGATTTCTGACTAGCGGCCATTTTCGAAATATATTATTTTGTGTCACTGTCTGAGCACGGTGATGCAAGATCTCAGTGAGATACTTCTTCACGACCCGGGTCGTTGGTTCGAGTGAGTCATGCAGTGGATGATCCTTCATTGCCTACTGCAAGTGGTGGTGATATACGTTAAGGCTATTCTGCCACTATATAAATGAGGCTGTTGAATCAGCTCTCTCTTTCTAAAAATGTACTTCAGCAACCTTTGTCAGGGATTTTCTTAGCAATCACCTAGAAGTTTAAAGCTTGCTATTTTTAAATGCACAGCCATCGTATTGGCATGGTTTGAAGCAATGCAAGAAATCGATGATGCAGTTGAAAGGAACCGCAGAATAGCACATCCTGATACAGGAATTAAAACAATTCTTTTCAATTATTTCTTGGGTCTTAACTGTCACAGGTTGCCAAATGCAGGCAATAAATTGAACTGCCTTCTCATAATCTCAGTGCAAGCATTCTAGTGCAGATCCTTACAGATCTGCATGGTTTTGGTGTCCTAGTTGTTTGCTGTGACTTGTAGCGAAGTTGTACAAGGTCTAGAAGCCCTTGCTTTCATTTGGAACCACATTTATCCTGTTCCTTGCTCTGACTGCGCTATCGATTTCTTGCTTAGTCTCGAACCAGGTCTGGCCAACGTCTTTTACCCGTTTATAAATCCCGATATTAAAAACTTGACTATTCCTGAAGAAGTGCCCTGCACGGGTCTTGAAATGTATTTTCTGAGAGGAGATACTTGACACATCCAGAAATTTTCACTTTTGCTATGTTCAAATGGTGCCAATAATAGCTCCTTCGTAAACTGTATGTTTTTGGAACCCGCTAAGATAATAATAACAAAACTGTTATACAGCACCTCAAGAGAACCAAATCGCCTTCTGGCACTTTAGATAATTGCAGCTTTATCGCTTTTCATATTAATACTAGGCTGCGGTAGTATTTTTCGTAAAAAACATTGCAGTTTTGTGCCAGCACTGTATATCGTCCACAAAATTAATTTTCTTTGTTCGCGCATACAACCAAATACATGCACACACTCTTGCGCTCATGCACACACACACACACACACACACACACACACACACACACACACACACGCACGCGCACACACACACGCACGCACACACATGCACCTACACACAACACAACACACGAACCCAAATTTACTCAATCTTCAAAACCTGATACTAAAGAACTCTGCCTCGTTGGCGACATCATATGACAAGCAATTTCTAAGATTGGCTACCACGAGCGTTAGCAGGCAGATCGAGCGTTCGGCAAAAAATGGCAAGCAAAGCTCGTCAACACACAGTGGGAGGCCTTCGATAGCAGCTTCCTGTCTATCGCCCTGTGTCGTTCAGCTTCAACACCATGACGTCCTGGTTTGGCCCAGTGGTGAGGCGCTGGCCTTTAACGACCGAGCTCACAGTCTCAAGTTATAACGACTTTATCAATATTATATATCCATATACAATAATCTAGTGATACATTAAATAATGTTGCTTATAGATAATATTACTTATATATATAATATTAATAATTATTCATTTTAAAAATACTAATATGTAAGATAAAATATGGTAATATGGTTAATACACATTATATTTACTATATATATACATTATGTTATGTTATATATTAACATCTATATTATATATATTAATACATCTATTTTATTTAGCACGCTCTAGATCTGTGTCTAGTGTAAAGTGCTTGCACAGAGATCGAGATCGAGTTCTCTTAGGGCGCTATGCAAATGAATTATGCATAGGCCCTTCTCCTCCTGCCTACCTAGCAGTCTTGAATCGCCACGGTCGCAGCCAGCCACTCCTACCTCGGGCGGGTCCACGATCGGATTGCCGTGCAGCCACAGGCCTCGCGGTCGCATCGTCGTCCCGTGGTAGCCGTGCAGGCCGTCGATGCGCGCCAGCTCGAACAGGCGCCGCGGCAGCGCCGCCAGCTCGTTTCGCGCCAGGTCGAGCGTCTCGAGCGCCGCCAGGCGGCACAGCTCGTCGGGCAGCGCACGCAGGCGGTTGGAGCGAAGCAGGAGCGCTCGAAGCCGCCGAAGCTCGCCGACGGCCGCTGGCAGAGCGGGCAGCTCGTTGGCCGTCAGGTCGAGCTCGACGAGCGTGCCGGCGAGCGCAGCCACGTCCGGCGGCAGGCGAGCGATGGCGTTGTCGGCGAGCAGCAGCGAGCGCGCTCGCGGCACGCACTCGGCCAGGTCTTCGGGCAGGGCGGCGAGCAGGTTGTGCGACGCGTCGAGCCAAGCGAGGCCGGGCAGGGCGCGCAGCGCCTCGGCGGGCAGCTCCCGGAAGAAGTTGCTCGACAGGTCGAGGGCGGCGAGGCGCGATGCTCGGCCGCAGCGCGCCGTCGCCGGCAGCGAGTTAAGCCGCGCGCCGCCGAGGTCCAGCTCGGCGACGGCCGGCAGCGCGAGCAGCACGTCGGGCAGGTGCGCGGAGCGCGCCCGGCCGGCGCGCAGCAGGCGCACGGCCGCCTCGTCCAGCAGGCCGCCGAAGATGGCCGCCCTGCTTCCGCCGCCAAGGCGCAGTGTGCCAAGGCGACGCAGCGCGGGCAGCGTGTCGGGCAGCGAGGCGAGCCGGGCGCAGCCGCGCAGGTCGAGCTCGGCGAGCTGCTCGCAGTAGGCTAGCTCGGGCGGCAGGCCGACGAGGCCAGTGCCACCGGCGACGAGCCTCTCCAGATTGGCGAGGTTGCCGACGTCGGCATCGAGCCGCTCCAAGTCGCCGTTGCCGCTAAGGTCGAGGCTTCGCAGGCCGGCGCACTGGTATGCAGCGGGCGGAACTCGTCGAAGCCGGCAGCGTGCCAAGCTCAGCGACTCGAGGTTCGGCAGGTCGGCCAGCTCGCGTGGCAGCGCCTCGGCGGCAGCGGCGGCAGACGCTGCGGCCGCGGTGGAGGTGCCTCTGCCGCTGCCGGCTCCATCCGGCTCGTTGTCTAGAGGACAGCCGGCGACGCAGAGGCTTCTCAGCGAGCGGAGGCAGCGCACGGTGGGCGGGACGGACGTGACGTGGCTGCCCGAGAGGTCGAGCTCCGTGATTTCCTTGGCTAGAAATGAGAGTGAGGATCCGGCGAGATGGTTAGAGATCACCTATCCCAGCCTCGTTATCGGCGAGAGGCTGGCTCTCTACTGTTGGCGTTCGAGTTGTGTTTGAGCTGCAGGTCGAAGCGGGTCAAGCGCACTGTCGGTCTGCTGACCTTTTCTACATGAGCCGGCTGGCACGGCTCGGCTCGTTGGCTAGCCTGCTGGCCCCGGCCAGTCGTGCATGGTGCGCGAAGCGTGCCCTAGCGGTCCTGTCACCATCTGGCTAGCCCCAGCACTGCTGGCCTGGCATCCAATAAGCCCTACAGTTGATTGGTCGATCTGTGGGCACAGTCAAGGTTCAGTCAACGCTTCAAAATCTCTGGCTAGGCTGCTGGTTGTCGACAATCTCAACTGACCGGGCCGGGGCCGTTGGCTTCATCATTATCGGGGTTTTGGGGCGAGTGGGTGACCTGCTGGCTGAGACTGGCCCGAGGAGTTACGACCGGGGAGAGAGAGAGAGAGAGAGAGAGAGAGAGAGAGAGAGAGAGAGAGAGAGAGAGAGAGAGAGAGAGAGAGAGAGAGAGAGAGCTGTTGCTGTCTGTCGATCCGTGCACGCGCAGGCGCTAGTCGCGCTGCCCCAGGTAGCCGAGCGAGCGTGCAAGCGCGAGGCCTTTTGCAGCCCTCGGGCGGAATTCGGACATTGTCGTGGGCCTGCTGCCGAAGTTTGAGGCCCGGCAGGGCAGCAAAGCGGCTAGACTTTGTGCCTGAAGCCGGAGCAAATGTTTGCTTGAAAGCAAGGCAAGCTATTGTTTCACTGGAAGCTTGTGTCGACAGCAGTAAAAGGTGGCGGTGGGGCACTGGGTCGCGCTTTGGAGCTTAGTAGAATCGTAAGGGCTGGGCTTAGCCCGGCTGTCACGTGCCTGAGGCCGCCATTAGCTCCCCTAATGCGTCTGGCCGATGACTAGCGATTCCACTAGTTTAGCATTCAAAGCCAATCATTTCGGTCACAGTTGCACCAGCAATCTGCAAGCTTGCCTGCATGCAAGCCGGCCGGTCAGCCATCGGTTCTCGCGGGCAAGTGATGGCTGCCTGCTGTGGCTCTTGGTCACGTAGCATTCTGTCTTGACCGCATTGGCTGGAAGCGGCCAGGCAAGCTTGGTTAGTGCTACTCACCATCGACAGCTTCCTTCAGAGACTGCAGCAGCACGTAGTGCCACACCGGATGCGCAGCCAGCAGCAGCATTTCGTCATCCCGCTGCTTCCGGGCTGCGATCACCTGCCGCCCGCTGCTGCTGCTGCTGCTGCCCGTCGGCGTTGCTGGCCGGTCGTCGCTGCTTCCTGATGACGAGGTCGATAATGAGGACGGCGGCGGCCGTGGCACGGCTGGTACCGACTGGGCCTGCTGCCTGCATCGGCTGGCTCGAGTCATGTAGCTTTCGATGGCCACGACGACGCTGTCGGCCGACCTGAGCACGCTCTCTCCCAGGCTGCTTTGTCGAGCCGAGGAGCCGCCAGCCGACGCCGTTACTGTTGCCGTGCTGGCCGCTTCGCCGACGCTGCTACCGGTGCCGCTTTGCCCGACCCTGGGCCGCCCCGGCAGCCAGCCGCCGCTACTGCTGCATGCCTTGCTGGCACCGGGCACGCTGGGCAGCGCTGTCCGCCCGCCGGCCAGCGCCGCTGCAGCGCCTGTGCGCAGCTTTCCGAGCATGCGCGCCATGATGCTTCCGGTACGATTATCTGCCGAGGCCATCTTCCTGGCCGAAGCGCTGGCAAAAGCGTCGGCTGCTGCGGCTAGCGCCGGAGGCTGCCTGTGGCTGCCGGCGGCCACGCGCTGCACGGCCGGAGGCAGGCTTAGCGAGGGCTTCTGGCTTTGCTGCTTGTCGCTTCCCTTGTCGCTTCCCTTGTCGCTTCCCTTGTCGCTTCCCTTGTCGCTTCCCTTGTCGCTTCCCTTGTCGCTTCCCTTGTCTTTCGGGTTGTCGCACTTCATCTCGTGTCTTGCTCTGGTTGGTCGTCGACTCAATAGTTTTGAGTTTGGAAGCGTCGATTCAAGGATGTGAGTTTGGAGACGTCACGGCGAACAATGGTATTGGCTTGTTGGCCGAGTCTAGCCAATCTTGTTCTACCGGCAGCCGGCCGATTTTCCACAGGCGGCCGATAGCCGTTCGCTAGCACAGTAGCCGGACATTTTTGAAGGCGATTGATTGATGGTCGGCCTCACCCCAGGCCGACCAATAGTAGTGAAGGCTGTCTGCGTTACTTGCCCCTGGCGGTGCTTACGGCCTGGCTGACCGGGTGGCTGCAGCCGGCATTGGCTACGTGTCTGGCGGGCCTTGCTACTGAGGCTAAGGCGGTAGTGTGACGTGACGAAACACCAGCCCACTGAAAGTAGCACATCTATGCACTGCTCTTCTGCGACAACCTATATAAAGTACCGAGAAAGAAATTTAGTTCTCATCGGGTACAATATATGCAAATGTGACAATAATAATAATATTAATATTATAATTGCTGTCTTAAGTGTATATGGCCAATTGCTGCTGCTTGGCACACCGAAGGGTCTACTGTGTGCGTGTGTGCATGGGTGCGTGGTACACGCGTGGGCGTGCCGGTGTAGATGCATGCGCTGGATGCATGCGCTGGATGCATGCGTTGTAGTTGGCTGTCCGTGTAGCTGAACTGAATATTGTAACGTGTCTGTACCAGTGGCTTGCTTGCTGATGAGTGTGTTCTTCTGCTGGACGAGGTGCCTCCTGCGCTTTGAGACCCAGATCGTGAGTTCGAGTCGTGGCAATCGCTTATTGTACACTGCATGCAGGGTTATCGCTGCTAAGGCTCTCCTACCACTTTGCATATGAGGCCGTTGAATCAGCCGACCTTTATTTGACTACTCTCGAGAGCACTAAGCCATCGGCCGCTTTTACTTTGTTTTTTGATGAGCAATCCATATATTCTTTGCTCTAGCTCAAGGCCAATGACATATATCAGCAGTGAAATTATCCGATGTGATGGCACGAGGTGAATGTAAAAATGACGATACTAATAATAAGGATCTAAAATTTAAATTGCACCCTAAGAGAACACCATCTCTTTCTAGGCTCTCTATGTATTCTGAAAATACTTGTAGCATGCCCAATAAGAGTAGGCAGAAAGCAAGCAAAAAGCAATTCACACACGCGAAGCAGATGCAATGAGAAGTAGGCCGGTTTTTGGCTTCTCTATAAATGTCGTCAAGACACGGGAGATCAGTTGGGAGTGAATTCCACGCATTGAGAAGCCTTCGCTCTTAAGGTGCGGTCTCCAAAGGATGTGAGATTTATTACAGGTACCGCTAAACGATTTGAGTGAGACAAGTAGATGGTTCAGTGTAATGTAATGTATCTCTGTCTGTAACTCCAAAAAGTCACAAAGACTAAGTCAAAAAGTCATACAGACTATGTGAGTGCTATCTCCTGCCTAAGTGGGCTTTCGGTACACATATGGTAGCCAACAAACTTCATCTCATACAATAACGAGAAAGTGAGAAGCCTTGCCGAATCACGAGGGCATTTAGCTTAGTGAGTAGTAAGAAAGTAGCAGCTCAGGACGGCTGGAAACGAAATGCCACAGTCGGCAGAAGGAGGGTAGATGTCATTGCATACAAATTGTGTGGAAGTGAGTTCCACCAGTGTAGGATCTGCAGAACAAAAGCTTCTACCACCAACCATCTTTTAGCGGAGCAGTCGAAAAGCTACTTTATTATCAAAAGAGTCAGACCTGAGGGCTCGAGGAGGCTGAAACTGGTGCAGCAGTTTAGCTAGGTGTGAAGTAGCCAAGCGATGACGGGCCTTTTGGATCAGCTTAACAATTCGGCTCTGTATCCATTCATCAAACGGGAGCCGTCGAAGGTCCTTCAGCAAAGGAGATGCATATGGCTGAACATCTGGGATTTGTTGACTTGCCTTGTAGCCATATTAATCACTAGCTGCAGAGGCTTAATGGATTTCTTCGGTAGCCCAGCCAAGCCGGAATTGAAGTAGTCTAGCCTAGAAAGCACCATGAACTAGTTTAGTTTCTAGCCAGCCTCAACGGTGGATTGTATGTAATCTTAGGCAGGGATTCGACGTGACAGCTAGATGTGGATGTGGCCTGCTTAACGCATCTTTCAAAGGTCAGGTAGTTATCAAAGAGGACACTTAAATTCCGAGCACTCGTTGCCGGTTGCACAATATCACCCATTAAAATAACAAAATCTTGTAGTCCAGCCATATACCAGGGGTGTCCTATGATAAAACGATGAAAGCAGACTACTACGCGTCCTATGAGTAGAGCAGTTTGATTTTATCGTCGTCAAGCTGAAGGAAACGTGCTCGCAGCCAGGATGGACGTCTGCAATGTGAAGCATGAATAGGAAGTAGCCGAGAGGTTGGCCAGAGCGAGAGAATGAAGCGATCTGCTCAAAGTGAATGACAGAACCTCGAAGTTGATACACTGCTTGTTGTTGGCTGTGCCGTGGAGATCGGTGAGCATTGGTATGTGGCGGTAGCAACGTTCATGACAGAAAAGTGTATGCCGTGCAGAGTTTTACACCAGCTTTAACCTGCCTGTATGGCCGTGTTTTACCTTTATCTAAGCAAGCTCAAATTTTCGAATGTTGCACAACTGGATGTAGACTGACTTGATTGTGGAGCTGATGCTGTCATGTTGCGAAAGGTTCTTCGTTAAACAGGACCCATATTGCAGGCAAAAGTTACTGGGCATGTGCCGGCCGAGCCAATTTTGAGGGTGGGGGCTTGTCAATTTCTGAATAACACTTATGTTGCCCATAATTAGTAAGCTGGTTTTATCGCCATTCAATTTGATGACGTTTGCTCTCATCCAAGTGCAAATTTTTGCAGTGCAAGCCATAAAAACGTTCAACGTTTCTGAAGGTAGAGAGGGGTCAAAGCACCGGTACAGCAACATGTCAACTTCTGCGTAAAAATGACATGCTAGATTGTGATTGGCAACTACATCGTCTAGAGGAAAAGTATATTGTGAAAGGAAGTGGAACTTAAAAAATCCCTGGGGGTACCCCATACTTTAAAGGCTTCATTAATGAGCGGGCCATGCCGTGTGGCTCAGCAGCGCTGAGTGACTGCTAGCCCACGTGGCCGGCACCACGTGGCAGCCACTGGTCATTCGCGAGTGGATCTTCGTGACGCCTCGACACTGCATCTTCCCGTATCTTCGAGTCCTCGTATGCTCCCCCATCGCACAGCTAGCTGCTGGGGTGCTAGGCTGCGGCCTCCTGTTGGCCCCAGCAGCCCGCAGCGCACACGCTGGAATGCATGCTGCCCGGTGCATCGTGGGTCGTGCGTCGTTGAGCGCATTCGCCGGGGTTTCGCATCTGGCCGCGCTAAGCCCCACTGCCCGATAGCCGTTGCCTCGCTTTGGCTTCGCCACAGATCTTGTTGCAAGGCATGATCATGCTGAACGGCAACTACAACTTCTTCAACTTGCTCACCATGAGCTTCTGCCTCACTCTGCCCGGCGACATGTTGTGTGAGAAATCGGCAAAGGGTGAGCTCTTCGAATTTACGGCGGCCACTGTGACGCTGTCGCGTCCCGCTGAGCGCCAGCGCTGGTGGCAGCATCAGCCCCCTCGCACTTTTCTTTGCTCTCCATCTTCCCAGGCGACTCCGCCGCCGCGACGCCGTCGCTTGTGTCTAAAGCAGCGTCGCTGCTGCGCCGGCTGGTCGTGGCGTGCGTTCTCATCGGCCTGGTGGCCTTGACCGTGAAGTACTTTGCGATTCGACTTGGCGACGACTGGTCCATCCTGTCGCACATCAGTAAGGCACTGCCGCTTCCAACGCTAGTGCTGTCTGTCGTGCAGAGGGCGTGCTTCCTGTTCAGCATATGTTATTGATGTGTTTCTTTTGTCAGCATATGCAAAATGCCAAAAAGAGATCTGGTTCTCTTGGAATGCTATGTAAGTGTAGATGTTTTATCATTATTATTATCAATATTAATATCGTTACTATTGCGAGTTGGCACCAGTGTGGGGCGTTATGCATGCTGTGCCTATGTCGTGACTTGCTGGCACCTGTGGTTGGTTGGTTGGTAATGCGATCATGCAACTTGGCAGAGCATTCGCGCACGTGTGCTGCTGGCTTTGCTTTAAACGTGGCACGCGGAGCGCCAATGGATCGCAGGTGGCGCTGGTTGGTGCATGCAGACTTTTGTTGAGGGATGAGAAGGCCTCACGGGAAGGCTCTCGCTGTGTCCCCCGAACGAAAGCTACGTGTCAACTGCAGCAGTAACCAATTCAGCTCGAGCTTGTTCGAGGACTTCTGCCCCTGCGCGTACCAGAGCTTGGTACCCGATGAATTGTCGGTCGAAACCATCTCAGTGTCCTACCATGTGTGGTTACGTGTTTGCGATTCCGTTACATTACGATTCCATGAGGCAACGAATATAGTGTTTCGGCTATCTTGCAGACTTCAGCAGGAGTCAGCTGGACGAATTCGTTATCGCTGCGGTGCCGGCAAGCATCTGGATTGGTGCACTCGAGCTGGCCTGTGTCATTGCAGCGGCCATGGCGAGGTTAGTGCCACTGGCTTGTCTGTCACGTGCTCGCTCAGGCAAAGGTGGCGAAAATGGCGAGAGCAAGAGGAAGAACGAGTGAGAGCAAAGAGGGCCAGCCCTGCGTCCAGCCCTGACAGCGGAAGAGGAGTGAGTGAGAGGCCGACAGCAGCAGTCAGCAGGTCGGGCCAGACGCCGCCTAAGCTAAGGTGGAGGAGCAGCAGCAGCAGCACTACGGCTCGCTGTGGCTGCTGCTGCTGCTGTCGCTGGAGACACGTGTCTCGCGGCTTTTCTTCATATTGCCGCATTCCAGGCATCCGCAAGCGCTCGCCAATGGCCACTGCTGCAGCAAAGTGTCAGCGTCTGCTTGCTGCTGTGCGATGTCTCTCCTAGTGTGCCAAGGCGGCCATTGAGCGGAGCTAGAGCTGATGCTGTGAACCCGTTGCACGATGCCTGCTCGTGCACATTCGCTACGAGGTGCGCGGTCGGGGGCACTTTCGCTTTTGGCATGCCGTAGGCTCCTTGCTACGGCGCTCCGCCGAGCGCTCTCCCCGATTTGTCCGGAGGGTGCTGCTGAGCCGCTTGCGCCTTGTGCTCACCGACGATCGTTCGTGAGGCGATTCCGATGTTCCATGCCCGGGCACGCCCGGACCCAGAGAGCCTGCAAGTGCGCCAGCGGCCGTGATCTTGATGCGCGCCCTCCGCTCGACCGGCATTGAGCAGCAGCCACACTGGCAGTGCTGCTGCTGCTGCGTCCGCCTCGTAAGCCTTTCGAGCAGCTTTGCTGCTTCAGGTCCTTGAATCTCAAAGCCGGATGGTTTGCCAAGCTCAAGTCGGTCGCTGCAGGAGTTGTTGTGGCAACCGTGGCTGTCGGCATGTTCTCCATCAGCCTGGTGAGCATGCAATGCACGCTTCGGCTGCCGCTCGAATCGCACGAGGTGGCAGTCATGTGGTTGCCGTTGTCGGCAGCAGGTTTCTGTGGACTTCTCTCTGTCTCTCTCTCTGTGTCTTCTCTCTGTCTGTCTGTCTCTCCGTCTCTTGCTCTTTCTCTCTCTCTCTCTCTCTCTCTCTCTCTCTCTCTCTCTCTCTCTCTCTCTCTCTCTCTCTCTCTCTCTCTCTCTGCCTCTCTCTCCATCCCCGCTCTCTCCTCCCTCCCAAACTTTCGTTCTCTCTCACTCTTTCATTTTCTCTCACTCTCGTAAAAGTCTAGAGGCAAGCCGAACGTAGGCATTGCATCGAAAGCATCAGTCCTGCTGCTGCTGCAGCTCGTCCGGCCAGGCCAGTGGTTTGGCCTCGCGTGCGCACATGCACTTGTCTCGTGGATTCGAGTCTCGTTGCACAGCAGTGCCCGTTTGCGTGCTGCTGTGTGACAAGCCTTTTGCTGCTGCACGTGGTGGCGCAAGAGCTGCAACACCGGCTGCTCGCGCTGTGCTTGTTTCTCGACATCCATCGCCTGGTGGTGCCAGTGTTGAGGCTGGTCCGAGACTTTGATATCGCAATGCATTGCCGCACCAACCGCCCATCATAATGCAGCGGCTAGCTGGTGGAGGGAGAGCTGCTAGCTCACCTGCCGCTGTCGTTGACTGTCGTTGACTGTCATTGACTGCGGCCGTCATTGATCGCGATGGGGATTCGTGTGACGACTGGCCGCTTGCGTCCCTGGTGCACTCAGAAAGAAATGCCAGGCTGCCCTTAGGGACGCAGTTGGCAAGCTCACTGCAGCCCACTCGGATGCCCGCTCGGCTCGAGAGAGGGCCCTCTGCCGTCTAGAAAGCGAGCGAGCGACTTTTTTGCGTTGCATTTCGAGTGGCGAGGCGACATCATCGACCAAGTCAGCCTTCCAAGGGCTCAGCCCTTTTATTGCCTTGAAGGCCTCGACTCACTCAGTGCATCGATGGCCCCCCCCCCCCGTGCATGCTGGTGCATGCTGGTGCTCTCAGCTCCAACAGTGCACATGCACATGCAGACGAGCAGTCACGCTCTCAGTCCCAGAGCTCTACTGAGCAGATCTGCTGCTGCCGCCTGTGGCAGCCATTAAGTCTCGAGTTACCAGTCGATGAATGAGCGATAGAAGGTGGTCTGTTGGTGATCGCAGAGTGAGACAGCTCGGTCTGTGATGACCACAGTCACGTTGAACCGTCGTGCATGTGCCGTGCCATTGCTAGCCCGTGATCCTGCGACCTCTGACCTCGATGCTTTGGTGCACTGCTTGCTTCTGACGTTTGGCAGGTGCCCTACACGCACATCGACCGCGATTCGCACATGGCGCTGCCCGCCAAGTTCCACGAATGGAAGAAACTGTCCGACCCGCTGGAAGCTGTTCACTCGTACGGCCTGTTCAGAAGGTACGTGCGTGTAGGGCCAGCGCCATTAATGCCTTATAAATCGCCATTAATGCTTTTTAAATCTCATGCGCCTGCCGACCTAACGCCACGCCGAACAATGTCCTTTGTTGTTGGCAGGATGACCGGCGAGTCCGGACGACCAGAAGTGGTTGTTTATGGTAGCGCCGACGGCATCGAGTGGAAGGAGTATGAGTTCTCGTACAAGCCCGGAAGCGTTTCCCGCATGCCACCATTTGTCGGTGAGGCCGCCGGCGCGGCCACTCCCTCGAATGTCTCAGCTGCCCTCAGTGGCCATCATTGGTTTTCGCAGGTCGTTGGAAGGCAACTTCAACCACATTCATGTTTCCCCCCAAAACAAAACTAGTCTAGTGTTAGTGCAGCGAACCTGCTGCACTGATGGAGACCTATGGAGCTTCGGTGACTGCCCGCCGCCTGAATTATTATATATATATATTCTCTTTATAATATATATATATATATATATATATATATATATATATGTATATATATATATAATATAATATATATATTATATATTATATATTATAGTATATATATATGTATCTTTATATATATATTTTATATAATATATATAAATATATATATTCTCTATACTCTTTTGGAAATTGTCTTTGCAAGGTCAAGGCCAGCCGTTGGAAGTGAGTTGCACAGTCTAGGCTCTGCAGAGCTACAGCTTCTGTCACCGGCTGTCTTTAAGCATAGGAATGGAACAGGTCGTTTATTGTCCATACAGGATGGGGGGCACGAGGAGGCTGACAGTGGTGCAGCAGTTCTGTCAGGTATGAAGGAGCCAAGCCGTGGCCAGTCCTTGTAGGTCATCGGGTGCTAGCCTTAGTATCGGGCATGAGTGTCATGGCCTGGCACTGCTGGAAATCGCGTGCGGACAGCCTCTGGCTACAAGCACTGTGCAGCCATTGCCTGCGTACCCACACACCGATCTCATGCAAACCTCAGAGAAGCGTACTGCTCAGTGCTTGCACCACTCGACTTCTGTAACTCACTGCTTGCTGGTTTACCGGAGTGTGCAATCACTCGTTTACAGTTGGTGCAAAACTGTGCAGCTCGGCTCGTGTGTCGTGAGCGTCGAAGTTGACACATCACGCCACTTCTCGCCGACCTGCATTGGCTCCCAATCAAGCAGTGTATCGACTTCAAGGTTCTGTCACTTACTTTTAGGTCCATTCATTCTCTGACTCCAGCCTACCTATCAAAACTACTCCCCCACACCAGGCGAAGAACCATACAACCTGCTACTCCGACTCGAATCGTTTAGCCATACCTCGTACGAACATCAACAGAACGTTGGAGACCGTCCCTTTAGTTATTATGCTCCCAAAGCCTGAAACTTACTACGGATGCACATCACAACATCTCCTGACACGACTAAATTTAAAAAGAAGCTTAAAGCACACCCGTCAATTACAGAGCATTTAGTGGGTCTTTGCGATTCGTTCTTCGTGCGTCTATACGTGGTTACGCTATGCCTGCTGCATGGGGATGCTACCACCAATCATTTGGTAATGCTTTCTATGCAGCATCTATTAAGTGCCTAGAAAGAGATCCAGTTCTCTGATGGTGCTATACAAATGGATTATATTATTGCTTATTATTTATAAATTTAACTAGCTCCTTAGTTCTGTCTCGGTTTGATTATTGTATATTTGATTATTGTATATTTGATTATTATATACCTTTTGGCTGGGCTACCAAAAAACCAACTAGGCCGGTGCAGCTGGCTATGAAAATGGCTGCAAAGATAGTTTTCAAGTCCCAGAGGTTTGACCACGTGTCTCCTTTGCTAAAAGAGCTAGGATGGCTACCGGTTGATGAACGGATACAGAGCAAAGTTCTTACGCTGATCCACAAGGCCTGGCCACGGCTTGGCTCCTTCATACCTGACAGAACTGCTGCACCAGTTTCAGCCTCCTCGTGTCCTCAGGTCCTGTATGGACAATAAGTTAGCTGTTCCATTCCTCCGCTTAAAGACCGTTATTAGTGACAGAAGCTTTAGCCCAGAAGGTCCTAGAGTGCGGAACTCGCTTCCACAATTTTTACGCAACGACAACTACTCTCCTTCTGCCGACTATAGGTAATCCTTTTCAGCAGTCCTGAGCTGCTATTTCCATGCTACTCACTACCTCAACTGCTCTCCTGACTCTGCTATGCTTCCCACTTTCTCTTTGTTGCGTGAGATGAAGTCGGTTAGCTACCGAATGCATACTGAAAGCCGCGTAGGCTGTGAGTGCGCTATGCAAAACTCTCCTGCGTAACACCCACATGGTCTTTATGACTTTGTGTAGTTACAGACGAGATACATTACATTACAATACATTACATCACTCGGGGTAGCTGCATGTACGGGTAGCGGAAAGGTATATGACCTTAAGCATGCTGCTTGGTCGCTGCGAAGGCCTCTTTGCTGTCTCTGGTGCGTGCAGTATTTGATTTTCGGTGTTTGTGGTCGGCCAGCCTTCTTCGGTCCAAACCCTGTAAAAAATATATGAGACGATACAAACCAGCAGCCATAGTCTGATCAAACTACCTGTGTTTCTGACTTGTTCACGGCAATCCAGGCACTCTGGAACACGAAACTCTATATGACACTAAGGAACGATGCAATGAGTGATGTTGTAGCATCCATGCCAGATGGAGTAAGAGAAGTTATACAGAATCATGGCTGGGCGATGGGTTTTCAATCTATATGGAGCCAATGACAGTTGCCTCTGCTCGCTTATCTTTTTTCTAGTAAAATATTTTGTGTGCAATGTGAAGCTTTAATGTATGCACGTGCCATCGAAGGAAATCCTACCATTAGCCTAATGCTGCGGCAGCAGGTAGTGGCACACTGCAAGGATTCTTTCTGTCGCCAGCACAGCCGATGTAGCAGCCACTTGCCACTTGCTGCTAAGTTTTTTGGGAACACGAAAGCTGCCGACCAGCGGTGGTGTAGGGGCAGGCTCTCGCAAAGGCTCAGGCCTGCCACTCAACTTTGCAGCTCCGCACCAGCCACGGCTGGATTGGCAAATGTGGTTTGCCGCACTGGGCACCTACCAGCACAACCCGTGGTTCCTTCACTTCTGCTACCGGCTGCTCACCGGCGAGCCGACCGTCCTCGATCTGATCGACCACAACCCGTTTCCGGCCGCACCGCCTACCTATGTCAAGGCCGTGCTATTCACATACAACTACCCGAAGCCGACGTCAGCAAGCCGGTGAGAAGCAGCACAGCGGTGGCAGTGCACGCGCTTTACCCAACCGCTGTGTGCCACTTGTTCTGATGCCATCGGCATCAGAATAAAGCGTGTCGGCACAGCATCTTTTCGGATGTGGAAAGCCTCAGCCGTACGTGGTAGTGTTGTGCCTTGCGATTGCGGCCATCGTAGCGTGCTCATTGTCAGTGAAGCATAGACGTTGCATTTACATCGACGTTTGGGTGGAAACCGCACCCCCACCACAACCCCCCCACGAACCTGCTGCCATTCAAGTCGGCTAGTTTTTAGTGGCGAACCCATGGTTGGAGTTGTCAATACTGCTTGCCGGGCAGAGTCATTTCAGTTTGCGTTGGCATGACAGTGATGAGAGAAAACATGAGAGAAAGCACTGCGAGGACACAGTGTGCTGATATGTGTGTGTGTGTGTGTGTATGTGTGTGTGTGTGTATAATGTATAAATAGTCTGCTGCTCGGTGTAGCTGGAGGACATTTGAGCAAGTGCTGGTGACTGTGGCACATAATCGGAGGTGTTGGTGGGGGTGGGGCTCGTGTCGTGCCCATCTATAAAGCGAATTGGGGCGGTGTCGTGAGACTGGCGCAGCCTCAGCTGGCTGGAAAGTCTGTCAGACTCGGAGCTGTGCAGCTGGGGGGGGGGGGTGATGCTGTCCTGTCCCCCGTTTTGTCCTGTCCGGCGCCTGTCGAGGGAGGCGGCGGCGGCTACCTCTAACATCGATCGACGTCAGTATCAACATCAATGCTACCTCTGCTGTATCACAGAATTGTGTATCCCGTACAAATTGCAGGCTTCTCTGCAGTTTAGTCACGTAAATGCGATTGCTAATAATAAATATAATAACCCATTTGTATAGCACCCAGGAGAACTCTCAATCTCTCTTTTTAGGCTCTTTGCATTTGCTGCAAAGGAAGCATATCAAGTGATGAACGGTACATATCACTAATAATTACAATAACATGCACATCTACTTGCAGCCTGAATAACTGCATGACGCATGGCAGTTCGCATGGACGAATCAAGGGCCTGTGAGGACGAGATTGGTTGGCAGCTTAGTTTTAAATGTCTCCAGGGTGGAGTTAGGATATCAGTCGCTGGCAAGTACCGACTTTATGTGCTTAGAACTTGAACCAACGGTTTCTAATGGGTTTGAGGTTGGACAAAGCTGTTCTGTGCTAACTGTGTGCATCACTTGAGGAAAATAGCGTGACGTCCAGCTAGCATGTCTTGAAAAGAGCCCCTATCTCGATGTGACGCTGACGCCATTTTTAAATGACGAATGTGCGGTTCTTCTTCTCCACAGGAACTGGTGGGTAAGAACCGTGGAGAATGAGTACTTGCCGATCATCACGAAGGACGACAGGGGCCTAAGGGAGTACCTGCAGAAAGGAGGCATTCTGCAGGTACGTGGGCGACATAGTGCACTCAGTGCTTACCTGCACCCGTTTGTTTTTAGGTGTGTGCGTGCGGGCGTGTGTGTGTGTGTGTGTGTGTGTGTGTGTGTGTGTGTGTGTGTGTGTGTGTGCATGCAGGCACGTGTACATGCTCTTTCATATTCTTGTACATACGATTATTTGCGTATGCACAATTCTCGTGTGCGTGTCTGCAGAAGTAAGTAAAATGTATGCAAACGGCTCGCTGTTGCACTTCCCATGTCTGCTAATGCCGGACGTAGCACGGGAATCAGAGCACTTGACGTGGATTTTCTTTAGGAGACGTCCCAGCGAAAGCAGCATGCAAACGACGGGCTTGTGGCAGGCTTCCTTGTGTGGCTTCGTAGCCTACTGCGAAATGTCGGCGGCTTGACTTTTGTGGCCACGGCTTTCGTGGGCAGCGTGCAAATTGGATTCCTGCTCCGGAAAGGCGCCAGCCAGTGGCTTTAGGCACGCCGAGCTCTGCAGCCCGCAGCCCCGACCTTGACCTGCTTGGAGCGCTCGCTTCGCTACGCAGCAGGCCCGCGGCTGTGTTCTCCAATCGGTGTCAAGCTCGTTGCTCAGCTGCGTGCACTCATCATATCAGCGCTTGCCTCGCGCGAAGTCGATCGCTTCACAGTTCGTACACGTGCACAAGGCGTACTACACCCGGAAGCCGGTCGTAGCGAGGCAATGCTGGCCTCAGCGAAAATTTCGTTTTGTACTCAGTGCAAATAGAATGTGAAGTGTTTTTGTGCGTCTATCCAAAGCTCCCACAGATTGCACGGCCGTTCGCTAAATTTCTGCCAGCTCCTAGCGCGAATAGCAGCCAGCCGCTCCATGGGTGACGCCGCCGCAGCAGCTGCTGCTGCCTGTGGAATGGCGGCAGCAAGCTTCGACTGCTGGCCACGTCCGCTGGTCCTTGAGGCAGAGAGCTTGGTGAGCAGCCGGATATTGCCTGCTCGTGCTGCCTCTGCTCAGCTGAACCAGCCGAAGGCTATTGGATAGCGGACGTGTCCAGTTTTTTCAAGCCGACTTGGGTCTGTCATTCGATGGTAGTAGTCAACCGGAATAGAGATACCCAACAGAAATCCTGGCAGACAAAAGCCGCCCGTTTTAGTTTTAGAGGGCAACGGCAAGTGCCAGTGGGGCTTTTAAAATGATGGCCGAGCTTGTCTTACTATCACTGTTGTGGAGAGCCGTTGTACTTTTACCGCCTGATGTAAACGTCCGGATAGTCAGTCAATGGCTTAGGACTTCAAGGGTAGAGTTTCTAGTAACTATTTTACAGTAAGAGCTGGTTTTTGCCTTAAGTAAAAAAGGCAGTAAACGACTGTTTTTTCTCGCTGTTGTAAGGGAAATTAAAAAAAAAGATAAACTGAAGCACCAACGTTCATTTTGGATATGAATTTATGTAATGGAAGGCAAGTTTATAAAATTTCTTTTAAATTTGCTAGTGATTAGTTGTGACAATTCTTTCGAATTGGCCAGAAACAAAAAATTAAAGTGCAATTTTCCAAAAACTAAGTAAGATATTAATTAAATTGATCTTGTGGCTTCGCCAAATATCAATGTTCTTTTCAGCCATATCTTTATTTTGGGAAACACCGTAAAACGAAAGAATCTAGTTACAGAAGGAAGCTAGGAGGTCAATGTGGACGATGCAATAAAATGCAAATGATAATAATAATAATACTTTTGTTACAGTGCCCTCAGGAACTGAATCTCTATCTAGAAACTTTAAATTTGCTGCAAAGGAAGCATGATCGTATGATTTGTGGTAGGATGCTCAATGACAACAAACAACATAAGGGTGACATGCTCAGTCAACATTCAAATGTGGTTAGTGGCAGCATGCACGATGTCAGCACGCATAAGCACTTAATGGTTTGGCCCAGTGTTTAAGGTGCTCGCCCCGATCAAGGTCTGGCCGAAGTCGTGGGCTCGAGCCCCGTGACATAAGTGAAGCGCCTGAACAGAGATTAAGTTCTCTTAGGGCGCTATATAAATGAATTATATTTAAAGGATTAATCACAGGACCCACTAAATGCTGTGATAACTAGATGCGTTTTAGTTTCCTTTTAAATATAACCAAGTCAGGGGATGCCGTGACACAAGTCGCGAGTGAGTTTCAAGCGTTGGGAGCGTACGAACTAAAGGCACGGCCTTTAAACGATTTCATACGAGGTAAGGTAAACGATTAGATTCTAAAAAGCTGGTGGGCTGATGCTTAGCCTGTTGAAGGAGTAAATCTGATAGGTAGGTTGGAGCCAAAGAATGAAGGGACCTACAGATGAGTGATGATGAGGGACTAAATGAAACTAATATATAATAAAAACTAATAAAACTAATGAGTGACACAACTTGAAGCCGATGCGTTGCTTGACTGGGAGCCAGTGCAGGTCGTCGAGAAGTGATGAGATGTGGCTACTGCGATACTTGCAATAGACAAGCCTACCTGCAGAGTTTTGCACCTGCTGTAAGTGCCTGATTGCATTGGCTGGTAAACCAGCAAGCAGTGAATTACAGAACTCGAGACGAGATGTCACAAATGCATTGACCAATTTAGATGTGGTATCCCTGTCTAAGCAAGCCCGAGTTTTGGCAATGTTATGTAGCTGAAAGTAGACTCTATTGTGGAGCTAATGGGCTCATCTAATGAAAAGTCCTTTTGGAACACTGCATCTAGATTTCGGGATGGTTCAACAGATGTGCTAGCAGAGCCGTTTTTGAGGGTCAGGTTTTCGAATTTCTGAATCGCAATTGGTTTGCCCATAACTAGTAGGTTGGTTTTGCCATCATTCAGTTTAAGAGCGTTTGCTGCCACCCGCTGGGTTCGACGAATTACCGAAATCAACCGCAATCCAGTCGCATTAGGCTAACATCGACCAGACGTAAACATTGCCGACCTCAAATTTTTCGCTGATGTAGTACACGTTCGAATTTATCTGTCCACCAAATTTCATGTAGCTTCGCGAATTTATGCAAATGAGCTTCGACGCTGGACGCCTGTACCGCAATCCATTCTAGTTCCCATCAAATCCATCACAAATCAGCTGCGAACAGCTCCAAAAAGTTTGGAATATCAAACTATGCTATGCGTACAATATGTGCAGACAATTTCTCGCGATTCCGCTCACGCGTTCTCACGAAGTCCACTGAAATAAGATTTCGGTAGCCCAGGCCAATACCGCAATCCACTGCATTCCACCACGAAAAGAAAGAGATCCTGTTCAAAAAGCTCCATTTTTGATTGCATATGGCAGCACACTCTGCGACAATTTCACTTGAAAAATTTCATTTGCATTGGATTGCATATGACAGCACACTCTACGACAATTGCACTTACAAAATTTCATTTGCATTGGCACAGCCATTCTTATATAATGTGCTCCAATCGACTGCAGTAGCCCGGGCCAATACCGAAATCCACCGAATCCACCGCATAAAAAATCGAAATAAATTTCGCCGAGCTCAAGTTTTTAATGCATATTAAAATGCACCATGCTGTGTGCGCAACCATGTAAAATAAATAAAAAAACTGCATCCTCGCACTGTGGTAATGGGCGGCAATCCTCTGAAATGTCCAGGAAAATTACCAAAATCCGCTCTATTCCACTGCAAATCACCAGCGCGAAGCTCTAATTGAAATTGCATATAGGAATAGACTCAGTTCAATTGCGTATCACTTTGCAGCAAATGTAAAGCGCCTAGAAAGAGATTAAGTTCTCTGAGGGCGCTTTATCAAGTGCAATATTATTATTATTATTATTATGAAAGTACACACACACAATTTTGCTCCATTGTGCACACGCGTTCTCATGCGATGAATTGTAATGTAATATAATGTAATGTATCTCCGTCTGTAACTCCACAAAGTCATAAAGACCATGTGGGTGTTACGAAGGAGAGTTTTGCATAGCGCACTCACGGCCTAAGCGGCTTTCGGTACGCATTCGGTAGCCAACAGACTTCGTCTCACGCAACAAAGAGAAAGGGGGAAGCATAGCAGAGTCAGGAGAGCAGTTGAGGTAGTGAGTAGCATAGAAGTAGCAGTTCAGGACCGCTGAAAAGGATGTGCCATAGTCGGCAGTTGGAGAGTAGTAGTCGTTGCGTAAGAATTTTGGAAGCGAGTTCCACAGTCTAGGACCAGCAGAGCTAAAGCTTCTGTCGCCAACTGTCTTTAAGCGAAGGAATGAGACAGCTAATTTATTGTCCACACAGGACCTGAGGGCGCGAACAGGCTGAAACTGATGCAGCAGTTCACCACAAAATGACCAGAATACGTACACTTTAAGCTCTAATAGTGATTGCATGTAGTTCTAATTTTTGGTTATTGTGCAATCGCACAATGTAACTGCAATTGCCTCGACCATTCGGCAGCAATGCACTGCAATTGACAGCAATGGCGCCGGCCAATGCGGCAATCTACAGTAACCCGATGCAAAATGCCCTGAAATCGGTTTCACTATGCTCCAATTTTGAATGCATGTTACACAAACCACACTAATTAAAATCATCCACATCGTTTTAAGCAATTGCAGTCGTACTATCTCGGGCGGGCACTGCATGGCAATCTACTGCAATGGCTCGGCTCGAAGCAGCAATCCACTACAATCCGTGGCAAGTCAACGACAAATTGGCTGCACGAAGTGCCAATTGTCATTGTATTTCACGTTTCTTTGTGCTTAAAATAAAATTGTAGGACTTTCAAGCTATTTTGCACGTTAATTGTCAACAAAATTATGCAATCCGTGGCAAATCGACGAGAAATCGGCTGCACCAAGCTCCAATTCTCATTCCTCATAACATCTCACTGGCGCGCACATACTGTTGACCCTTTCAACTTGCTCTGACCGCTCAATCTTGGGCAATTCATGGCAATCAACGGCAATGGTCAGGACAAATACGGCAATCCATTACGAGCCATCGCCAATCACTGGAAAGTGACTGGACCAAGATCGAATTTATCTTACCTGTCACAGCCCACCGTATTTAAAGTGCAGTCACATCTTTTTCAACCAATCGAGCACGTACAATCGCGAGCACTGAATGGCAATCGACAGCAATGGCCGGGGCCAATGCCCAAATTCGCGGCAAATTGAAGAGAAATTGGCAGTGCGAAGCCCCAATTGTCATTACATATGACATTCCGCTGCGTCCAAAGTAAAACCGCGGCATTTTCAAGATGCTTTGCTCGTTAACTGTCAGCAATGCACGGCAATCCACAGCAAAGTCTGGTAGCGAAATCCGTGGAAAATTGACAAGATTGGCTGCAATAAACTGCAGCTCTCATTCCACGTAATATGTACCTGTGCATGCGCATATGCGTCATCAATTATGCGGGTGTTCAATCGACGGCAACGCTCGGCAATCGACGGCAATAGTCCGGGAAAACACGCCAATCCATAACGGTCCGTTACAAATGGACCGACAGTAGCTGAGAGAAGCTCCAACTTATCTTGCTTATTGCACTACACTGCATTAAAAGGGCAGCCACATCCTTTTAAGCAATCGACAAAGGCACAATCGAGGGAAATGCACGGCAATCGACCGAAGTGGCCCGACTTCGATCGCAATCTGTTTCACATCGACTAGACATTGGCTGATCAAAGCTTCAATTGTCATGCCAAATAAAGTTCACTGTGGGCGCACAGATAAGTTCGAACGTGTACTACAATATCAGAGCAAAATTTGAGCTCGGCAACGCTTATGTCTGGTCGATGTTAGTCTATCTCCAGTGGATTTCGGTGAATTGTGGCAATTGGTCGAGCCCCCATCCGTGTGCAGATATAATCAATACAAGCAGCAAGAGCTGAGAAAATTAGACGTTCTGGAGGGCTAGGATGGATAAAAGCAAAGGTACACCTGAGTGCCATCCGTTTACAAGTGAAAGCTTAGATTGTGCTGGGCAATTGTATCTCCGTCAGTAACTCCACAAAGTCATAAAGACCATGTGGGTGTTATGCAGGAGAGTTTTGTATAGCGCACTCACTGCCTAAGCGGTTTTTGGTACGCATTCGGTAGCCAACAGACTTCGTCTCACGCAACAAAGAGAAAGTGGGAAGCATAGCAGAGTCAGGAGAGCAGTTGAGGTAGTGAGTAGCATAGAAGTAGCAGTTCAGGACCGCTGAAAAAGATGTGCCATAGTCGGCAGTTGGAGAGTAGATGTCGTTGCGTAAGAATTGCAATCATATCGGCGAGAAGGAGAGTATAAACTGTGAAAAGAATGGGACCAAGCACAGAGCCCTGAGGTATCCGTCATTTCAGAGGTTCCTCGGATGATCTCTGTTCTTTACATCAATACTCTGGAGTCACCCTCTTAGATAGGACCTGAACAATTTCTGTGCAGTACTAGTGATGCCCAGGCGAGATGTGAAGCGCTCATGAAGTACTTTGTAAAAGGTAATGTCAAAAGCTGCCGAAAGATCGAGCAAACCAAGCTGAGATACTCTACCCAATTCTGCATTCCTAAGCAGGTGTGAATGTAGTATAATGTAACGTATCTCCATCTGTAACTCTAAAAAGCCACAAAGACTATGTGGGTGTGACACAGGAAAGTTTTATATTCCCCACTCATAGCCTAAGCGGCTTTCGGTACGCATTCGGTAGCCAACAGACTTCATCTCACGCAATAAAGAGAAAGTGGGAAGCATAGCCAATTCAGGAGAGCAGTTAAGGTAGTGAGTAGCATGGAAGTAGCAGCTCAGGACCGCTGAAAAGGATGAGCCATAGTCGGCAGAAGGAGAGTAGTTGTCGCTGCGTAAAAATTGTGGAAGCGAGTTCCACACTCTAGGACCTTCGGAGCTAAAGCTTTTGTCACTAATAACGGTCTTTAAGCGGAGGAAGGGAACAGCTAAATTATTGTCCATACGCGACCTGATGGCAAGAGGAGGCTGAAACTGGTGCAGCAGTGCAGCCATGTACGGAGGAGCCAAGCCGTGGTGGGTCTTGTGGGTCAGCGTAATAACTATGCTCTGCATCCGTTGATAAACCGGCAGCCATCCAAGCTCTTTCAGCAAAGGAGACACATGGTTAAACCTCGGAAATTAATTTTCAAATTTGCCTTGCTATATTCATCACAAACTGCACTACAAGGCCTACTGAATTTTTTGATATTCCACTGAAACGGAAATTACAATATTCTAGCCCATCAGAGCTAAGGAGCAAGGGGAAATTTTTGCAAGCTTCCGTGAAAGACAGTTCCTAATCTTAGATAGGAATCGGACGTGATGGCTAGCTGTGGAAGCAGTCTTCCTAACGAAGCTTTCAAAACTTAGGCAGCTGTCGAAGACACCTAAATTTCGAGCACAGTGTGATGGTCGCACAACAGCATCACTTATTAGAAGAGCAAAGCATCCTAGTCCAGCCACACGCTTCGGTTTTTTATTAGCAGCAGCTCAGTTTTATCGTCGTTTAGTCTAAGGAAATTTTCCGAAATCCAGGATCGAGTGTCGGCAAGGCAAGAATTCGGTCTATCAGTCACTGCTGCAGATTCCGACGGTTGATTGACAAATACGGCCGAGTTTCGTCAGCATAAATGCAATAGCCTATTCTACGGGCCCGAAACACCTTTCGCGGAGGCTGAGTGTAAACGGAGAGCAGCCAAGAGCCGATTACCTTGACCTTGAATTACTCCACAGGTGACTGGTCTGGTGGATGAGACCTGATCCCCCTTACGACGCGGATTGAACACGATCGGACAAGTATGATTTAAGCCACGCCAGTGCTTCGTCTGCCAGACCGATCGTTTGCTCTCAATCGCTTAAGTAGGATATCGTAATCAATAGCGTCGAAGGCAGAGGATAGATCGTGAAGCTATCTCCCAAAAAACCTGTACGCTGCCTCTCCTGCAGATTAGATAGTCATTCACACGTGAGTTCTTCAGATGCTTCATGGGCCAGCTGAAGAGGAGTGTCTCCCCCCGAAAACCTGGGATTTATCTCCCATAGAATTAAGGATCATTCTTATAGTGAGAACGGATTTAACCATCGCCTTGAAAATAGGCACGAGTAGCAATAGCAACATCAGCTGGATCTACACAATGGTTACGATGGCGACCTTCTCACGTCATTCAGTGAACGGACACGGTATCTGTGCTGCTTAACGTACAAAGATGGAACTCTGTTAGATTCAACTGAATACAAGGATCGGATTATATTAGAAAGCCAAGTAACTCAACAGATGCAGGATTCAGCTTTCACACGCGTGACGCAGTCTGAATAAAAGAAATATTTTCACGCTAAATAATTAGACATGAAAGCAGACTATCAGGTTCAAAGAAGTTTGAGGACATGTATACATATTGCAAACGAGCTTCGAAAGTGGGAAAGGATCACATTAAAAATGAAACTTAGCTTTAAAATGCCCGATGAATTCTGAAACCCACATACCATGTTTGAGCACTTTTGATCGAGCGTGCGTTCCAAATTTTATGGTGATTAGATCATTACTAGCCAACTTGTGACATTTGCAATACACCAGGTCAGGCTGTTGACGAAATTGTGGGCTTTTCGAAAGACCAGCTTTGATATTCGCGAAAAAAGGCTGGCTGGAGATTTCTGCACCAACTGTAAGTGTTTTAGCACACAATTCGGAATACCTGCGAGTAGTGAGTTACAAAAGTCGAGCATTGATGTCACAAATGTGTGGATATACCTACTTGGATATCGTAACGCTATAACTGAAAGTAGGACAGGCATGTCCGTGGAGCTGATGTGGGCATCTACTGAAAGTCAATTTAAAGCAAGACTGCCAGACTGAGATTCTACAGGAGTTATGCTGGCTGAGCTAATTTCAAGGTCAAATTTTTTAATATATATTCATTTGTATAGCGCCCCAAGAGAAATTGATCTCTAATCAGGCGCTTCACATATGCCTCGGGGCTCGAGCCCACGACCTCAACCAGACCTTGGTCGAGCGAGCACCTAAACCGCTGGACCAAACCAGCTCGGCATTCAATTTCTAAGTAACACTAGATTTTTCCACAAATAGAAAGTTTGCTTATATCTTCATTCAAAATGAGAACGCTTGCTGCTATCTAAGCAAAAATATCAGCAATAAACACAGCAATGGAGTGAAGGGGGTTCGACGTGGCTGAAAGCCAGAACGGTATCGATGCGCAGATACTCCCGCGCCACGTCACCTGCGTAAAAAACGGAAAGCCTCAATCGTGCTTGGAAAGAACATTTGCAAGAAGACGAGTACGAATTAAAAAAAGAAGCGGGGAATAAAGAAACCTGCGAAACCCGCCTAGAAAGCGGCCTAGGATTAAGTGGTAGGATTGCTATTTAATTCTCTGAGGGCGCTCTATCAAGTGTATTATTATTATTATTAACCCTGTATTTTAGAGGCATCTTAGATGACTAAAATGCCTGATGACATAAGTGCTCCGAAGTCTACCAGTAGGATAGGACCGAAGCCATTAAGGTGCACTGCGGTCGATGCCCACGCGAGATGGCAGCAGGTACACAGGCAGGCCTTGTTGATAAATACTATCCAACGCCTGACTGAGGAGCTGGTGTGGTTACCCAGTGAAAAGCCACCCTAGAAAAAGATTAGTAAAAGGCAGCCGACTTTGCACGTGATATGCTGGCCAAGCCTATTTAGAGGGTTAGGCTTTTCAATTTCTGAGAAACAGTAGGCTCACCGATAAGCATTAAGTTTGTTTTATCGTCTTTATTCCATTTGCAATGCGGATTCTCAACTATTGACACCAATAGTCTTTTGAAGATGTTTTTGCATGTTTCGTACGTACGGGTATAGATTATGTTAGTCCTGCAGTGTGCAATTCTTGATTTCTCATTGCAAGAGTTATAATATAATTCATTTGTATAGCGCCCCAAGAGAACTAAATCTCTATTCAGGCGCTTCACATATGCCTCAGGGCTCGAGCCCACGACCTCAGCCAGACCTTAGTCGGGGCGAACACCTTAACCGCTGGACCAACCCTGGGGATAGCTGCGAAAGCTCACATGCCGATATATAAATGCTGCGGTTAAACTATCACCACATTTTTTATTTATTATTTCTGTAACTCGTTCAACTCAGCATGAGCTGACTAAGGGCTCCACAGCGAACAACTAACTAGAAGGAGACATGGAACCTCTTTTATCGGCATTCTCTCAGTAGTAACGAAGCTCAGTTCACTCCGAGCCTTCGCACCCACCGGCACGGAGGGGCCTAGCCTGTAAGTGAGGTGCGGCTCGAACTAGGACTAGAATAAAGACCTTCAAAATGTGACAAAAAAGATATTAAAAATTAGCTCAGGCATTAACAGAATGCATGAACTCGTATGGTCGTCGCGTCGATGCTGAAGTTGGGGTTTTAAAGGGCTCTTCGTTCAGCTCGAGATCCTATTTTGCTGGGTACACTAAGTAATGTAAGAAATAATAATAATCATATATTTGCTGTAGAGCACCCCCAGAGAAAAATCTCTTTCTAAAGGATTTTGCATGCTCTGGAGTCTTACGTATAAGATTCTAAAAATCAATCGACGACTTAATATATGTGTTACTCCGGTGAATGCATTTACTTTTTCAGCCTACTAGATCGCTGGTGAATCCCCAATGACCGCTGCAGAAACGCCTTAGAAATGCATCGAGGGTCCTGCATTGGACTCGAGTACTGCCCTCAAAAACAAGATAGAGCTGAGAATATTTTGCTGAAGATCGAAGCGCATTACAATGTAATTCCTTGTATGGAAGCGCGATAATTTGAAATGGAATCCATAGCATAAAGATCAATCAGACTGAAAAAGCTGCAATGCCTCATGATTATGAGCTATGAGTTTGGCCGCCGACTTGGAACAGAGAACCGCTTATGAAATAGCTACGATAAACCGAGGCCTAGTAGCAGCTGTGTGCGTGTGTGTTTGTGTGAATACTAATGAACGAGACTGTTGTATGACTTACGAAATGGAGAATATATAAGGTAAGAACCTGGTTGTATTACGAAATGGAGAATATATATGGTAAGAACCTGGCCGCAGTCGCTGTATTGGAGTTATACGCTCTGCCGATCGGTGAGTCCTAGCGCTGAGCGTGAGCTTCTAAACGAGTCCGTTGAAAGTCGTCTGCCATATTAGCCACCGTGTAACTCAATTGTGTGCACTTCTTCCAAGATGGGGCCGCTATTTGCTGTGCATATCGAGTGCTGCGTCATTACTTTTGGTGTATTGCGAGCGTCATGTCTCCTCAACGTATCCGCTGTGCCGCTAGCGTCCGAGCTAGCGTCCGGGTCGCGGCAAAGTCGTGACGATTTCGGTGCCGCGACGTGACAATGACTGCCGGTGCAACTTCTGCTCGTTGCTGCGAATCCAAGGCGGAAGAATGACGTCCGCGTCTAGATGCGGCTCCTGCGGCTGCGCGTTCCTTAAAGCGCTGAAACCGTGCCTGTCGCTCCGCGCTGTCGGTAATCCAGCCGAATATCGCCGAGTAGAACAGATCGCAGTGCTCCTGAAGTCTGGTTGCAGTGTCCGCTGGAAGTTGACAGTTTTTAGACCTTTGGCAATGGGAGCACAGATTCGAGTCTCAACGTACTACATTGCTCCTCCATTGTTGAGGGAGCGCGCAGGGACGCGAGAAGTGATTGTTCACTCTGTCCATTCTGTCCGACTGTCGCGCCTAAAGATATTGCTATTAGAAATTTAATATAGATATTGTTATTAGAAATTAGATATTTAGTTATTAGATATTGATAAATTAATACATCTATCTCGACAATCTATCGGCTCATGGGCAGCCGAGCATAAATTGCGACGACCCACACGATGATTTACAAATGGCCTACGTGTACACGTTTTAGGTCTGCATGGGACAGTCGGCACACTATAAGTGGGTCCTTTCGGAGCCGTATACGATGCAGGTGCGTCGGTTTGTCTTGATGCTATGGCAGGTGCACAATAGGCCTTCTTGGGCAAGGCCGTCTTGCGTCGTCCGCAGCATCAAAGAGATATGCTTACATCTACCAGATTACTGAGAGGATTTCTAGGATAAATTTAACCTAACATGGCACCCGGTCACGTAGTATGCCGATCGTGCCGCTGCCCACATGCCTAACTTCAAGCGCCAGAGCATTAATTCTGTCTGTTGCGCCATGCTCTCTTACATGCTGCATCACAGTGGTCTACTCGAATTAATGCGCATTAATCCTGCAAAAACCCTCAGAACCATAATAGGCCAGTTTTTTGGCGGCAAAGTCGGGACTACAGCCAAATTTCCCAAATTAGATATCGCGTAGAGCTGCTGTTGAAATTCAACTCTAACACATCTTTAATAGAACTACGCGGGTTCACTTGGGATCTTGATAGTAACTGATTTAACAGTTTCATTTGTATAATGGCGGAAGAGCCTTAACGGCTATCATCACCGCTTGCAGTCGGGAATAAATGATTGGTCACTGCAGAACTCGAGCCCACGACCTCGATCGTGAAGAGCGAATACCTTATCTCCTGAGCTATTACAAGCCTAATCTGGGAACTTTAGTGGCTAGATAACTAGACACGTGAACCACACGGAGTTAGCAAAGCCTTCTAACGTTGACTGTAAATGTATGTGGATAACAAAATTTGTTCTATGCGTGCTTAAAAGACATGCCTAGAATTAACTAGCGTCTTGCTGACAAACGTCCCTCCAACGATGGTTTTGAGAATGATTTCTTGCACATTGCTGCAGAATTAGGGATCCTGAGTAGCCTCGAGATTGGTTAAATTATCACGGTAAGATTGGCTAAACTATCGCGGTAGGTGCTGACATGTTCAACTTAGTCAGAAAAAAACTATCCGTGTTCCATATTTTGGACTCGTTGAACACATGCGAATGAGTTTCATTGTCCAGTTCTCACTGTTTTATTTTCTATTTGATCGTAAACGTAGCGGAGACGATATTTAATTTACAAATTCTACCAACCATTTTCTATCAAACGGTTTAAAAATTTAAAGTTTGGTTGATTATGCCAACTCATTTTATCTAACGGGTAGAAGAGCATTAGCACTTTTCGCCACCGCTTGTAGAGGACACTAAAGAATTGCCTGCTGGAGGGCTTGAATCCGTGATCTGGGCCTTGATATTCGAGCATTTACCACTGGGGCAAGACCCAGGGGCGAACGTAGAGGCTTAATAATAACTATACAAACAAATTCTTTTTACTGCTTTAAGCGACATAAATCTCTCTCCAGGTGTTGTACTACACGCTGCAAGAGATTCAATTACCAGGGCTGAGCGGCTTGCATAGTATCAAGCATGCAAAAGCAAGCAGGTGACGTGCTTGGGCTTGCATGCCAAAGACCGCATGAATACAATCAAGATTGCTGGTAAGGATGACTTTGGACCAGTGACATGCCCTGAGTCACGCACAGGTGAGCATCCAAAGCACGCAGAAACAAAAAAGATAAGAACACTGTGGCATAGGGAAAGCTGACCGTAACAGCTACGTCTTTAGCTGAGACGTAAAAGACACAAGGTTTCATCGGAGGTAGTGACCGTTGCAGGAGGCGAGTTCCAGACTTTCGGTGTGTAGTTCGTATGTATGTATGTATTGTATGCCGGCTCCTGACTTGTGACCTTAAGGTCAAGGGAGCGTGTAGTTCGTATGTACGTGTATGTATGCAATGTATGCTGGCTCCTCTGATGAGCCTGTGATGTGGCATGGACACAGGCCGGTAACCCACTGGTGGCCAGATGGTGGATTCACCATCTGGGTCTGCCGGTGCACAGCTGTGGTCCGCCTGTGACGTGGCCTATACACAGGCCGGTAACCTGCTGGTGGTGAGATGGTGGACCGGAGGAGTGGAGGAGGAAGGCAGACTCGAGTGTGAGAAGGGGGCGAAGGCAGTCGTGCGTCTTGCTGCTCTGTGCCGCGTGCAATATACCGTTGGCGTTGTTCATTGGCTGGCTCTCTGATGGGCAAACCAAACCACATGGTGCACAACAGCTAAAGGGTCAATCGCCAAAATACTTCAATTTGGAACGATGGACGGTGAGACTACTAGATGCAGAGTAGCGGTGGGCGGCATAAAAGCAGAGTGAATGAGCGATTAGGAAGGATTGATAGGCTGACGGAGGCCATGGAAGCGATCTGTAAGCCAGACTGAAAACCTTGAACTCAACTCGATACCTGGTAGGATGAGAGTGACAGCCTAGACAGCTGCCTACGAGTAGCGACGCCAACTATGAGTCCTGATGGCCTGAGCATTGCAAACTGCTTGCCCGTGGCTCTTATGTAAGTCATTATATATATATTATATTATATTATATATGTATTAGTCATGTCAAATCGTAGTGCCGTGTCTATAGACTCTTCACATGCCTACATTCCGCACGTTCATTTGCAAGAGCAGCTGAGAGCCTGCAAAGGCAAAATCTTTCAACCCTTGGAACAAAATGGAAAGTGCCGACGGTCGTTGGCTTGTTGTAATCAATGCAATAACGGCTCAAACTTCGCATGTGTTTGCAATAAAGCAAATTGTCTCCAATTTGAGCAAGATCTTCATGAAGGCTGAAAGGAACCGTGGGAATTTCGCGTGTCCGCAGGCCAAAGTCGAACTAGCCTAGAACTAGCCGCCGTGTGACTGGCGATGGGCAGCGACCGACCGCGACAGGTCGCCACCGCAGGCCGCCTAAGCCGCCGATGACGTGCGACGCAACGCGAAGCGATGTTTACCATCTGGTACCGGTTTTCGCATTCTCCTTTCAGTAGTGAAGATCAGACGGAGCAGCCTCAGCAGCCGAACAAGACAATCGGTGTTGAAGTGTCAGCGGAAAGATGGTCAAAGTGATGCGATCGCTCGCGAAACGCCTATTCACTTTACAGCAAATGTAAAGCGCCTAGAGAGAGATTAAGTTCTCTGAGAGCGCTTTATCAAGTGAATTATTATTATTGTTATTATAATAAGCCGCTTACGCGTCGAGAAACTTCCGTCGCGTGCGACCGGTCGCTGGCGAGTGACGTGCCCCGTGACGACGCTACACCCGATGAGCCGCGTGCGTCAGCAGAGTTGGTCTGGAGTATCGGGTCACGAGTAGCTGGAACGGTTGTCTGCACGGCCTTACGCAGTCAACGGCTAAGGAAGGACCAGTAGAAATGACAAACCGGAAGGTGCACGAGAGCGGAAAGCGTCGATTGCGGCTGGCTGGACGGCTGCGACCTCTAACGCGCGCGAGTTCGCTCCTGAGCAGCTGAAATCCGCCGAACTGGTGCCTAGAAAAGCGCTCGGCCGACCGGAAACTCAGCGTGCCATCCAAAGCTCAAGGCTATGCGGGAGCGGCGACCGGCAGCGAGCGGCGGCCGACGAGGGAGGACCTGCGACTTGCCGGAAATGGTCTCAGATTAATCTGAGCTTGCAAGTCGCTTTTTACCGCTTTGCGGCGGTCAACCAAGGAAATTCTCAGTCGGTCGTGCACGGCGTGCATTGCAGTTCGGCTGTTTTACCCGATTTGGCTGACGCTTTTGTGCGTCACATTTACAGCTTTTTCTTTAGGGCGATTGTCTTCCTTTGAGTTGATCCAGCTATCGCATTCAGTAGCCGGTTTCATTCAGACGTGTTCTGCGCGCCCGAAATGGCGTACTTTTCGAATGTTTGCCCAAGCGAAACGAGAAAAAGCCGTTTTCTTCCGGAAGTCCGGCCCTTCTGCGGCTGTAGCCGGGGCTTCGCAGCAGACCGGAGAGGATTTCCGATGTTATAAGCTAATTGCGAATAAACTAATTATTACGCTATAAGTAAATACGTAATTGCTTAGTTAATTAATTAAATTAATTATTTAATACGGAATTAAATATTAATTAAACAGGTTATAAACTAATTGCCTCAGCAAAAAAGTCCCATGGCCATAAATGCAGCATCGCTCATAACTGCTCCAGTGATGCCTGCCTCCGGTGATGGCAATAACTTAAGTTTTGCCTTCCCCAAGAGCACGAGCTCTCTTTTCATGAACTAGATGTTGCTGAAAAGATAGCCCATCAACTGATTAGCCATCTTATGTCACTTTTCACCAATCTTGCGTAAATAGAAGATAATTCAGAGGGAAATAATGTAATTCAATGTAATGTATCTCTGTTTGTGACTCCACAAAGCCACAAAGACTACGTGAGTGCTACGCACGAGAATATTATATATAGCGCACTCACCGCATAAGCGGCTTGTGGCACGCATTCGGTAGCCAAAAGACTTCATCTCACGCAACAAAGAATGAGTGGGAAGCATAGCCAAGTCAGGAGAGCAGTTGAGGTAGTGAGTAGCGTGGAAGTAGCGGCTCAGGATGGCTGAAAAGAATGTACCACAGTCGGCAACAGGAGAGTAGTTGCCTTTGCTTGACGTTGCTCCAGCACGAGTAAGCCAAGGAAGAGAATTCCAAGGAGCGGAGATAATTCCGCGTAGGTTATGGCAGGGCTGTCGTGACGTCCTTCCACGGGGAATTGCAGACTTTAGGACCGCGCGTGCTCAAAGAGCGCCGCGATCTGAGCAGAATCTGAGTTTGAGGTTCGAGGCTCGAGAGGCTTCGCTAAACTCTCAGAGTCAAAGGTCAAGCCTGCGGCGCTGCGAGAATACTGAGAAGTAAGTACTTTAAATAGAACGACCGGGAAACAGGAATAGAGGGTCCTAGGAGTGAGACACGTGACTTTGAGGTTGATCTTTTGTCGATAGCATCAGGGGAGTCTTGACGTGGTCAGAAATGAGTTCCAGGCTTTGGGAGCATACGAACATTCACGCCTTGTTCTGACTCACTAAGCACCTTTATCTAGAATTAAAGCCAGTTTCCCCACCAGACCTTCTTTTCTACATTTCAGCTTACCCAGCGTATTCCCATTCACATTTATGTGCACTATTAACCGAAAATGTATAGAAATATTTATTTAATTTTAGTCACAACCAAGAAATTTCTGTCCGGTCCTTTCTTCTCCTGGTAGTCCTTATTTATAGTAAAGGTTAGTGTGAAATTGGCTTCATTGCGCGAGTTTCATTTTAAGAAATGAATCGAACCGTGAATAGTTAGATTGTTCGGCCTGTAGTCGAGGCATACCAAGTATGAGCCATGGGCCACAGCAGGAAATCTTTGGGTTCTGTGTGTTCACATAGTTAGTTCGCTCATGTAGTATGCTGTGCTGTGCTGTGCAGTCTAAGTCCACATTCTTGAGCAAGGCATTCCTATGTATCAAATACATGATAAATATAAAATACATATTATTTACAAATATATATTATATACATGATACAAATCCAAATCAAATACATATATTTAAGTTCAGGTTTGGACTCGCACGGCCACTTGTACGATGAACGTTGCACTAGCATTCTATCCTCGGGATCTGTATCTTCTTGTTAACTGTTCCATCGTGCTTCCTTTGCAGCAAATGTCAAGCGCCTAGAAAGATATTGAGTTCTCCGAGGGCGCTTTATCAAGTGTATTATTATTATTATTAACTTTTCCGCGGCATCCTTCTTACCTTAGCACGCACGAAATTCTTGCATTGCTAATTAGCTACTAGTAGGGTGGTCGTTCAGCGAAAGGTTCTTTAGGTAACAGGATACGAAGAATCCGTGCAGAGGCCGCAGCGGACAGGCTGACTCTGGAGTGAGACGCCGGCGCGCAAGGGCTCAATGCGAGCTGGCTCATGCGTGCTTTGCCACCTATTTAGGACAGCATTTAGTGGGTCCCTGTGATTCGTCGTCCTTCACGTGCTTATGCGTGCTAACACTGTGCATGCTGCCACTAACCACATTTGCATGCTGACCCTGTGCATGTCACCCCTAACCATGTTATTCATTTTGTTTGTTTTTCAAGCATGATTTTACTTACCATTTAATTGCATTTCCCATTGCAGCACATGTAAAGCGCCTAGAAAGAGATTAAGTTCTCTGATGGCGCTTTATCAAGTACATTATTATTATTATTATTATTCTAGTGCTACGATATCCAAAAGGCGGCGCGTGCTGTATGAAATATCGCCGTCGGTTCGGCAAAGTGAATCGATTTTGCAAACGACGGACATGCAGCGGCAGCAGTCGGCAGCGCCGAGGTCGAGTCGACGAGGCCGAGGCTCCGGCGGCCGCAGCGGCAGCGATTCCGCAGCGGCCGCCGGAGGCTGTGGAGAGATGCGATGCCTCTACTCTGTCGCAACCATAATAAAAATGAAAAAAAATAATAATAGCTGATTTAGCAGCATCATTTGTAAAGCGTCAGAAGAGCCTTAACGGCTATCGCCGCCGCCTGCAGTTGGCAATAAAGGATCGCCCGCGACAGGATTCGAACCCGCCAACGGTTCGGTAGTGAACAGCGAGTCTTCCTGACTGGCTCTTGACCCAGAGGCTAAAGCCTGGTTTAGACCGCGAGTCTTGCTTCCTACCTGCTTTCTACCTACTCGAGTCTTACTTGGGTCTTCCGGTTTGCACTCGGTCAAGATGGCAGTCTTGCTCTGCAAGTCTCGCACGCCACTCGCTCCGCCCACTGATCGTTCATTGCATGGCTGCTGCATTTCTCAGCGGCCAAGCTTCGCTAACGCAATTGCCGGTAGAGTGAAACCTGTTCCCTACAGCCTTTGCCGCTCGCCACCTCGAAATCTGATTTTTGAACTCCGAGCTCAGAGTATCCCATAAACAGGGACTCGCGCGGAGCGCATCGATGAGTACACCAGTCAAGTCGCGCGTCCCCCCCACCCCAGCCGCTCCGGTTGAAGTAATGCAGTGGGCGTGGCCTCAATGCCGTCTATGATTGGTCACCTCATAATTCTTGGCTAAAAAGGTAGAACCGGGTTCGGCGGCAGAATCTTCGCCAAATCTTCCCTAAGTCTTGACAGCCCCCTCCGCCGTATTGGTGACGCATAAACCGAAGACTCGAGTAGTTGGAAAGCAGGCGGGAAGCGCGGCTCGCCCTCATCACTGCCGGACCAAGCAAGGGGGACCACTTCCGACGCATTTCCCGCCCGTACAAGTGCAGCGGAATTGTCGCTGCCACTTTCCGACCCGTGTATTCACGCTCTGAGCGTCCCCGGCCTGCGTCCCTGGCCTTTCCGCACTTGGCAAATGAACGGGGCAGATAGCAGCTCAAGTCAGCTGTATGCAGCGGTGCGAATTTCCATTTGAACTTGAGAAAAAAGCAAACACTTACAGCGGACCGCCTCGCGGTCCGCTGTAAGTGTATTAAAACCTTCAGCTCCGACAGTAAGAAAAAGCTTCAGTTTTTTATTTCTCGGACCGACGATATTCTTGCACTATTCTGACCACCGGCTATCCGCAAGGCTGCAATTTCGTCCGCCAAGGACGGTAGCACTCGCCGCAGTAACGATGCAGCTTCCGGGAGGAAAGAACTCAGTAGGTGGCCTCGGAGGCAAGAATTCTGGCTGGCATCAGTTCTACTGGAAGTTTCCGAACCTCCATTAGAAAATGAAGGTGCGATGGAAACTATTAAATAAAAATTGCCAACCAATAAAGCCACGCTTAGAGCTAACCAGAGGGACTGGACGGAGTTTTGTGACAGCTTCCTAGGCACTTTCTAAAAGAAAGTCGCGGAGGCCGAATGTAGAGCACCGGGATCATTGCGGCTGCTTCAGCCTCCTCGTCCCTGCTCGTCCCATATCCTCCGACTTCCGCTCGTCCCATATCCTCCGACTTCCGCTCGTCCCATATCCTCCGACTTCCGCTCGTCCCATATCCTCCGACTTCCGCTCGTCTCATCCTCAGACTTCCGCTCGTCTCATATCCTCCGACTTCCGCTCGTCCCATATCCTCCGACTTCCGCTCGTCTCATATCCTCCGACTTCCGCTCGCACGCGCTCTCATTCAGGAAAGGGCATCACCAAGGTCCGCTCGATCCCGTCGTCCCGAGATTCACTTTCGGAATGCGCGGATTGAAGCTCAAACAGCGCTTTGATATTGCAAAACACTGTGCAGGTGTGCGCATTTTTAGCACGCGTCGAGAACGTATCGTTTTTCTTATCGAAACAAAAGACGAAAAGGACGAGATTGACGCCGCAGGTCGACGCGGAGCTGCAGCGGCGGCGCTATCCAGTTGACTGCGCCTCCTGCGGCGGCGTTTTGGGGGCGGGCAGTCCACGACATTTCTTAAGGGGAAACACCAAATATAATTCAAATTCAAATATAATTCATTTATATAGCGCCCCAAGAGAACTTAATCTCTATTCAGGCGCTTCACATATGCCTCGGGGCTCGAGCCCACGACCTCAGTCAGACCTTGGTCGGGGCAGGCACCTTAACCGCTAGACCAAACCAGCATTTCGTAGAAGCACGCCGGTCTCTGAAAGAAGCCCCTGTCACAGTCGCAGGCAAGACTGTCCTTCATGCACCAGCCGCGGCGATAGTAGTAGCCGGCTGCTAGTCGCAGCCGTAGAGATGCATCTGACCGCTTCATACGACGCGCTGACCGAGTCGTCCGCGGAATGTCTATGCCTGGGGTGGTCGCCTCTGGATCGGTCGGCTGGTAGTGGTTGAGGGAAGCGGAATTAGATCACTATTGCTGTCAGCAATTTACCTCATCGAAGGCGTGGGGCAACCAGTTCACCCCAGGGTGGGATTTCAACGGCGGTCGGCGACAGCACTTTAAACCTATAGAATGTTTATTTTCGTCAATAAATTGGTACCGGCTGTTATCATCGCTAAGAAAGGTTCGTCATTTCAAAGCAACACGCCCCCCGAAATTTGTCTTCCGCCCTTCAAACCTTTGGGCCTGGAAATACTTAATAGCTTAGCGGTTAAACTGTACTTTTGATGCAAGGTGCAGTCAAAGCTAATAGTACTTAAAAATAAATGGTAGCAGCTAAAGGAAACGTCGATACTGCAAAAATTGTCTCAAATTGGGCACCCGAGAAAGTGGAAGCACCGTCCGCTGGAGCTTATATATAATTCATTTGCGTTGCTCCCAAAGAAATTAATCTCTATTCACGCGCTTCGCATATGCCGCGGGATTCGAGCCCACGACCTCGGTCATCAAATACGTTCACCTTGACCTCAGTCATTACAGGCGAGCACCTTAACCCTTGCTAGGCCAAACCGGCGAGGCAGCTTGATGTGATGCTGATGAATGCGGCTGTATTTGCCACGGTATGTAGCTGTGCACTCGTTCTGCTGATCTTAAGCTCGACGTGCAGACAACGGGTCTCAGTGCTAGACATTTTTTTTATTGCCTCTCAAAGCCACAGAAACGTATTTATGTGAGCCATTGAGCGATACGGCCTTCACTTTATGCAGCAAAACGTTTTGCAGCACAAGGTTTGCTAGGAGACCAGTCGAGGAAGCCAAAAGCACGGAATCAGCGGTGCAGCTTCTACAGTCAAGGCGCTTGAGCTTGAGGTAGTTTGCAGGAGACAATTTTTCTCTTGCTTCAATTACAAATTGCAGAGAAAAATTTCTCACGTGGATTTCAAGGTGGACGCGGCGCGCTGCCTGCCAACTGCTCGCCGCCGTAACGTTACTCGCAGGTCATCTCTCTGGAGCTTTGTTAAGGTTATTTCAAATAAGACAAATTGTGACGCAGTATCGTGAAAGTACTTTTACGAGATTGAGAGACGGCTGAAACGCAGCATAACGAAGATTGCGCTGAGAGAAAGAGCTTGATTGACTCAGCGTGAATGTCGCATGCTAGGACTTGCCTGCAGCTTCTTAAAAGAAGTGTGCTAAAAGTCATTATACCCTTCGCATAATGCTCACAATCATAAATCGAGGATGGGTTACATTGAAATTGATAGAAGTAAATATTTTTCTCTAGGAAACCTCGGAAAATAGCCGCGAACCTGCTGAAAAGCACACGGGCTGCCATCCAAAGATATAAGGGCGTAGAGCTAGCGCGTGGTGGCTTACACCAATTGACCTCCGCGTCGTAGGTTGAGTGACGTGATGGTACACTTGGTAAGGTGGTTGCTTTTCATGACCTCGATCCCGAAGTCGTAGGTTCAAATCCTGCTGCAGTGGGCAATCCTTTAATGCCCACTGCAAGCGGTGGCGGTAGCCGTTAAGGCTCTTTTGTTGCTATACAAAAGAAGCTGCTAAGCCTACTAAAGGAGCGGGTGCGATTTTAGCTTCTTTTCCTAATGTCATCTATTTTGTCGATGTCACGACGCGTATCCGGGAATGAGTTCCAGAATTTGGAATCATGCGAGTAACGGCATGGTCTTCAAAGGATTTGAGGCTAGTTATAGGCACAACTGGACGACTTGAGTCAGATGAGTGGGCGGTACGATCCCTAGCCTGATTACGAGGTAGTCCAGATAGGTGAGCTTGCGCAAGAGAGTGCCGGGACCAATAGGTTTAGTTGCGGAATATTGAAGTAAAGAACTACTGATGGGTAACCAGTGCAGGTCGGCGAGAAGTGGTTTAAAGTGGTAATTGCGATGTTCACCGTTGACAGATCAGACAGCTGTACAGTTTTGCACCAGCTGTAATCGATTCAAGCTTCAAGCTGTAATCGATTCAAGATTCATGTAATTGCTTTGAGTATTTTGCTAAAGGTATACTGAGCTTGTTTTCTGTGAACTATTCATTTTTGTTTTATAGATACTCTTCGAGATACTTCAACAATACCAAAATCAAAACGTCTTCGCGATATAATCGAGAAGAAAAGTGATCACACATTTACTTTTTCAAGCGTAGTTGTGCTACCTTTCCCAGAAGATTAGCTGGCTTACACCATGCTGTTCATCTATAGCCGGCCAACGATAGCAAGCGTACATATCACGACTCTGCTCGTTGCGGCAGTACAAGGATATGTCGTGTCTGGCAGTACGGTTTCTACATCCAACTCCGCCGAGTCTGGCACTGCAATCAGAGAGGGCACCGTAGGAGCGCACAACAGCACCTATTTTAGTGACACGAGCGCTCTGGGAAATAATTCGAATGCTTCGAGAACACATTTCATTAGTGGCAGCGGCGGCGGATTCAGTCCAAATTCGCTCAAGGGCTTTACTTCAGGACATCTCTGGGCGAATAATGGTAGCTCGGTGAACTCGCGAACGATAACGAAAGAGACAATATCTCGTAACGTTTCGACGGCTAGTCTTGTTCGGCCACAACCGGTTACGAATTCGGGATCATCAGTATCGGGCAGCTTCCATACTGCGGAGCTGCACGCTGCTACTCCACGGAGCGGATCGCCGGCGACCCTAGCGAACCGCATTATTTCACTGCTGCCATTGCATTGCCGAGCACTCACGCTGCTAACTCTTCCGTGTTTTGGCAAGCGAATTGCAGCGCGCGTGCTCTCCGCTCCAATGGCGAAACTATGTATACGGCAGCATTGAAACATGCAGCTGGCGCTGTTACTAAGACGACGACCGTGTCATCGATCCTTAAGACTGACGCACAGCGCTTGCCTGTTGGCGGCAGTAGAACAATGCCCGCTGTCGCGACGTTCATCGGCACGACTCACCACAGTCGCGCGACTTCGGGACCAAAGTGCGCAGACAATCGCTCATTCGCCACCTCGACCCCAGCGGCCGTCGCTAGCGCGAGGCCACATCAGAGCACCGTCAGCATGCAACCGTCGTCTCTCAGCTCCAGCCAATTTACCGCGACAAAGAGGAGCGAGGCATACGCCACTTCAAAGACGCCGAGTGTCGCCGCCACCAGAATTTCGTCCGCATCAGCCACCTCGTTTTCCAGCTTAAGGCTAAAGACGACTGGCAGGGCAACTCTCTCGTCGTTGATTAACTTGAAAAGCAGCACTGCAATGACTAAAATAAATCAATCGACGTCCTCTCAATGCCAGGACTCGCCGACTACAAATCCCTCGAACAAATCTGCTAAGTGGATAGAACCTTCCGCCAGTGCAGTGTACGCAATGTTGGCTGCGAAGGCAAGTGCAACAGCCATGCGCACAGCAAGTGCAAGTGGTCAAACGCTGCCACGATTCCTTGCCGCCGGTACTACACAAGTAAGTCTCCGCAATTCGACGTCGACGCACAAACCTGCGACTTTGCCTACCGACGCGCCCACCTCAGCAGCGGCTGGTCTAGCCACGCGGACGGCACGGTCAGATGCCAGCCGAGCCACACCTCACTTCACTGCTAGCACCAGAATCGCAGTCCGCGGCGATCCGACATAAACTATGAAGCCAGTAGCCGCAGGTACTGGCATGCGATTCTCCCGCGTTATGAGCACAAAAACTACACCATTGACTTCTAGTAAAAGCACAAGTGGCAGATCTATCAGTGTGACTGGCAGCGGCGAGGTTCCTCGAAGCAGTTCTGGCATTAGTCAGTGGCAATGGTAGAGGAACGCCGAACACCGGATATGGCCTAATGTAATAGCTGTGCTTTGGCTTTAACGTGGTTTTTACGATGTGACCGATGCTTTTCAGTCACGCCTTCATGCGTTTCCAGAATATACCGTCCTACGCTAAGGGCGTGGACTTGGTATGCTAGGGACTGGGCTTCCTTTTCTGCCACATGCTACGTCGAGCGATAGCAATCGTCTTGGCTGCAAATTGATAATATTACCGCGAAGCGAATAGTCGTTTGAAAACCACTGCTCCAGGTTGGTTGAAAAAATTGTTGGCTTCATTCAAGCACGTCGACGCGACCGCGGGCTGCTCGTTGACAAGGACCTACAATGCAACGACTGCCGCATTATCGCGTTACACGGTTTCGAGATTACGCCAGTCGTCGGCACGTGACTAAGCTCGGCGACCTCACCACGTGACTAAGCTAGGCGAGCTCTCTCGCCGCTCGATCCCTGGCCTTTTATCAAACCTAGCCAAGGGTATCAATGCAGCGTTTCAACTTCGGTCAATTTACGTCACACATTGGCTCGCTCTGCTAGCGACGAATCGCAGAAAGGCTAAAAACCCCGTTCGCCGATGCTACTTACTGGCTCATCGTGGTCGCACAACCGTGACGCATCCACTGCTACAAAGCTCGGACCATCTGACATCAGCAGAGAGCCGACTGCTGTTGCTGCTGCTGCTAGCGACGGCTCACGATGGCCTCGGCAGAGAGCGCCTTTCTCGAGCGGCAAACAGCTGACAGCCAAGTTGAATCGAAGCCGACTGCTACGCCCTGGCGGCGCGTGTCCGTGGGTCCACCGGCACCTTACTTGCACAACTTAAGCAGCACTTAGTATTCAGTAAGAGTGTTTCTTCATTCCGTCATCACCATCGCATGGGACAGCTACCGTTGGCACGACCTCGGATTCGGCTAGCAAAAATATGGCTGCATTAGGCCCAACGACCCAACGAGGCAGCGTCACTGGGCCGCATTCGGACGCTTGTTTGACGTAGTTAGTGGATCTGGAGCTATGGTGAATGGCACTCTGGAAAGACGCTGAGCCGAAAGACATGCGACACAACTTTATTGAAGAATTTGTCAATCTGACCACCCCCGACTTTATTGAAGAATATCAATCTGACCACCCTCCCCCGGTTGCGGACTGACGGCAACGCAATCATTTCAAATTGGTTTAAATAAAATTAGTACTGCGTCACGTTAGTAATTTTCCGTATGTTTGCTCAAAAAAAGTCGATGGTGACTTGATTTACACGTGGCCCCGACAAGTACGGTAAATGCAAGACGTGACAAGTTTCATTTGAAAGATTAAGCATAACAAAAGTAAGAATTTGATTAATCTACTTAAGCCATGAAATGTAAAACGTACTCACCCCATCTTTGCAAAGTAACACTGTACCCTAATATAATTAGCATCGCCGCGATTATTTGCAATGTATGCTTAGGCTTTCGTGCTTGAAGTCTTGCTAATGAAATGGTGGGTTGGCAGCGTTGTCAGGGATCGCGCGAAGTCAACGTATGGTCGCTCCACAGAGTGGCACCTATCCTCTAATTTTATCATTCCGCCCATGTTAAGCCGTGACAGTTTATGAAAGTTTAAAAAGCTTATGCATATAAAGAGCGTTGCATTTCGTCACTTTTACAGCCACATAATTACATTTTACAGCTCATAATTGGAACAGCAGCAACAGCAGTACAGCTCATCAGTAGCAGGTCAAAGATCTTCGAATTCCATGCCGTTGCCCGCCTCCGTACACTTGTGGTCATGCTCTGCGGCGAGTTTCTACCGGCCATATAGCTGTTAGTCTTAGTGAGCTTAAATAGAGGTGATAAAAATATAGAATTAGTCGTCGAGCTTCATTGGAATTTTCACCTGAGTATTTTCGTAAAAAATTACTTGCTGATTTAATAGCATCTTTCGTGTAGCGACAGAAGAGCCTCTACGGCTATCTCCACCGCTTGCAGCGGCGATAAAAAGACACCCGCCGCAGGATTCGAATCCTGTGACAGAGATCGTGAATGTATCACTTCCGAAGCTACGTGCTGGTTACAGAAAATCACGTTCCAGACCGATCGCGAGCACCTCTGTCAGAAACAAGGAACTCATTAGTTTACACGGAGTGCTCATAGTAAAGCAGCGACTACCCGCTGACTAGTTGCAGCAGCGACAACCTGTGTAAAATATGAAGCCAAGACAGGGTGGATAAAAGTTGGCGTAGTTAACTGTTATGATTACTTGAACTTGGATTGCGAAAAACTCTAGTTTGTAAGAGTTATATATATATATATATATGTATATTTATATATATTACAATTCATTTGTATAGCGTCCTAAGAAAACTTAATCTCTATTCAGGCACTTCAGATACGCCATAGGGCTCGTGCCCAAGACCTTGGCAAAACCTTGATCGGGGCGAGCACGTTAACCACTGGGCCAGTATATGTTAAAGGAACTAAATAGGTATTTTTTAAGGGAACTAAAGAGATAACCTTTATGGACAAGTCTCTATTTCCTCGCAGGTCCAGGAATTCCACGTGTCCGCTATCTCGTTATGAAAGTGATGGAAAAATCTCCAGCTGCGCTATCATCTATTCAACGTGGAGCTTGACCGTCTCCAAGCGCAGCTAGCTTCTGGCTTTTATCAGCTCTATGCGTGAAAATTGTCCGTTGCGATTTTGTCGGCGCGCATTAATCTTTCGCGATTTTGTCGGTGAACCGCCAATTTATCAGCGCGGCCAGCCTTCGATTTATAGAATTAATATATATATATATATATATATATATATATCTAGTGAGCGGCAAAATGATAAAGACGAGCAGAAAAACTGCGAGGATGGACGGTGAAAATAATCTAAAAAAAAATAATGAGCAGCATCAATGCAGAAATTAGCTGCAAACTAATGAAGACGAGCTGAGAACACAATGAGTGGTGAAATGAGGAAGACGGGCCACGTGTGCGTTGTGCGTGCGACACGTGGCTTCTGGGTCAAAGGGAAAAGCTGGCCAGAACGGATGCGTCTCTAGCTGAGATTTGCAGGACGCAGGGTCCTAGGAGAGAGTGGCCGTTGTCTGTAGCGAGCTTCAGACAATGACGAATGCGACGATCTGAAGGCTCGACTACCAGAAGATGCATGACCAATCGGAGGACGGCGAGAGTACGCGAAGCTGAGGAGCAATTGGTGCTCTGGAAATCCAGAGACATAAAAGAAACCACTGGAAAAGCAAGGAGGTCGGATCGGCGGGCTTCCAGGCGCGGTGCTGGTGCGAGCGAGCGAGTAAGCCAGACTGGCGACCTTGGAATTGATTCGACGCTCGATAGGAAGCCGGTGAAGCTCAGACGGAAGCGGTGGTGCGATGTGGCCGCTGCTACGCCGTCGACGACAGAGGCGACGAGCCGCTGAGCCTTGCACCAGTTGCCAAGGATTAAAGGCCCCGGGCCAGGAATCCGGAATAAGGAGAATGGCAACAATCTAGATGCGATGCCGCAGACGCGTCAACTGGTTTGGCTCCGTCGTCGCACTCCGATCTACGCAGGCCTTGCTTTGGGCCCCGACACGTTTGCACTGGAACGTACACGAGTTTCAGCATGTTTATATAAAAGAACAGGACAAGCGGCCGTCTTCGCGACAGCGGCTCCTTCGGAGGAGGAGCTGCTGTCCCGTACGCACAGAAGCGGCCGAAAGCTTCGAGCTGAAGGCAAACTGCCGAACTGCCTCTATAGCCTCTACAGCTTCCAAACCCTTCCAGTCCCGTTTCAAAGTGTCCCGAAGCGACGTCGCAGAGCCGAGGAGTGCCGTAGGGGACGCAATGTCGAGTGCTCGACTCGTCCGACCTGCTCAGGGATGGCCATTCCTTTCGCATATATACCGCTGCCAATTATATATTTGTACATATATATATATATCATATATATATATATATATATATATATATATGTGTGTGTGTGTGTGTGTGTGTGTAATTCATCTGTATAGCGCCATGCGAGATGAGCAGCCTATGTGTCAGCGTAAAAAGAAAGCAGGTGAAGGTCGAAGAGCAACGAGTCGCTTAGGTCGCCATGTCTACACGGCCGCGCCGACGGAACGCTCTCAGTCTGGAAGAAGCGCTGTTCGCATCGGATGCATGTCACGTCCTTTCCGGTCGGGCCCTGAGCTGCTACTTCTTTGCCACTCACTACCTCAACTGCTCTCATGACTCTGCTATGCTTCCCACTTTCTCTTTGTTGTGTGAGATGAATGAAGTCCTCTGGCTATCGAATGCGTACCGAAAGCCGCTTAGGCTGTGAGTGCGCTATGCAAAACTCTACTGCGTAACACCAACACAGTCTTTCTGGCTCTGCGGACATACAGACGAAGATACATGCGTAAACACGTGCATTTCAGCTTGATTCGTGCAAGTTTATCGGCGGCTCCGAAGGCCTACCTTCCATCCGTTGACGGCTTTAAACAGCTCCCCCCCCCCCTAGAGAATGGGCCCACGAACACGCACCAGCTTCATTACAACGGCTGAAAAAATACGTGTCGGCCGCAAATGCTGCAATCTGACATAGAGCGCAAGGTGATCTGCCGATGGAATCGCTGCCCTCGGCGAGTAGCACTGCCACTCCTGCATATGGAAGCGACCACTAGATGCACCACTTGTGCCGAAATGGATTCAGATTTCAGGTAGAAACCTTGACCTAGGTAGAAACCTTGACCTGGAGCGAGCGTCGCCTCGGCAACAGCTAAACGTGACGTGGTTCATGACCAGTCGTACTTGATCTGAAAAAGCCGTTCGAGAGGCGTGCACTCCTGCTTTGTGTGAATCGATTGGCAGAATCGACTTTAATCAGCTCGTTAATTTGGCGCCCCGATGTCTCATAGAGACGCGTATACGACCTTTCAACCAAGTCTTTCTTAATTGGAATCGATTCTCTGAGCCAATCTGATGAGCTCGCGAGCCGGCAGTTGATGTAGCGGACACGCGTAATTTTGATGCATCTGTCGCCTGATGTGTGCATGCGCTGTCACTCTTACCGGAAGGACGGTGGCTTGAATCGATAGGCTTTCGGCTGAAAAGCGAACGGTTTTCAGCCTTAAGTGAGAAAAGCGAAACTTGAAGCGAAGTGAGCCGTGATGGCTCACTAGGTAAGGCGGTTGCTTTCACGACCTCGGTCCCGAGGTCGTGTGTTCGATTCCTGCAGTGGGCGATCCTTTATCGCCACTGCAAGTGGTGGTGATAGCCGTAAAGGCTCTTCTGTCACTATACAAACAGAGGCTGTTTAATCAGCTAGGATTTATTTATTTAAGTGAGTGAGTGCCCGAAGCCGTCACGACTCTCTCGTTGATCCGCGGCAGCACGACTCTGTGACAGCCATCCGGACGATCTGTCATCAGGTTGGATACTGCGACAGAGCAAAAAGTCTCCCGGCTCCAACACCAACAAGCACTTTATTAGGAAAAACCACGCCGGCCAAGACCAGTCTACGCACTCTAATAATAATAATAATAGTGCATTTGTTATAGCACCCTCAGAGAGCTCAATCTCTTTTTAGGCACTTTACATCTGCTACAACGGAAGCACGATCGAATGGTTAGTGGTAGCATGCTCAATAAACAACAGGAATAACATGGTGAGGGTTGACATGCGCAGAGTCGGCATACAAGTTAGGTAGTAGCAGCATGCACAGCACTAGCATGCATAAGCACATAAAGGACGAATAATAGGGACCTACTAAATGCTGTCATAAACAGATGCGTTTTGCGGTTCCTTTTAAATGTTGACAAGTCAAGAGATGTGACGCAAGTCGGGACTGATTCCAGGCTTTGGGATTAGTCAACTAAATGCACGGTCTCCAAAGGATTTGAGATTTGAACGAGGTATGAGTAAAGAGTTAGATTCCAAAAAGCAGGTGGTACGATGCTTAGCCTGGTGGGAAGTAGATCTGATAGGTAGGCTGGAGCCAGAGAATGAAGCGACCTGGAAGTGAGAGGCAGGACATTGACACCGATGCGTTGCTTGACTGGTAGCCAGTGCAGGTCGGCGAGAAGTGGTGTGACGTGGCAACTGCGACGCTCACGACAGACAAGCCTAGCTGCAGAGTTGTATACCAGCTGTAAGTGCCTGATTGCACAGGCCGGTGCACCAGCAAGCAGTGAAATACAGATGCTATGACGGGATGTCACAAATGCATGAACCAACTTAGGTGTGGTATCCCTGTCTAGATAAGCCAACTTTTAGCAATGTTATGTAGCCGAAAGTAGGCAGATGACTGCGGAGCGGATGTGTTCGTCTAATGAAGGGTCATTTGAGAACATGACACCTAGATTTCGTGCCAATTTGGTAGGAGATATGCTGGCAGAATCGATTTTGAGCGTCAGCTTTTCCAATTTCTGAATCACATTTTGTTTGCCCATAATTGGTAGGTTGGTTTCATCCTCGTTCAATTTAAAAAAGTTTGCTGCCATCCATGTGCGGATGTCATCAATACACTCAGCTAGGGAGCTGAGAGATTTCGACGTGCTCGAGGGCTGGGAGGGATCAAAGCAAAGGTACAACTGAATGTCATCTGCATACAAGTCATAGCCTAGATTATGCTGGGCAATCACATCGGCAAGAGAGAGAGAGAGAGAAAGAGCGAGAGAGAGAGAGAGAGAGAGAGAGAGAGAGAGAGAGAGAACTAGAGAGACTATAAATCGTGTAAAGAACGAGATAAAGCACGGATACCAGAGGTACGCCATATTTCGGAGGTTCCTTAGGTGATCTTTAAATAAAATACTAGCTTAATTAACAGTCTCTTTTGTACAGCGTCAGAAGAGCCTTTAGGCCTATCACCACCGCTTGCAGCGGCGATGAAGGATCGTCCGTCACAGGATTCGAACCTACTACCTCTGGACCGAGGTCAGGAAAAGCAACCGCCCTACCTAGTGTGCCATCACGGCTCACCACCCTTTGTCCATTCGCATCAACACTCTGGAGACTCCACTTGGATAAGATCTGAACCGTTGCTGAGCAGCACCAGTGGTGCCCAGGCGAGATAAGAGGCGCTCAAGAAGGACTTGGTGATCGACAGTATCACAAGCTGCCGACAGATCGAGCAAAACAAGCAAAGATACTCTACCTAAGTCTGCAATCCTAAGTAGGTCGTTGTACACCCAAAGCAATGCAGACTATGTGGAGTGATAACTTTCTAAAACCAGACTGAAACTTAGTAGTAAAGTTTGAAGTTTAATATAGGAGTTCAGCTGGATTGCCACGACGGGTTCGAGTGTCTTTGGTAGGGAACGGCAAAAGGGAGACTGGGCTGTAGCTGCTCAAGTTCTTTTGGTCTAGTGTTGCTTTCTTCAGTAGTGGCCTAACTAGAGCCTGTTGGAAAGGTGCTGGGGCGCAATGACCGGAGATCTAGACGGCCGCTGACTGCCGGAGCAGAGGGGTCTCCCTCCTTCCCTCTCCTCTCCACTTCTCTCATCCGGCAGCCTTTATATTTCATGCATGCATTGTTCTTGCACTGTCGAGCCATTGTTTGTTCCGAGAACCTTTCGACTGCTGGGGCAGCTGTGTGTGGCTGACGGATGCCTCCGTAGATGCCGCCGGTGCTCGGATTTGCGCCGAGCTGCTGAGTCATCCGCTATGAACCATTGTCCGCCCGTCAACCGCTCGAGAGCCGAGGGCTGGTTAGACATTGTCTGATCTCTCATCCGGCGCCAACGCCCAATGCTCGCCGCCTCCGGCGTGTGTCTCCTCGCTGGCTCGAATTTCCTCGTATGCCGCTCGTGGCCTGATTCAAAGCAGGGCACGAGCGGTTCTTGCAGCTCTCGCTGCACGATTGTGGGCGGCTGCTGCCTACGAGTCTTCGCTCGAAGCTTTCATAGCCCCCGATTGAAAGGGAGCAGCCGCTGGCAACTCATTCGAACGCTTTGTGGCGTGGCGGGCTCTTGGTGCAGCCTTTTTATAGCCTCGCAGCGAGTGTGACTTGTGACAGCAGTGGATGCTTCGATCGATCTTGGATGGTCAGAGCCTGTTACCGACAACCGTCGGAAGCAATGTATTAAAAGAAACAATCAAAAGTGGATTGAAAAGTGATAGAGAGACAGAGAGAGAGAGACAGAGAGAGAGAGAGAGAGAGAGAGAGAGAGAGAGAGAGAGAGAGAGAGAGAGAGAGAGAGAGAGAGAGAGAGAGAGAGAGAGAGAGAGAGAGAGAGAGAGAGAGAGAGAGAGAGAGAGAGAGAGAGAGAGAGCGAGTGAGACTATTGGTAGCTGCGACCGAGCCAGACGCAAGTAATGTTGCCTAAGCTCAACTGCTTAGCGACCCCATTGCAAAACGGACCCGTTTGCTAGTCAGTTCTTGACAAACCATTTCGCAGCGAGTGGATTGGCGTGGAAGTGGATCACGTGCTTAGAGCCTCTTCTATTAGATGCACGAAATCGTGTTCCATACAGCTAGGAGCTGGGGAATTTATTTGATAATCTCGCAACATTTGAATCTAATTACAATAGCGTAATAGTGTATAGGGGCAGAAGAGCCTTAACGGCTATGGCCAAGGCGTGCAATGGCCAAAAAGGGATTGCCCACTGCATGACTCAAACCCTCGAGCTGGATAGAGAGGAACAAGCGCCGTAATCCTGGGATAACACCCAGGTGCTCGGCGTAATCTCAACTCAGGCAGCGTCCTGAGAAGGACTAGCTAATGGGGGATGGGTTCCAGCATAACGACGCATCCCGGGAGACACTGACCTGTCATTCTTTAGTGGCATATTCTAGTCCATGGCCGTTTGTGTAATTCTCTGAAGTGACATTCTGCCTGATGTGACAATCTGTCTGATGTGGCCATTTGTCTGATGTGGAAATCTGTCCGATGTGACAATCTGTCTGACGTGACAGTCTGTCTGTTGTGACATTCCTATATGACAGCATGTACTGTCAGCTGTTGCTCGGTTTTTCTCTGCTTCTTCGCTGCATCTACATTTCAGAAAGGCAGCCGTCGTCCATGGTGGCCGCTTGATCGGGTTGCTGGCTCGATAGAGGTTAAATAGTGCTGCCGTCAATCGCCGCCAAAACTTCGCTCGAAGCGTCGGCCTACAGCTGATGACTGGACGACCCTTCTTCCTTGCCTTCCTTCTTTTCCTTCCCTTCCTTCTTCCACGGATGGAGCTTATTATTAGCGACACCATCTGACTGTCAAATGGTCGATTGAATTATGTCTGGCTTCTTCAAAGCCCGGGAGGAAGCAAAAGAGGCCGTCTCGCTTCCAATGGGTCGCCGCCCATTTTTTTTTTGGCGTCAGCAGTGCCGACTGTGCCACCTGCGTACTTCGTGGGGCCGCATCCCGTGGCTTGAACTCGCTCGCTTTGAACTGACTCGTCGGCATTCGAGGGCTACTTTATCGCAAGGAGTGTCTGTCTGCCTTTTAGAAGAAAGCCTCTAGGATTAGCGCGCTCTGCAGAGAACTCTGTTGCAGTCAATCTATATTGGCAATTACCCCGCCCAAGATCTCGGCTCACGCCAAGCGAAAACACGGCTAGAAATCCGAATGCTTTCGTTGCATTTGCATGCCCGGTGTGCTACCACAGGGCGCATGCGCTAAGCCTCATCGACCGTGGCGACGAACTACTTAGCTAGCGCTCAAGCGAGGCAAGGAAGTCTCCCAGATTTGGGCACCTACTCGATTCCAAATCCCAGGCTTGTGCGTTGCGTCCCGATCTCCTATTGAGAGAGGGACTCACAACCGTAAGTTATCTGTACACAGCACCCTAAGAGTACTCAATCTCTATCCCGGAGCTTTTGCATCGAGCATTTTGCATTTTTATATCGAGCCTGAGGGCTTGAGCTCATGACCTTGGTCCTGAAAAAGGCGAGTATCGTGTCCGTTGTTCCAAGCCAGGGCAGCAATTGTGCTACGATCGGTGGAGTAGGCGTATCTGCTTGCAGCTACAGACCGATGCAACAATCCACGCCCTGCCTAGATCAGGATACCGCCGTCGAGCTGGTCCACGCACGCATTCCTAACGTCTCGTCTAGACTTCCGTTATTCGCTCCTTGAGACGCTGACAGCTGTGCGATAATAATAATGATAATAATCTCTCAGGTGGCTCGTGAGCCGGCCTAAGAAAATGCACCCTAAGCAGACGCACAGCTCTTCACACCGTTTCGTCATGCCTGCTAACGATGCCAAGCGACACCCGTTCAAGTGATCAGCGAATCGCCGCTGTATTGGCTATAAATATAGAAGAAGTTCTAGTACCGATCGCTCCGATATATCTGGTCCAGAAATTGGCTCAGCTGCATGGCCTTAGCATTACTAACTCGTTGCGTTTAAGACGGCTTTTAATGAGCCTTACTTTATTGGCCTTCATAGCTCGCAGCTAGTAGATGCAAGTGAACGAACAAGAGCTTTGCGTTTGCCAGACAAACTCGTATGCTCGTGAATTCAGTAGTTAGCCAATTATATGCTGTCGACCACATATCGCAGAAGTAATGTCAGAGTTGGTTTTCTAAGAATACTCCTAATAGACTGCGTTTCTCTTTGAGGTAAAAGAACGCAATCGCAAATAGAACACAACTCAACTTGTGTCCTGCCTCCCAAGAATTGACTGGCTTAGTCAGCACCACACGATGGCAAACTCATCTTTCTCACTTAAAGCCCACCTTGATAATTACGTTTACAGACAGTAGACAGTAGTAAATTGTCGATTCTACGATTTGAAACTTAAGTTTCTGACCCTGATACTATCCTTGCTCAATTCAATCTTGAAAATCAAATTCTATAGGTTTCTTCTCATTATATTTAGGGTTTTTCTTGCTTTGCTTATTAAGGTTATTATTGTTTGTGCGAGAGAAGGTTGAATTCGAGGATTCTCAATCAACTTATTTCCACGCCATTCTGTAATGGCCAATATTTTTCCACAATAAAATAAAAAATGTCTTTCAGCTTTTAACAAACACATTCCGTCCCTTCAATATTAATTAAGCACAGGACTTTTTAGCATTATTTTTATACTTATTATTTTTTATATTTTATGTTATTTGTAAGCGTCATTTTCTAATTGCTTATGCCTCAGAAGTATGGAATACGCCCACATATTCCCTAAAAATTTGCTTTTGCAGGGAGGACAGTGATTAAATTGAAATTAAATCGATTCAGACGAGTTAGTCAAAGAGAATAGCGAATGAATCAAAATGAACAGGCAATTACTCTCAAGTCACACAAAACGAACGCTCAAAAGGGTTCAGAAATTAGTAGGCGCTCTACATTTTCTGGTGGCTATATTGCAAATAGCTATCTCAAGGAAACTAGCAAACCTAGCAAGCCGTCTTTTTTAGACTGCCTTTAGTAACGAAATTTGAAGCCCAACAAATCCTAGTGAAAGCGCTCGCTCTGCTCTGCTCTGCTCTCTGAGTTTTGCTCTCCCGAGCACCTACTCGTTGGACCTACGCGCCGGAGCACACACAGGGCAATGCAAGCGGAAGAAATAAAGGGTGCGGGAAAGCCAGGTCTGAGCTTCTCTTTAAAAGATGGTCGTGCACTGACATTCATTAATGCGAGTCGTAAGCGAGATCCCAAAGCTTTGGGAGTAGCGAGCGAGCAACTGAAGTCGTGGCGCCCACGAAGTTTTGAAATACGTTAGGTGGCGCAACCAACAAAAAACCCAGAGGAGCCTGGCTGCGAGCTGGGAGCTGGGAGCGTCAAATTATTTACTGCACGCGACGGGCCCCGAGCAAGACATCAAGAGGATCTACAAGTTGGCGACACAGAATCTCGATGAGCTGCCTTATGAGTAGCGAGTGTAGGTTGAAGAGGAATGGTATGCTGTGGTAGCAGCGACGTCCAGGTTAGACAAGCCTAGCTGCAGAGCAGTGCCGCAGCTGCAAGCATAGTCTTGCTCAAACAGGAAGGCCAGTGAGCAGCAAGTTTTGCAAGTCTACACAGGATGTCTCAAATTCCCGAATGATCTTAGTGGTGAAATATTGGCCACAGCAAGCCGAAATTTCGCAATAGCGAGTTGATCATTGTAGGCGACACTAAATAAGGCGGTTGCTTTCACGGCCTCGGTCCCGAGGTCGTGGGTTCGATTCCTGTGGCGGGTCGATCCTTTATCGCCACTGCAAGCGGTGGTGATAGCCGTAAAGGCTCTTCTGTCGCTATACAAAAGAGGCTGTTTAATCAGCTAAGATTTATTTATTTATTTATTGAGGATATATTTGTCTAAAAATTTTTAGAGGCTTAGGCTTTCTAATTGTTGAGTAGCAGTGGGCTAATTCGAATCTAGCGAGTTTTCCGTATCATCATTCAGTTAGAGAAAGTTTGCTTTTATTCAAGCGTGAATGTCGGCAATACCCGATGCCAGCGAGCTACCGGCGATGTGGAAATATTCAGGAAAGGATCCGATCAAAGTAATAGCTGTGCGTCATCGGCAAAAAAACTAAAGCCTTAGCTGTGCGTGGCAAGTACGCCAAAATAGGACCCACTCGTGAGCCATTCTAAGGAAAGGTGGTGCAAAATCGTTCGAGCCATAAAAAGCGCATTAATAAACCTTTCCTAGCTTGCCTCTGCAAATCATCCATGGATACCGGCATGTGCGATCAGGCGATTGCAGCTGGTGCAAGACTCCGCGGCTAAGCTTGTCTGTCGTGAGCGTCGCAGTTGCCACATCACACCACTTCTCGCCGACCTGCACTGGCTACCAGTCAACCAACGCATCGACTTCAAGGTTTTGTCGCTCACTTGTAGGTCACTTCATTCTTTGGCTCCTACCTATCTCTCAGATCTACTCCCCCACCAGGCCACGCATCGTACCACCCGCTTTTCGGAATCCAACAGTCTACAAATACCTCGTAAAACCTCAAATTCTTCGGAGACCGTGCATTTAGTTCGCATGCTCCCAAAGCCTGCAACTCCCTCCCGACTTACGTCAGAACATCCCCTGTCATGACCACATTTAAAAAGAACTTAAAAACACACCTGTTTAGGAAAGCATTTAGTGGGTCCCTGTGATTCGTCCTTGATGTGCTTATGCGTGCTGACACTGTGCATGCTGCCACTAACCTCATTTGCATGCTGACCCTGTGCATGTCACCCCTAACCATGTTATTCATTTTGTTTGTTTATCAAGGATGATATTTATTACTCACCATTCAATTGCATTTCCCTTTGAAGCATCTGTCAAGCGCCTAGAAAGAGATTGATTTCTGTGAGGGCGCTTTATCAAGTGCATTATTATTATTATTATTATTATACCGATCACAATAGGACCGCTGTAGCGCGCTTACTTCGACTCACCAAAGGAAATCTCTGATAAGACATTCGTACGTAAGCTACACTTAAGTAGGAGCTTGAGTGAACATTTATCATTATTTTACGAAAGAGCTGTTGATCCCTTGGGGCACCTACCGGTTCGGCTCATGCACGACTGTGTATCTCACTTTTTAATGGACTGTGAAGCTGCCAGTAGCTTTTGAAAAACATAATTAATTTTCTTTCTACAGGTGGGTTCTTCCCCTTTTCGGAGTAGTTGGTCATTCGGGCTTAGACGCCCATTTAGCAAGGCTAAGCTTACAGATCTGAGTCATTACTGAACTGCATCAAGAGTAATCCCTTTCCCCTAGCCCTTGAAACCAGGGGTCGCCATTTAACGACCTATTCGCAGCTGTCTGCAGGCACAGTTCGGCTACCCGGCTACTGCTACGAATATCGAGAGAGTGGAATTAAGCAATGCGGTCAGAAGAACCTACTCTTGTACTTATTTGACTGAGATTTAGCTAGCTTTCCTTATATAATAATAATAATAATACACTTGATAAAGCGCCCTCAGAGAACTCAATCTCTTTCTAGGCGGCGCTTTACATTTGCTGCAAAGGAAACACGATCGAATGGTGAGTGTTGTCATTCTTGATAAACAAAATGAATGACATGGTTAGGGGTGACAAGCAGAGTGTCAGCATGCAAGTTCGGTTAGTGGCAGCATGCAACAGTGTTAGCATGCATAAGCACATGAAGGACGAATCACAGGGACCCACTAAATGCTGTCCTAAATAGGTCTGTTTTGGGGTTCTTTTTAAATGTGGTCAAGTCAGGGGATGTCATGACGGAAGTCGGGAGTGAGTTCCAGGCTTTGGGAGCATGGGAACTAAAGGCGCGGTCTCCAAAGGATTTGAGGTTTGTACGAGGTATAGGTAAACAGTTAGATTCCCAAAAGCGGCTGGTACGATGCTTAGTCTGGTGGGGGGCAGTAGATCTGATAGGTAGGCTGGAGCCACAGAATGAAGGGACCTAAAAGTGAACGACAAAACATTGAAGTCGATCCATTGCTTGACTGGTAGCCAGTGCAGGTCGGCGAGAAGTGTTGTGCTGTTTGAATTTGCAGCCCAAATAAGAAGTTTCGCAGGACGGAGACTGGCCAGCGATAGTTTTCTTAACGTATCGTGAAGCTTAAGCAAACAGAGTGTTCTTTAAAGCATGCTCACGTCTCTTTTTTGCAGAAACTTTGGTTACGAGTGGAATTAAGACACAATTCGGCGGTTGGTGACGATCGGGGGGGGGGGGGAGGTAGCGTAAGAATAGGGGCGGCCATGTTGCTTCTTTGCTGCAGGGAAAAGGTGAAAAATGAATGCCTTTCCCCTGGCTCTGCTGCTGCTGTCTATGATCAGCCCGTGCATTCGCCCAGCACCATGTATGGGAGCAGAAGATGGGGCGTGGCGTACCACTCACTGGTTTCGCTTGTACTGCCATTTTGAACTTATACATGGAGGCACTTGCTTATTGTTAGGCGTCTACATACCTCGAATTTCAGAGGTAGAAGCCTGTGATCCTTGCAGGAAATATTAACATTTCCATGTACTCTTTTTCCGAATACCAACTTCAGCATTAACTGTCCTACTTGTTTGCTGTTGGCAAGCTAATACAGATAAATGAAGTTCGATGACGCGTACTCGTGCAAATTGGCAAAACCGAGTTCCCTTTTCTACATACGCTTTAAGTACTTTCTTTAGACTCTTGCATTTAGACTAGAAGTTCAGTGCAGCAGCTATTTTTAAGTTATTTTATTTTTAACAGTTTATTTTATTTTAATAGTTATTTTTAAACTAAATGAGAGTAGATAGCTCCGAACGGACTCTAGTTGTTGGAACTAACTTTCTGTGTTGTTTTTCTTAATAGTGTAGGTTAGTCATCGCATACAATTCTGCAATGATTTTGTGTCCAGCGTGTGCGAGGTAGGGCCTTTAACACGCAGTCATCAGAAACACGGCTGCCGATATGGTTTGAACATTGCTGAAATTTGCCCTCTGTAGCTACAACAAGCCGCTGGAACCGGATATCGGTGTCATTGCATATCTAAACACAGCTTTCTGAAAGCTTTACTAGCTTGCTTCTATTCTACGATTAAACGTAGGGCAGTGCAATTTCAGACCCAACTGTAAGAACAGTAACAATATGCATGCAGTGTGTTCGCATTATAATTATTTTATTGCTTAACCCGATGAAATATGCCACTGTAGCCAGATTGCACTCTGACAATGCTGCTCCGAATACCTGTTTCTCCTTCAGATCTGTAAGCTTTCGGCCACTCCGTACTGCCAAGCCATATTTATTACCTCGCCATCGCGTGGGGGTTTCAATATGTCACCGAAGGGAATCTAGTGTGAGTGGGTCATCTTGTGTTGTACAATTGACTCTACGCGTATGTGTTGCCTCACGATGGAGAGCTCGAATGCAGCCGTGAATCGACCTGCTGTCGCCTTGTTGTTTATACTGCCCTTTGCTGAGACTGCCGAGAAGAACAGCTGTAGGCGATCTGACTTGGCTTAGAAGTTTGCAGATATCCTAATAGAGTCACATCTTGGCATAGCAGAACTTGAGCGTGCTTTCTTAATGATGCTTCCCGATGCCGATCGAGCGCCGATGCCGGGAGGCCGATGGAGCCTGAGTTCTTCCTGTGCTACGTAAGAGGCATTGGATGTCAGCGACCCCCAGCCGCCGTCAGAAGTATGCACAGTATGCACCTCGTTCGGCTTTCTAGGGCGAGTGACGTGGGTACTTTGTTATGGGCCGTCTTTCGCTTAGCTAACCGAAGGCTCTCAGAGTACAAGCGCCACGATAGTGCAGAGCTGTCGTACGTACAGGGTTTCCTCTAGTGATTGCTTGGCGATTTCACCTGCGATACAATCCAGCACGCTTATCATCTCAGGCTCAGCTCAGTCAGAAGCTGCCTGGTCACACATGGGCACTATGCTAGAATGTGGTAAGCAATAGCTGCAGTGCTACAGTGGCGAACAGCAGCCGCCGCTGCTGCTGCTGCTGCTATGGTAGCATCTGTTGCCATGGCCTGCAAGCGGATGAGTAGCCGGAAGAGCCCCGAACGCCGGTCGGCCCTGCGACTAGGACGCTGTTCGGCCCTGCGACTAGGACGCCGATCGGCCCTGCTACGAAGCCGGTTAGTGCTGCCAGAGCTACTATGTTGGCGAGAAGAGCCGGCGATGTAGAAGCAGCCACCAACGCGACGGAGACTGCAAAAACCAGTGCGGCAAAGGGAGGAGGCACGCGCTTAATCCGTGGTTGTGGGAGAAGGGCGCCGCTTAAAGCTGGTGGCCTACTCATCCAGCTGGTCACCAAAGGCTGTGGCTTGGTGTGCCTCCTACGAGCAGGTATCGCGTAGCCTCTAAAAGCCGACCGATGGCTCAGTCGGCTTCTCGTGGAAAGAGAAGATGTTGGGTCTGCTTACAGCGGCAGCAGACGACTCCTTCGGAAGCTGCTTAGGCGAAAACAGCGGACCTACTTGTAACGGTAGCTTCCTGGCCCACGTGGTGGCCGTGCGGCCCGGTTCCGTGTTTCCGAAATAAACGGCATCTGCTTGAGCCGTCTTGATCTGTGCTAAAAAAATAACAATAGTCATATGAAGGTCTGCTGTGCTCATTATGTTACGTTAATGTTATCCTCCGAATCTTAAAGAATCCTCCGAAGCTTTCCGAATACTTAAAATGTAACCAGAACACTGAAGCGTTTCTTTTTTTGCAGTAGCTTCTCGCCGACCTGCACTGGCTACCAGTCAAGCAACGGATCAACTTCAAGGTTTTGTCGCTCACTTTTAGGTCCCTTCATTCTTTGGCTCCAGCCTATCCATGTATCTCCGTCTGTAACTCCACAAAGTCATAAAGACCATGAGGGTGTTATACAGGAGAGTTTTGTATAGCGCACTCACAGCCTAAGCGGCTTTCGGTACGCATTCGGTAGCCAACAGACTTCGTCTCACGCAACAAAGAGAAAGTGGGAAGAGTCAGGAGAGCAGTTGAGGTAGTGAGTAGCATAGACGTAGCAGCTCAGGACCGCAGAAAAAAATGTGCCATAGTCGGCAGTAGGAGAGTAGTTGTCGTTGCGTAAGAATTGTGGAAGCGAGTTCCACAGTCTAGATCATGCAGAGCTAAAGCTTCTGTCACCAACTGTCTTTGAGCGGAGGAATGGGACAGCTAATTTATTGTCCACACAGGACCTAAGGGCGCGAACAGGCTGAAACTGATGCAGCAGTTCAGCTAGGTACGAAGGAGCCAAGCCGTGGCGGGCCTTGTGGGTCAGCATAAGAACTTTGCTCTGTATCCTTTGCTCAACCGGCAACCATCCTAGCTCTTTCAGCAGAGGTGACACGTGCTCAAACCGCTGGGACTTGAAGACCAGCCTTGCAGCCATATTCATAGTCCACTGTAGTGGCATAATAGCTTTCTTTGGCAGCCTAGCCAAAAGGGAATTACAGTAATCAAGCCGCGACGGAACTAAAGAGCTAGTTTAATTTTTTACAAGCCACTGTGGGAGACAGCTCCTAATCTTGGACAGGGATCGGATGTGATGGCTAGCTGTAGAGGCAGTCTTCTGAATGAAGCTTTTGAAATTGAGGCAGCTGTTGAATACGTTACCTAAATTTCGAGCACGTGGTGATGGCCGCACAATAGCATCACCTATTAGAACAGCAAAGCCTTTTATTCCAGCCACACGCTTAGGGTGTCCTATGAGCAGCAGTTCGGTTTTATTATCATTTAATTTCAGGAAGTTTTCCGACATCCAGGATCGAATATCGGCAAGGCAAGCATTCAGTTTCTCAGTTGCCGCTGCAGATTCCGACGGTTTGAATGACAAATACAGCTGAGTATCGTCAGCATAGAAGTGATATCCTATTCCATGTGCCTAATCACTTTTCCCAGAGGTTGTGTATAAATGGAGAACAGCAGGGGACCAAGTACAGACCCTTGAGGGATTCCACAGGTGACCCTTCTCGTGTCTGAGGCCTGACCCCCACACGACACGGATTGAACACGATCAGACAAGTGTGATTTAGACCACGCCAGTGCTTCGTCTGCCAGACCGATCGTTGTTCTCAATCGTTCAAGCAGAACTTCGTGATCAATAGTGTCGAAGTCAGCAGACAGATCTAGCAGAGCTAGGGCACTGACATTCCCGTCGTCGTTGCCACGTAGAATGTCATTGTAAACACGGAGGAGAGCAGTTTCAGTAGAATGCTGCCTCTCGAACCCTGATTGAAATGTTTCTGACATTCTATTATTTTCAATGTGTTCAACCACCTGCTTGGCAACAATTTTTTCAAGAATCTTTGATAAGAACTGAAGAAGGGAAACTGGGTGATAGTTTGCTAGGACCTCTGTGTCTAATCCAGGCTTTTTAAGAATAGGTCTAACGATTGCCGATTTGAAGGACTTGGGGACGTCCCCTCTTTCCAAAGAAGCATTACAAATCTAGGTTATGGCAGGGCTAAGTTGGTCTGCTAGTGAAGACCACAGAGATGAAGGCATAGGGTCTTCAGTAGACGAGCTCTTTTTGCTAGACTTTGTTAAGGCAGCCACATCGCTTGCAGAAACGTCGGAGAACCTTTTAAGGAAGGTCACAGGTTCATCAGATCTACTCCCCCACCAGGCCAAGCATCTTACCGCCGGCTTTTCGGAATCTAACAGTTTACCAAAACTTCGTACAAACCTCAGATCCTTTGGAGACCGTGCATTAAGCTCGTATGCTCCCAAAGCCTGGAACTCTCTCCCGACTTGTATCATGCGATCCCCTGACTTGACCACATTTAAAAAGAACTTAAAAACGTACTTATTTAGGGCAGCATTTAGTGGGTCTCTGCGATTCGTCCTTCATGCGCTTATTCGTGCTGACACTGTGCATGTCACCCCTAACCATGTTATTCATGTTGTTTATCAAGCATGATATTACTCGCCATTCAATCGCGTTTCCCTTTGCAGCAAATGTAAAGCGCCTAGAAAGAGATTGAGTTCTCTGAGGGCGCCTTATCAAGTGTATCATTATTGTCATTATTAAGAGCAGGGAAGAGGAGATGAAGAGGTCACTTGCCATCCACTGGGGGACTGCAAATTAGACCGCAGCCAATTTTCAGCCTTGCAGACGTAAAAGCTCGGAACATGCAAAGAAGTAATTCAGAGCGCACGACTTCGCCGTGCTGTTGTTACTATTTGTTGAGTTGCCGCGATTTGAGACAGCCAGGGCTCACCTATCAGCTCACCTATCACCCTGATGGCTCACCTATCAGACCGCCTTGCGCATTCACCATGATTGATTAGTGTCTCCGCAGCTTCGGTCTCCGCCGGTATGGCGACATTTTCGCTGCTGCTCTTAGGCACGACGTGCGCAGCTTCATAGTGCACCGCCACATCCAGGGGGGGGGGGACAATTCACTCGGGCAGAGCAAAGTCTAAGGGAAACGGGTTGGCCTTCAGCTTCTTTTCGAATGTCGTCCAATCGGAAGATTGAAGTTGAATACTCGCGGCGCACACTCGACAGAACACGGAAACATCTTAGCTTCGAGCTTCGACATGTGCATGCTCGCAAGGACGCTCGCAGTAAGTGGGCCAACAGGTTACTGCTCTAGCCGACGTCCAAGTCGCAACTTCCCCACTGCCTCTGCAGGCCGCCACTCACCCTCAAAATCTCCCACAAAAATGGCGGTGGCTCATAAACCCGCAGCACCGCCATAAACTCTGTTGGACCATAAACTGGGCGGAAATAATAACGAGGCCGTAGACGCAACTGGCCCATAAGCTAGGAATAGCACAGCAATAAATTAGCCACAGAGATGACGGTGAGTTCCAAGGGATGTCAGTGAGTTCCAAGCTTTGGGAGCATAGTAATTGAAGCACGATCTCTGAGGAATTTCAAGTTAGTTAGGAATACGATTAATCGACCTGAGTCGGTGGATGGTATGACGGCAGGGCTGCGGTGTGGCTAATTCAAATAGGTAGGCCCTGAGCGAGAGAATGGAGGGACCTAAAAGTGAGCGAAAGAGTGTTGAAGTCGACATGCTGCTTCATAGGCAGCCAGGGCAGAATAGCGAGCAGCGGTTTAGCGTGTCAGTAGTGACGTTTATGACAGCCGAGCCTGGCTGCCGAGTTTTGCACCAATTGCATATTACTGCATCGGCTGAACGACTTAAATGACATGATTAACAAAGGTTGTCACAAATAAATAGACCAGCTTGGCCGTTGTATCCTCATGCAAGCAAGCGCAAATTGTTGTCATGTTATGCAAGTGACAGTATTCAGACTTTACTGTGAAACATGTGCTCATATAGAGAAAAGTTATTTTGGAAGTTGATGCCCAAATTCCGGATGACGGCTACTAGATATCTAGTAGCTCTATTAGCCATATATAACACATATACACACATATATATTAATGATTATTAATATATTAATAATTGTTATATTTATTGATATATCAATATATAGTATAGTTATTATTAGTATTATATATATATACAGTCGACCCTCGTCTATCGCGGTTAATCCATTCCAGGCTCTACCGCGGTAAGTGAATTTCTGCAAAGTGGGATTCTTTATTTATAAATCAAATCTTTTCGTAGTTAGAGCATAGAAGACGTGTTGATGACCCTCTAAATAAAGTTTTTAACATTATTAGACTCCCCCGGACATGAAATAATACCCTTTTAGTAACCACTACACTCGTATTACCAAATATATTAGACAACATCGTATTGTTATTGTTGTACATTTAATTGCACACACACACAATTCTTACGCACAAACACCAAGCTATGAACATAGTGCGTTTGGTGATGAAGCGATTAAGATGAAGAGATGTACAGCATAACAAAGAAAAACAAGGTTACTGCTTCTCTGAAGGCCCGATATCAGTAAGAGAGTCTTCAGGTGGTGCAGTATCTTCAACAGGGGGCGTCGCCGTCTTCTTCCGCATTCCATGTGTACAGTAATTTTAATTGTATTTGTAATACAGGGATGGATAATTGACAGACAAACGAGCGCGCTGTATCATTTTCACTATTTTGATCAACTGTTTAATGAATATGCACGTATTTCAAAAAACCACAATAAGAGACAGTATTCAGACTTCGAAGCGCGAAGGAACGAGGGACGACTGTATAGCTGTTAAATCTAGTAGCTCTAATAACTGTTAGAGCGACTAGATATGAAGACTGAGGCTTTTCATTTTTTGAGAAAGACTTGATTTTCCCATAAGTATTAAATTGTTTTATTGTCAGCTAATTTTAGAAAGTTTGCTGGTATCGAAGTGCGAATGTCAGCATTGTATGCTGTTAGGGAGCTGAGAGAATCTGACATGCTGGAAGGCAGAGATGGATTAAAACACAAGTAAAGCTGCATGGGGTTCGCATGAAAATGAAGGCCAAGCTTGTGCTCAGCGATTAAATCGGTAAGTTTGACCCGGTGCTTAAGGTGCTCGCCCCGACCGAGGTCTGGCTGAGGTCGTGGGCTCGAGCCCCGAGGCGTATGTGAAGCGCTTGAATAGAGATTAAGTTCTCTTAGGGCGCTAGACAAACGAATTATAAGAGAGAGGGTATACATGGCGTGACAAAACTTGACGCCAAGCACACATCCTTTGGATAACCCCCCCCCCCCGGTAGTTGAGAGGCTGCTGGTATGACTGCTGCCAACTCTCACCAATGCCCTGAAGTCTAGCACTGAGATTAATATTTCGCAACCTTAGGCAGCTAACGAAGGCACACTTGTCTGTGGACTTGATGCGGCCGTCTAGTGAAAGGTTACTTTGGAACAGGGCACGGAGACTTTAGATGCAGATGCTACATGAGATAGGCAGGCGCCGAACTTATTTTTGACACTACCCAGTGAACCGACGGCGACTTAGCAGCTGAGCGTTTGTCCAAATCTTTCGCTAGTGAGATTAAACAGATTAGCAAGTCCACCCTCTCACTGCCACCTCAGCCGCCGGAATGAAATCCCGCGTAGCACCGGCGCGCGATTCTTCTCTCTCCTTCACACGCACCCTCCCCCCAGTCTCTACCGTACAAGTCGCTGACTGTTTCTTCTCCAAATAAAATGGCCGCCAGTCCTCGTGACCCTGCTACTGCAGTTCTCCTTGAGAGCTTCGTAGACCTGTTGCTGTCCACTACCGCGACAGATATTGGAAATGTGTCGCTGGCCGCCAGCGAAGTCCTTGCCCCTCAGAAAACAGCTGCGGTTGGTTCCCTCATTAGAAAGCCATCCATCGACAATGAGAACCTGGGAGATTTTTCCTACACTCCCTTTCTGCCATTCTTATCCAGGCATGGGTATTGGCATAGCAGCTACATAGTTGCAAATGCATTCGTCGTATCTTGCAAGCAAGCTCTAATTGGAATTTAAAGCTAACCATTCGGTAGAAAATGCTCTCCCGCGAGTTTTTGTGGTCTTACGAACCAAGCTGATCTGGATAGCTCTCTAATGGTACTCCTAAGTCCATCAGCAGCCTTTGACACTATTGGCCCGGCAGATCCTTTGGGAGTGCCTCTCGACACACACCCAGGTACCAGTGGCATAGAGAGCTAAACTGAGTCAGCTCTCTGCTAAACGAGAGAGATGTCAGAGTGTAGATGTAAATGGCTGTCGGTCACCCGCTGAGCCCATACATGGTGATTGTGTGTCTACTCTTATCATGATTACTTTGGTAACTCACCTTGATTAGCAGGGAAGTTTGACACAGAGTAGGGAATGGGACATTGTAACTGATCATCTAATATAGAAATTGTGTACCCCACTCTGCTCGTTCGTCAGCCATAGATAAGAACATCACAATTACCACTCTTTACTGCATACCATAGGTGATACGAGATCGAAGAAGAAGCAATCAAATGCAAAGCTCAAAGAACAAGTTGTTCCGCTAACGACTCACTTAGAGTAGGTAGCATTAGGCAGATTTTCCATCACGAGGGAAACGGGCATCACAAGACTCATTTGCTTTACTTCCACACTGCTACATATTACGCTATTGGCCAAACTCTAGTGCTTTGGTTTCGAATGCTTGGTCTACCATGTTAGCTTGTTTACGCCAATAGAAACGTACAAGATCTCAACGAGGACAGTGAATTGCCTGGGGTCGACTTACTGCACTAACTAGTCATAGCAATGAGTATCAGAATTGAGCCCTCCGGTGTCATCGGCAAATGAAGACATCAGTTAGCAAAATGGTCATTGATGCGATGTCTATAGCTCAAGTTTTTCATATTTTTCTTATTAATAATTTGTTATTATTTTAAATATATATAACATTAATAATATTATTAATATTACTAGTGTTAATATTATTAATATTATTTATTATTAAAATTATTACTAATTATTGCCCCATTTTCACTACTTGTATGGCCTTGTCTGGCCAGGAGTCAGGCATTTTAGGGCGCCGAGCAGCCCATCTACCGGCCCCTGAACAATAACCTCTTCGTGAGTGTTGAGCTGTGCAGAGATCACAGAGGCGCCTCTTACTGACTGCTCTATTGAATTACATGCAGAGCATGTTCTGACAGCAGGCAGTGCTATCAGCAATGATTGCTAATCAGCCTCACTCGTCCAGGATGAAATTCAGACCGGCCTGCTAGAGAATGCGCTGCCAGCAACTACCTTGTGGAGCCCCAGAGCTTAGTACTTAGTGGCGGAGAGTGGTGTAGAGGAACAGGGAACAGACGTGTTCGAACTGCCTGTCTGCCTGTATTCTCGAATCACACCGACCACTTGGTCAATTGAACGACCCATTTGGAGAGCCATTTGCTTGTTCGGCTCGCCTCTTTCATTAATACATTCTGATTCAGCCTGAGCTAACCAGTTCTGTTTACTTGACTCGAGTCAGCAGCCAGAATTTTGATGCGTTGGCAGCGATCCAGGGCTCGCCGGTTTGCCCAGACTTGTGGCTCATTCAGTATTCATAAATGACTCGGACAAAAAACAGACCAGAAAGGACTTGGACAGAACGGCATGTGGTTAAGCCTGAAGTACAGTTACTTTAGTCCCCTCAGTTGCAACCTGCTCAGATTTGAAGTTACCTTCCTGCAATAGCAGTTCACGAATTCTCTCTATGATAATAATAATAATAATAATGCACTAGATAAAGCACCCTCAGAGAACTCAATCTCTTTCTATGCGCTTTAAATTTGCTGCAAAAGGAAACACGATTGAATGGTGAGTGGTATCATGCTTAATAAACAACGTGAACAACATTGTTAGGGGTGACATGCACAGGGTCAACATGCAAATGTGGTTAGTGGCAGCATGCACAGTGTCACCACGCATAAGCACATCAAGGACGAATCACAGGGACCCACTAAATGCTGTCCTAAATAGGTGTGTTTTTAAGTTCTTTTTAAATGTGGTTAAGTCAGGGGATGCTTTGACGCAAGTCGGGATGGAGTTGCAGGCTTTGGGAGCATACAAAATAAATGCACGGTCTCCAAAGGATTTGAGGTTTGTACTAGGTATTGGTAAACTGTTGGATTCCAAAAAGCCGATGCAAAGTACGATGCATGGCCTGGTGGGGGAGTAGATCTGAGAGATAGGCTGGAGCCAAAGAATGAAGTGACCTAAAAGTGAGCGACAAAACCTTAAAGTCAATCCGTTGCTTGACTGGTAGCCAGTGCCGGTCGGCGAAAAGTAATGTGATGTGGAAACTGTGATGCTCATGACAGACAAGCCTAGCTGCGGAGTTTTGCACCAGCTGTAATCGCCTGATTGCACATGCCGGTAGGCCAGTAAGCAGTGAGTGACAGAAGTCAAGACGGGATGTCACAAATGCATGGACCAATTTGGACGTGGTATCCTTATCTAAACAAGCCCGAATTTAGCAATGTTATGTAGCTGAAAGTAGGCAGACTTGACTGTGAAGCTGATGTGGTCGCCTAACGAGAGGTCCTTTGGAACATGACACTTAGATTTCGAGCTGATTCAACAGAAGATATGCTAGCAGAGCCAATTTTTAGCATCAGCCTTTCCAATTTCTGAATCACACTGGGTTTGCCCATAACTAGTAAGTTAGTTTTATCCCCGTTTATTTTTAGAAAATTTGTTGCCATCCATGTGCGGATGTCATCAATACATGCTGCAATTGAGTTGAGTGAATTTGAGCTGCTCGAAGGCTGGGCGGGATCAAAGCAAAGGTGTCTCTCTCTGTCTCCCTCTCTCTGTGTCTCTTCGTCTCTCTGTGTCTCTCTGTCTCTCTCTGTGTCTCTCTCTGTGTCTCTCTCTGTGTCTCTCTCTGTCTCTCTGTCTCTCTGTCTCTCTGTCTCTCTGTCTCTCTGTCTCTGTCTCTGTCTCTGCCTCTGTCTCTGTCTCTGTCTCTGTCTCTGTCTCTGTCTCTGTCTCTGTCTCTGTCTCTGTCTCTGTCTCTGTCTCTGTCTATGTCTCTCTATCTGTCTCTCTCTGTCTCTCTGTCTCTCTGTCTCTCTGTCTCTGTCTCTGTCTCTGTCTCTGTCTCTGTCTCTGTCTCTGTCTCTCTCTCTCTCTCTCTCTCTCTCTCTCTCTCTCTCTCTCTCTCTCTCTCTCTCTCTCTCTCTCTCTCTCTCTCTCTCTCTCTCTCTCTCTCTCTCTCTCTCTCTCTGTGTCTCTCTCTCGCTCAGTATTTACATCATAAAAGCCACATGGCCACCTGGCACTAGCCTTAGGCCAGTCGTTTGGATGACACTTATACTCAGGTTTTGATCGCAATGCCTTGGTCTACTGGCCACCTTTCGCTATGCAACAGTCTAGCAAACCCCTTCACGTAAGCAGCCATTTATTTTGGGTTCTAGCAGCTGTACTCGTTCCGTCGGACCTTAGATGGGGCCGTAGTGGGCATAGCTTCTAGCGGTGACCCTATGAACCCGGGTGCATCGCTGTCAGTCTGACCTGACTGTGCCGAAAAGCTCACTTTTTTCCATCGTCACGGTGGGATCTTCACTGCAGCCCTCACAGGGTTGCTGTTAAGATAATGTGCAGCATGCGACCACACATGCTTGCAAGTGTCAGGTATGAACAAAAATATGCCTGCGGATAGGCGCCCAGATTTACATGCACCAAATGTTGTTGCACCTCTTAATAATAATAATAATAATGTACTTGATAAAGCGCCCTCAGAGAACTTAATCTCTTTCTAGGCGCTTTACATTTGCTGCAAAGGGAAATGCAATTGAATGGTAAGTAAAATCATGCTTGAAAAACAAACAAAATGAATAACATGGTTAGGGGTGACATGAACAGGGTCAGCATGCAAATGTGGTTAGTGGCAGCATGCACAGTGTCACCACGCATAAGCACGTGACGGACGAATCACAGGGACCCACTAAATGCTGTCCTAAATAGGTGTGTTTTTAAGTTCTTTTTAAATGTGGTCAACTCAGGGGATGTTTTGACGCAGGTCGGGAGGGAGTTCCAGGCTTTGGGAGCATACGAACTAAATGCACGGTCTCCAAAGGACTCTTCAAGCAACACCTCTCACTGTATGGTCGCGTCTAAAAGGTTAACGGTTAAGGCGATTGACTGTAGACTCAGCAGTGCA